>CM056059.1:143451994-143760649 GCA_029574335.1 Rana kukunoris | reverse complement strand
AAATTGTAAAAACACCTTGGGTCTTTAAGCTGCATATTGGTCTGGTCCTTAACCACTTAAGACCCGGACCAAAATGCAGGTAAAGGACCTTGCCCCTTTTTGTGATTTGGCACTGCGTCGGTCATGCGACGCGGCTCCCAAACAAAATTGGCGTCCTTTTTTCCCCACAAATAGAGCTTTCTTTTGGTGGTATTTGATCACCTCTGCGGTTTTTATTTTTTGCGCTATAAACAAAAATAGAGCGTCAATTTTGAAAAAAATGCAATATTTTTTACTTTTTGCCGTAATAAATATCCCCCAAAAATATATAAAAATAACTTTTTTTTCCTCAGTTTAGGCCGATACGTATTCTTCTACATATTTTTGGTAAAAAAAAAAATCGCAATAAGCGTTTTTCGGTTGGTTTTCGCAAAATTTATAGCGTTTACAAAATAAGGGATAGTTTTATTGCATTTTTATAAAAAAAAATTTTTACTACCAATGGCCGCGATCAGCGATTTATTTCGTGACTGCGACATTGTGGCGGACACTTCGGACAATTTTGACACATTTTTGGGACCATTGTCATTTTCACAGAAAAAAATGCATTTAAATTGCACTGATTACTGTGAAAATGACAGTTGCAGTTTGGGAGTTACCCACAAGGGGGCGCTGTGACTTTCAGTGTTCCCTGTGTGTGTGTTTACAACTGTAGGGGGGTGTGGCTGTAGGTGTGACGTCATCGATCACGTCCCCCTATTACAGGGATGACGCGATCGATGCTGAGGCCACAGAGAAGCACGGGGAAGGTGTGTGTACACACGGCTCTCCCCGTTCTTCAGCTCCAGGGACCGATCGCCGCTCTGCAGCGGCGATCGGGTCCGCGAGTCCCGCGGTCCCGGAGCTTCGGACCGAGTCATGGGCGCGCTCCCGTGACCCACGGCTGGGTACTAAAATCAACGTCAATATACATTGATGTGCCCAGCCGTGCCATTCTGCCGACGTAAATGTGCAGTAGGCGGTCCTTAAGTGGTTAATGGGGGCACTGCGGTCAGTGGTCGTCTCTGAGCCAGCCTGTCGGCTTGAGCCCTATGACCAGAGGTGAGGTACCGCAGTGCCAAAATGTTATAAAGTGTTAAAAAGGTTACAAGAGTGTTTTTGGTGGTGCCTGCAAAGTCCAGCGCTAGTTATGGAGAGAATTGTTTTCAGGAAATGTGGTTGTTTATATTTTATTTAAAAGTTAATATTTAAAGTTAATGTAAAATAAAGGAGGCAGCTACAGCCAGGTTTTACTCCAAGTTGCCGGTGGTGGTCTCATTATTTATTAAAGTTATAAGAATGGAGTACAAGTTGTGGGGTCTCAGCAGCAATGGGTATATCTGGGATACCAACGTCATGTGTCAGAGACTGCAGAGAACACACAGAATGATGGGAACTCTGCTGCCATCTAGAGCTCAGGTCAGGTACCTGGGTCCCCGAATACATCCCTGGGCAGGACCCCGGGTCCCCAAACACTCCCCTGGGGCAGGACCCGGGTCCCCAAACACTCCCTTGGGGCAGGACCCGGGTCCCCAAACACTCCCCTGGGGCAGGACCCGGGTCCCAAAACACTCCCCTGGGGCAGGACCCGGGTCCCCAAACACTCCCCTGGGGCAGCACCCGGGTCCCCAAACACTCCCCTGGGGCAGGACCCGGGTCCCCAAACACTCCCCTGTGGCAGGACCCGGGTCCCCAAACACTCCCCCTGGGGCAGGACCCGGGTCCCCATACACCCCCCTGGGGCAGGACCCGGGTCCCCAAACACTTCCCTGGGGCAGGACCCGGGTCCCCAAACACTCCCCCTGGGGCAGGACCCGGGTCCCCAAACACTCCCCCTGGGGCAGGACCCGGGTCCCCAAACACTCCCCCTGGGGCAGGACCCGGGTCCCAAAACACTCCCCCTGGGGCAGGACCCGGGTCCCCATACACCCCCCCTGGGGCAGGACCCGGGTCCCCAAACACTCCCCCTGGGGCAGGACCCGGGTCCCCATACACCCCCCTGGGGCAGGACCCGGGTCCCCAAACACTCCCCTGGGGCAGGACCCGGGTCCCCATACACCCCCCTGGGGCAGGACCCGGGTCCCCAAACACTCCCCTGGGGCAGGACCGGGTCCCATACACCCCCCTGGGGCAGGACCCGGGTCCCCAAACACTCCCCCTGGGGCAGGACCCGGGTCCCCAAACACTCCCCTGGGGCAGGACCCCGGTCCCCAAACACTCCCCTGGGGCAGGACCCGGATCCCCAAACACTCCCCTGGGGCAGCACCCGGATCCCCAAACACTCCCCTGGGGCAGCACCCGGATCCCCAAACACTCCCCTGGGGCAGCACCCGGGTCCCCAAACACTCCCCTGGGGCAGCACCCGGGTCCCCAAACACTCCCCTGGGGCAGCACCCGGGTCCCCAAACACTCCCTTGGGGCAGGACCCGGGTCCCCAAACACTCCCCTGGGGCAGCACCCGGGTCCCCAAACACTCCCCTGGGGCAGCACCCGGGTCCCCAAACACTCCCTTGGGGCAGGACCCGGGTCCCCAAACACTCCCCTGGGGCAGCACCCGGGTCCCCAAACACTCCCCCTGGGGCAGGACCCGGGTCCCCAAACACTCCCCTGGGGCAGCACCCGGGTCCCCAAACACTCCCCTGGGGCAGCACCCGGGTCCCCAAACACTCCCTTGGGGCAGGACCCGGGTCCCCAAACACTCCCCTGGGGCAGGACCCGGGTCCCCAAACACTCCCCTGGGGCAGGACCCGGGTCCCCAAACACTCCCCTGGGGCAGGACCCGGGTCCCCAAACACTCCCCTGGGGCAGGACCCAGGGCCCCAAACACTCCCCTGGGACAGGACCCGGGTCCCCAAACACTCCCCTGGGGCAGGACCCGGGTCCCCAAACACTCCCCTGGGGCAGGACCCGGGTCCCCAAACACTCCCCTGTGGCAGGACCCGGGTCCCCAAACACTCCCCTGGGGCAGGACCCGGGTCCCCAAACACTCCCTGGGGCAGGACCCGGGTCCCCAAACACTCCCCTGGGGCAGGACCCGGGTCCCCAAACACTCCCCTGGGGCAGGACCCGGGTCCCCAAACACTCCCCCTGGGGCAGGACCCGGGTCCCCAAACACTCCCCCTGGGGCAGGACCCGGGTCCCCAAACACTCCCCTGGGGCAGGACCCGGGTCCCCAAACACTCCCCTGGGGCAGGACCCGGGTCCCCAAACACTCCCCTGTGGCAGGACCCAGGTCCCAAAACACTCCCCTGTGGCAGGACCCGGGTCCCAAAACACTCCCGTGGGGCAGCACCCGGGTCCCCAAACACTCCCCTGGGGCAGGACCCGGGTCCCCAAACACTCCCCTGGGGCAGGACCCGGGTCCCCAAACACTCCCCTGGGGCAGGACCCGGGTCCCCAAACACTCCCCTGTGGCAGGACCCGGGTACCCAAAACACTCCCCTGGGGCAGGACCCGGGTCCCCAAACACTCCCCTGGGGGGACCCGGGTCCCCAAACACTCCCCTGTGGCAGGACCCGGGTCCCAAAACACTCCCCTGGGGCAGGACCCGGGTCCCCAAACACTCCCCTGGGGCAGGACCCGGGTACCCAAAACACTCCCCTGGGGCAGGACCCGGGTCCCCAAACACTCCCCCTGGGGCAGGACCCGGGTCCCCAAACACTCCCCCTGGAGCAGGACCCGGGTCCCCAAACACTCCCCTGGGGCAGGACCCGGGTCCCCAAACACTCCCCTGGGGCAGGACCCGGGTCCCCAAACACTCCCCTGTGGCAGGACCCAGGTCCCAAAACACTCCCCTGTGGCAGGACCCGGGTCCCAAAACACTCCCCTGGGGCAGCACCCGGGTCCCCAAACACTCCCCTGGGGCAGGACCCGGGTCCCAAAACACTCCCCTGGGGCAGGACCCGGGTCCCCAAACACTCCCCTGGGGAAGGACCCTGGTCCCCAAACACTCCCCTGGGGCAGCACCCGGGTCCCCAAACACTCCCCTGGGGCAGGACCCGGGTCCCCAAACACTCCCCTGTGGCAGGACCCGGGTCCCAAAACACTCCCCTGGGGCAGGACCCGGGTCCCCAAACACTCCCCCTGGGGCAGGACCCGGGTCCCCATACACCCCCCTGGGGCAGGACCCGGGTCCCCAAACACTTCCCTGGGGCAGGACCCGGGTCCCCAAACACTCCCCCTGGGGCAGGACCCGGGTCCCCATACACCCCCCTGGGGCAGGACCCGGGTCCCCAAACACTCCCCCTGGGGCAGGACCCGGGTCCCCAAACACTCCCCCTGGGGCAGGACCCGGGTCCCCATACACCCCCCTGGGGCAGGACCCGGGTCCCCAAACACTCCCCCTGGGGCAGGACCCGGGTCCCCATACACCCCCCTGGGGCAGGACCCGGGTCCCCAAACACTCCCCTGGGGGGGCAGGACCCGGGTCCCCAAACACTCCCCCTGGGGCAGGACCCGGGTCCCCATACACCCCCCTGGGGCAGGACCCGGGTCCCCAAACACTCCCCCTGGGGCAGGACCCGGGTCCCCAAACACTCCCCCTGGGGCAGGACCCGGGTCCCCAAACACTCCCTGGGGCAGGACCCCGGTCCCCAAACACTCCCCTGGGGCAGGACCCGGGTCCCCAAACACTCCGCTGGGGCAGGACCCGGGTCCCCAAACACTCCGCTGGGGCAGGACCCGGGTCCCCAAACACTCCGCTGGGGCAGGACCCGGGTCCCCAAACACTCCGCTGGGGCAGGACCCGGGTCCCCAAAACACTCCCCCTGGGACAGGACCCGGGTCCCCAAACACTCCCCCTGGGACAGGACCCGGGTCCCCAAACACTCCCCTGGGGCAGGACCCGGGTCCCCAAACACTCCCCTGGGACAGGACCCGGGTCCCCAAACACTCCCCCTGGGGCAGGACCCGGGTCCCCAAACACTCCCCCTGGGGCAGGACCCGGGTCCCCAAACACTCCCCTGGGGCAGGACCCGGGTCCCCAAACACTCCCCTGGGGCAGGACCCGGGTCCCCAAACACTCCCCTGTGGCAGGACCCAGGTCCCAAAACACTCCCCTGTGGCAGGACCCGGGTCCCAAAACACTCCCCTGGGGCAGCACCCGGGTCCCCAAACACTCCCCTGGGGCAGGACCCGGGTCCCAAAACACTCCCCTGGGGCAGGACCCGGGTCCCCAAACACTCCCCTGGGGAAGGACCCTGGTCCCCAAACACTCCCCTGGGGCAGCACCCGGGTCCCCAAACACTCCCCTGGGGCAGGACCCGGGTCCCCAAACACTCCCCTGGGGCAGCACCCGGGTCCCCAAACACTCCCCTGGGGCAGCACCCGGGTCCCCAAACACTTTTTAGGACAATAACTTGCATATTAGCCTTTAAAATTCGCACTTTTGATTCCGAACATTCGAGTCCCATAGACTTTAACGGGGTCCGAAAGTTTGTGCGAATTTTCAGTCCATTCGCATGTTCTGCCGCAAACCGAACCGGGGGGAGGGGGGGGGTGTTCGGCTCTTTCCTAATTGCTTTTATAGGGACACAACCATACAAGTCCTTGTAAATGTCTTTTGGTGGATGCAGAGTTGACCTTTTGGCTGGGGTGCCATTTGAAGGACTCCCTTTTTCTGTGGAGGGTCTCTGTCTGTTATTTAAGGGGCTCCCCGTCTGTGGAGTTGGGGTCCCATGGGTTAAACCTGGCCGCCCTCTCTTGTGCCGGATAGGATGAGAGGGGGCGGGAACTGGGCTTGGGATTTCAGAGTCCAACATGTCCACACCGCCCATGAATTTATCACCGACGCCCACAATGGGAGGTCTCTCAATGTCATCATATCTGTTGGGGGCTTTGTCCCAGTCTTAACCCCTTCCTTACCGAGCAATTATACCCCCCTCCTGCCCAGGCCAATTTTCAGCTTTCAGCACTGTCACAGTTTGAACGACAATTGCGCGGTCGTACAACGCTGGATCCAAATAACATTTTTATCATTTTTTTCCACAAACAGAGATTTCTTTGGGTGGCATTTGATCACCTCTGCGGTTTTCATTTTTTGTTAAAAAAATACAGATTTAATTTTTTTTTTTTTTATATATTTTGTTATAAAATTTTGCAAACGAGTAATTTTTCTCCTTCATTGATGTACGCTGATGAGGCTGCACTGATGGGCACTGATGAGGCTGCATTGATGGGCTGCACTGGTGGGCACTTAGAAGTGGCACTAAAAGGTGGCATTTATAGGTGGCACTGATGGGTGGCAGTGATGGGCACTGATGGGTGGCAGTGATGGGCACTGATGGGTGGCAGTAATGGGCACTGATGGGTGGCAGTAATGGGCAGTGATAGTCGGCACTGATGGGTGGCACTGAAGGACATTGATAGGTGGCACTGGTGGGCATTGAGAAGTGGCACTAAAAGGTGGCATTGATAGGTGGCACTGATAGGTGTCAGTGATGGGCACTGATAGGCGGCACTGGTGGGTGGCACTGAAGGACATTGATAGGTGGCACTGGTAGGCATTGAGAAGTGGCACTAAAAGGTGGCATTGATAGGTGGCAGTGATGGGCAATGATGGGTGGCACTGATGGGCACTGATGAGGCTGCACTGGTGGGCAATGATAAGGTGGCACTGGTGGGCACTTAGAAGTGGCACTAAAAGGTGGCATTTATAGGTGGCACTGATAGGTGGCGGTGATGGGCACTGATGAGTGGCAGTAATGGGCAGTGATAGTCGGCACTGATGGGTGGCACTGAAGGACATTGATAGGTGGCACTGGTGGGCATTGATAGGTGGCACTAGCAGGGGTTGCTGGCGGCACACATGAGGCAGATGTGCCTCCCTCCTCCTGGGACTGATGGTGATCGGCTGTCAGCGTGAGGAGAAAAACACAGATTACCGGCTTTTGATTACATCATGTGATCATCTACCATTGGCTGACAGCTGATCACTTGGTGAGGGGCGGGATCACCCGAGTCTCAGTAACTTCTATTGACGTTCCTCCCGGCATTTGGGGGCCACACTGTGGGCGTCATTCGGCTATAGCGCGGGCACCAAGTGGTTAAATCTTCTCCACCGCTTCTGGGCCAGAAAAGGATTTTCCTGTTCACATTCTTCTAAGTCACGTCTATCAGTGTCCCCCGAGTCCCTCTCATAGTCCCCTCTATCAGTGTCCCCCGAGTCCCTCTCATAGTCACGTCTATCAGTGTCCCCCGAGTCCCTCTCATAGTCACGTCTATCAGTGTCCCCCGAGTCCCTCTCATAGTCCCCTCTATCAGTGTCCCCCGAGTCCCTCTCATAGTCCCCTCTATCAGTGTCCCCCGAGTCCCTCTCATAGTCCCCTCTATCAGTGTCCCCCGAGTCCCTCTCATAGTCACGTCTATCAGTGTCCCCCGAGTCCCTCTCATAGTCACCTCTATCAGTGTCCCCCGAGTCCCTCTCATAGTCACCTCTATCAGTGTCCCCCGAGTCCCTCTCATAGTCACGTCTATCAGTGTCCCCCGAGTCCCTCTCATAGTCACGTCTATCAGTGTCCCCCGAGTCCCTCTCATAGTCACGTCTATCAGTGTCCCCCGAGTCCCTCTCATAGTCACGTCTATCAGTGTCCCCCGAGTCCCTCTCATAGTCCCCTCTATCAGTGTCCCCCGAGTCCCTCTCATAGTCCCCTCTATCAGTGTCCCCCGAGTCCCTCTCATAGTCACATCTATCAGTGTCCCCCGAGTCCCTCTCATAGTCCCCTCTATCAGTGTCCCCCGAGTCCCTCTCATAGTCCCCTCTATCAGTGTCCCCCGAGTCCCTCTCATAGTCCCCTCTATCAGTGTCCCCCGAGTCCCTCTCATAGTCCCCTCTATCAGTGTCCCCCGAGTCCCTCTCATAGTCCCCTCTATCAGTGTCCCCCGAGTCCCTCTCATAGTCCCCTCTATCAGTGTCCCCCGAGTCCCTCTCATAGTCCCCTCTATCAGTGTCCCCCGAGTCCCTCTCATAGTCACATCTATCAGTGTCCCCCGAGTCCCTCTAATAGTCCCCTCTATCAGTGTCCCCCGAGTCCCTCTCATAGTCACGTCTATCAGTGTCCCCCGAGTCCCTCTCATAGTCACTGTCTATCAGTGTCCCCCGAGTCCCTCTCATATCACGTCTATCAGTGTCCCCCGAGTCCCTCTAATAGTCACTGTCTATCAGTGTCCCCCGAGTCCCTCTAATAGTCACTGTCTATCAGTGTCCCCCGAGTCCCTCTCATAGTCACGTCTATCAGTGTCCCCCGAGTCCCTCTCATAGTCACATCTATCAGTGTCCCCCGAGTCCCTCTCATAGTCACATCTATCAGTGTCCCCCGAGTCCCTCTCATAGTCACTGTCTATCAGTGTCCCCCGAGTCCCTCTCATAGTCACGTCTATCAGTGTCCCCCGAGTCCCTCTCATAGTCCCCTCTATCAGTGTCCCCCGAGTCCCTCTCATAGTCCCCTCTATCAGTGTCCCCCGAGTCCCTCTCATAGTCCCCTCTATCAGTGTCCCCCGAGTCCCTCTCATAGTCCCCCTATCAGTGTCCCCCGAGTCCCTCTCATAGTCCCCTCTATCAGTGTCCCCCGAGTCCCTCTCATAGTCACATCTATCAGTGTCCCCCGAGTCCCTCTAATAGTCCCCTCTATCAGTGTCCCCCGAGTCCCTCTCATAGTCACGTCTATCAGTGTCCCCTGAGTCCCTCTCATAGTCACGTCTATCAGTGTCCCCCGAGTCCCTCTCATAGTCACTGTTATCAGTGTCCCCGAGTCCTCTCAAGTCTATCAAGTCATAGTCTATATCAGTGTCCCCGAGTCCCTCTAATAGTCACTGTCTAGATATCAGTGTCCCCCGAGTCCCTCTCATAGTCCACGTCTATCAGTGTCCCCCGAGTCCCTCTAATAGTCCCCTCTATCAGTGTCCCCCGAGTCCCTCTATTCATAGTCACTGTCTATCAGTCTGTCCCCCGAGTCCCTCTAATAGTCCCCTCTATCAGCCGAGTCCCCCGAGTGTCCCTCTCATAGTCACGTCCCCTCTATCAGTGTCCCCCGATCAGTGTCCCTCTCATAGTCACATCTATCAGTGTCCCCCGAGAGAGTCCCTCTCATAGTCAAGTCACAATCTATCAGTGTCCCCCGAGTGTCCCTCTCATAGTCACTGTCTATCAGTGTCCCCCGGTCAGAGTCCCTCTATCATAGTCACGTCTATCAGTGTGTCCCCCGAGTCCCTCTATATAGTCACTGTCTATATCAGTGTGTCCCCCAGAGTCCCTCTCATCGTCTCGTTCTAGTCACGTCTATCAGTGTCCCCCGAGTCCCTCTCATAGTCACATCTATCAGTGTCCCCCGAGTCCCTCTCATAGTCACATCTATCAGTGTCCCCCGAGTCCCTCTCATAGTCACTGCATAGGTCTATCAGTGTCCCCCGAGTCCCTCTCATAGTCACATCTATCGAGTGTCCTCCGAGTCCCTCTCATAGTCACGTCTATCAGTGTCCCCCGATCAGTATCCCTCTCATAGTCACGTCTATCAGTGTCCCCCGAGTCCCTCTCATAGTCACGTCTATCAGTGTCCTCCGAGTCCCTCTAATAGTCACGTCTATCAGTGTCCCCCGAGTCCCTCTCATAGTCACGTCTATCAGTGTCCCCCGAGTCCCTCTCATAGTCATGTCTATCAGTGTCCCCCGAGTCCCTCTCATAGTCACATCTATCAGTGTCCCCCGAGTCCCTCTCATAGTCATGTCTATCAGTGTCCCCCGAGTCCCTCTCATAGTCACTGTCCCCATCTTGGAGGACATCAATGATATGAAGAACATGGAAGACATCGCTCTTCTCTGGTGGCTTCCTGAGTTGGAAATCAACATTCCAGGCCAAACAATCTCCATGCAAATGAATCCCAACAATCCAAAGACTTCCCAGAATCCACTGAGGGGACACAATGCTGTCTGTCTAGCCCACTGTGTCCTCTGCTTATTATGCGATTAGCACCTTTAACAAAGGTGTGAATAGGTTGCTTAGTGGTCAGTCCAGTCCTTCCAGAGTCCTTCCTGAGCTCGGCCAGCATGGGGAGGGATCGGTCCATTCACTTGCTAAATTGTAGCCAATTAGGTTTTGTCCATGCTCCAACCCCTCCAGATCCACCAGATTGTGACTTCAGCAGTTCAATGGAGGAGGAAGAAGAAGGACCTAACATGACCCCTCAGCTCCTCTGAGTCACAGTGAGTATTTTCTTTTTCTTCAGGAAGGGAGAGCGGCCGCATGGAGAGGGGGACGGGAGCCGAGGAAAACACGCTCTTCCAATCTTCTCATGTTGTGTTTATCCCGACACCAGGCTAGGAAAGGTCCTCAGCATCAGAGAGACACAACACACACTTGTGACCCTTCCTACTTGCCTGCCCCCAAAGCACCCATCCCCCATGTTGAGGGCATGTGGCCTGGTGTGGTTCAGGAGGGGTGGGGGGGCGCTCGCTCGTCCCCTCCCTTTCCTGCATGCTAGGATAAGGGTCTGGTATGGATTTTGTGGGGGGAACCCCATGCCATTTTCTTATTATAATTTTGGCATGGGGTGTCCCCTCTGAATCCATACCAGACCCAAGGACCTGGGGGGACCCCACGCTGTTTTTTTTTCTCATTGTTTTTTTAGCCGGCGGTTATTTTTTATTTTTTTAACATTCAGCGGGAAGCCTGCTGACAACTAGTGACTCATCGGTTGGTAAGGTCGTGGTGGCCGGCTTCCCAGGCCCCCTCCTTAGCAACTAGCCATATACAGTGTAAAAAAAAAAAAATTGGGGCGTTTTGGATGCTGGTCCATTGAAGTCTATTACATGCAAAATGCTGAATTTTGCGGGGAAAAAAAGTTCCTGGCCCTTTCCAAAAACACAGAGGCACAAAAATGCATTGATGTGAACGTGCTCCATAGGAGCCCATGTTAAAAAATGTCCCTGCATTTCTGCAAAACGCATCAAAAATGCATTAGTGTGAATAGAGCCACTGAGACTCTTCCTTCCTACCAGCAGGAGTCCCGATTCTTAAGGTTTGATTCACATTTATGCATGTTGCTTTTGAGTGTTTCTGCAGTGCTTTTTGTGATGCTTGCCGCGTTTTTGGACACATGATTTGCGTTTTGCATTATTTTTTTACACTGTATATAGCTGGTTTCTAAAGAGGGGGTCGGGAAGCTTTGTGTCAGTGGGCTTCCCACTGAATGTAAAAAAAAAGAATTGCCAGCTCAAATCAAGAAAAAAAACAGCGTGGGGTCCCCCCCAGGTCCATATACCAGGCCGTTGGGTCTAGTATGGATTGGGAGGGGACCCTCAAAATTTTGAAAAAAAATGGTGTGGGGTTCCCCCCAAAATCCATACTAGACCCTTATCTGAGCATGCAGCCTGGCAGGTCAGGAAAAGGGAGGGGACGAGCAAGCACTCCCCCCTCCTGGACCATACCAGGCTTTTTGGATGTTTGTGTTAATAAATACCGTAGACAGTTTTTGACAAGTATTTTAATAAAAGTATCCTCTTCTCTGCTTCTTCCTCCGGTCTCCCACATCTTCCTCTTCCGGTCTTCTCCTTGCTTCTTCTTCCGTTCTTCCTCTCTCTTCTTTGTCCGATGTTCTTCTTCTCCGCTTCTTCCTCCGGTCTTCCTCCATCTTCTCCCACATCTTCCTCTTCCGGTCTTCTCCTTGCTTCTTCTTCCGATCTTCTTCTCTCTTCTTTGTCCGGTGTTCTTCTTCTCCGCTTCTTCCTCCGGTCTTCCTCCATCTTCTCCCACATCTTCCTCTTCCGGTCTTCTCCTTGCTTCTTCTTCCGTTCTTCCTCTCTCTTCTTTGTCTGATGTTCTTCTTCTCCGCTTCTTCCTCCGGTCTTCCTCTATCTTCTCCCACATCTTCCTCTTCCGGTCTTCTCCTTGCTTCTTCTTCCGTTCTTCCTCTCTCTTCTTTGTCCGATGTTCTTCTTCTCCGCTTCTTCCTCCGGTCTTCCTCCATCTTCCCCCACATCTTCCTCTTCCGGTCTTCTCCTTGCTTCTTCTTCCGTTCTTCCTCTCTCTTCTTTGTCCGATGTTCTTCTTCTCCGCTTCTTCCTCCGGTCTTCCTCTATCTTCTCCCACATCTTCCTCTTCCGGTCTTCTCCTTGCTTCTTCTTCCGTTCTTCCTCTCTCTTCTTTGTCCGATGTTCTTCTTCTCCGCTTCTTCCTCCGGTCTTCCTCCATCTTCTCCCACATCTTCCTCTTCCGGTCTTCTCCTTGCTTCTTCTTCCGATCTTCTTCTCTCTTCTTTGTCCGGTGTTCTTCTTCTCCGCTTCTTCCTCCGGTCTTCCTCCATCTTCCCCCACATCTTCCTCCTCCGTTCTTCTCCTTGCTTCTTCTTCCGTTCTTCTTCTGTGTTCTTTGTCCGGTGTTCTTCTTCTCCGCTTCTTCCTCCGGTCTTCCTCCATCTTCTCCCACATCTTCCTCCTCCGTTCTACTCCTTGCTTCTTCTTCCGTTCTTCTTCTGTGTTCTTTGTCCGGTGTTTTTCTTCTCCGCTTCTTCCTTCGGTGTTCCTCCATCTTCCCCCACATCTTCCTCCTTCGGTCTTCTCCTTTCTTCTTATTCCGTTCTTCTTCTCTCTTCTTTGTCCGGTGTTTTTCTTCTCCGCTTCTTCCTCTGGTCTTCCTCCATCTTCTCCCACATCTTCATCCTCCGGTCTTCTCCTTGCTTCTTCTTCCGTTTTTCCTCTCTCTTCTTTGTCTGGTGTTCTTCTTCTCTGCTTCTTCCTCCGGTCTTCCGGAAAACGGGAAACATGCGCTACTTTACAAGCATACTATAGACACCCCCAGGTACGAAATTTAAAGGAATATTTCACTTTTACTGTTTCACTTTAAGCATTATTAAAATCACTGCACTTTTAAAACTTTTTTTTGCATTGATACATGTCCCCTGGGGCAGGACCCAGGTCCCTAAACACTCCCCTGGGGCAGGACCTGAGTCCCTAAACACTCCCCTGGGGCAGGACCCGGGTTCCCAAACACTCCCCTGGGGCAGGACCCGGGTCCCCAAACACTCCCCCTGGAGCAGGACCCGGGTCCCTAAACACTCCCCTGGGGCAGGACCCGGGTCCCCAAACACTCCCCTGGGGCAGGACCTGGGTCCTCAAACATTTTTTATGACAATAACTTGCATATTAACCTTTAAAATTAGCACTTTAGATTTTTCATGTTCATGTCTCATAGACTTTACCAGTCAACATGTCCTCAACATGGGGGTGGGTGCTTTGTGCCATGTTGATGCGGGCAAGGCCTCTTCCAGACAACCCTTGCCCAGTGGTTGTCAGGGTCTGCGGGCGGGGGGGCTTATTGGAATCTCGAAGCCTCCTTTAAAAAAGGGGCCCCCAGTACATTGTACCCCTACCCATTCACCCCAAAAAAGTTGTGTAGTGTGAAAAAATACAGTAGACAGTTTTTGACAAGTCTTTTATTAAAAACATCTTCTTCCCTGCTTCTTCCTCCGGTCTTCCTCCATCTTCTCCTGCATCTTCCTTCTCCGGTCTTCTCCTTGCTTATTTTTCCATTCTTCTTCTCTCTTCTTTGTCCGGTGTTCTTCTTCTCCGCTTCTTCCTCCAGTCTTCCTCCATCTTCTCCCGCATCTTCCTTCTCCGGTCTTGTCCTTTTCCCACTTCTTCTTTCGCTCTTCTCTCTTCTGTCTTCTTTGCTGGTGTTCTTCTTCCTCTGCCGCCGACCCTCCTCCGATGCTGTGTCCCGCTGATCTGGTCTGCGGCAATGTCAAGAATGTCTTAAATAACAATGGGGGTGTGGCCTTCGGATGGCATCTTCCTGAGGCCTGCCCCCTTGTGACGTCACCGACAGGGGGATTGATGGGTTTGTGACATCACAAGGACGTGGGGCCTCCAGGTGACGTCACCCGATGCCCCCCCCCCCCCCCTATCGTTATCTAAGACATGCTTGACATCGGCGGTGAGATCCTCGGACATCCACTTCTCAGTTGGCTTGAAGCTGCTGTCTGTCATGTGTGGAAATCATGTTTACAAAGATCCCCCAAATCTGTGCTGAGATAATCTCCAAATGTCATCTCCTCCAACTCAGATAAAGGACCCAACCCGTCATCTACAGAGAAGTCTCCTCATCACACCTTTGTTTTCACTGTGCAAAGATGGATCTCTGTGTACCTCTCATCCTTCTGTGTGTGTCCTCCTCACTCTCCATAGAGGGCAATGAGATAAAGGGTGAGTACCCCCATTTCAGTATTGTAGGGTGATATTATGTATTGTGTGTCCTCCTCACTCTCCATAGAGGACAATGAGACGGGGAGGGTGAGTACCCCCATTTCAGTATTGTAGGGTGATATTATGTATTGTGTGTCCTCCTCACTCTCTATAGAGGACAATTAGACGGAGGGTGAGTACCCCCATTTCACTATTGTAGGGGGGATATCATGTATTGTGTGTCCTCCTCACTCTCCATAGAGGACAATGAGACGGAGGGTGAGTACCCCCATTTCAGTATTGTAGGGTGATATCATGTATTGTGTGTGTCCTCCTCACTCTCCATAGAGGACAATGAGACGGGGGAGGGTGAGTACCCCCATTTCAGTATTGTAGGGTGATATCATGTATTGTGTGTGTCCTCCTCACTCTCCATAGAGGACAATGAGACGGAGGAGGGTGAGTACCCCCATTTCAGTATTGTAGGGTGATATCATGTATTGTGTGTGTCCTCCTCACTCTCCATAGAGGACAATGAGACGGAGGGTGAGTACCCCCATTTCAGTATTGTAGGGTGATATCATGTATTGTGTGTGTCCTCCTCACTCTCCATAGAGGACAATGAGACGGGGAGGGTGAGTACCCCCATTTCAGTATTGTAGGGTGATATCATGTATGGTGTGTCCTCCTCACTCTCCATAGAGGACAATGAGACGGAGGGTGAGTACCCCCATTTCAGTATTGTAGGGGGGATACTTAGTTATGGGAGATGGAAGGGGGATGGAAGGGCTAAGTTATGGGGGATGGAGGAGCTCACATGTAGGAAATGAAGGAACTTGGTAATGGAGGAACTCAGTCTTGGGGGCTGAAGGAGCTTGGTTGTGGGGGCTGGAGGAGCTTGGTTGTGTGGGGTAGAGGAGCTTCGTCGTTGGGGCTGGAGGAGCTTGGTTGTGGCAGATGGAAGAACTTGGTTGTGTGGGGTAGAGGAGCTTCGTTGTGGGGGCTGGAGGAGCTTGGTTGTGGGGGCTGGAGGAGCTTGGTTGTGGCAGATGGAGGAACTTGGTTGTGTGGGCTGGAGGAGCTTGGTTGTGGGGTCTGGAGGGGCTCAGGTATGGAGGATGGAGGAGCTCGGTTGTAGGCACAAAAATGCATTGATGTGAACGTGCTCCATAGGAGCCCATGTTAAAAAATGTCCCTGCATTTCTGCAAAACGCATCAAAAATGCATTAGTGTGAATAGAGCCACTGAGACTCTTCCTTCCTACCAGCAGGAGTCCCGATTCTTAAGGTTTGATTCACATTTATGCATGTTGCTTTTGAGTGTTTCTGCAGTGCTTTTTGTGATGCTTGCCGCGTTTTTGGACACATGATTTGCGTTTTGCATTATTTTTTTACACTGTATATAGCTGGTTTCTAAAGAGGGGGTCGGGAAGCTTTGTGTCAGTGGGCTTCCCACTGAATGTAAAAAAAAAGAATTGCCAGCTCAAATCAAGAAAAAAAACAGCGTGGGGTCCCCCCCAGGTCCATATACCAGGCCGTTGGGTCTAGTATGGATTGGGAGGGGACCCTCAAAATTTTGAAAAAAAATGGTGTGGGGTTCCCCCCAAAATCCATACTAGACCCTTATCTGAGCATGCAGCCTGGCAGGTCAGGAAAAGGGAGGGGACGAGCAAGCACTCCCCCCCTCCTGGACCATACCAGGCTTTTTGGATGTTTGTGTTAATAAATACCGTAGACAGTTTTTGACAAGTATTTTAATAAAAGTATCCTCTTCTCTGCTTCTTCCTCCGGTCTCCCACATCTTCCTCTTCCGGTCTTCTCCTTGCTTCTTCTTCCGTTCTTCCTCTCTCTTCTTTGTCCGATGTTCTTCTTCTCCGCTTCTTCCTCCGGTCTTCCTCCATCTTCTCCCACATCTTCCTCTTCCGGTCTTCTCCTTGCTTCTTCTTCCGATCTTCTTCTCTCTTCTTTGTCCGGTGTTCTTCTTCTCCGCTTCTTCCTCCGGTCTTCCTCCATCTTCTCCCACATCTTCCTCTTCCGGTCTTCTCCTTGCTTCTTCTTCCGTTCTTCCTCTCTCTTCTTTGTCTGATGTTCTTCTTCTCCGCTTCTTCCTCCCGTCATCTACAGAGAAGTCTCCTCATCACACCTTTGTTTTCACTGTGCAAAGATGGATCTCTGTGTACCTCTCATCCTTCTGTGTGTGTCCTCCTCACTCTCCATAGAGGGCAATGAGATAAAGGGTGAGTACCCCCATTTCAGTATTGTAGGGTGATATTATGTATTGTGTGTCCTCCTCACTCTCCATAGAGGACAATGAGACGGGGAGGGTGAGTACCCCCATTTCAGTATTGTAGGGTGATATTATGTATTGTGTGTCCTCCTCACTCTCTATAGAGGACAATTAGACGGAGGGTGAGTACCCCCATTTCACTATTGTAGGGGGGATATCATGTATTGTGTGTCCTCCTCACTCTCCATAGAGGACAATGAGACGGAGGGTGAGTACCCCCATTTCAGTATTGTAGGGTGATATCATGTATTGTGTGTGTCCTCCTCACTCTCCATAGAGGACAATGAGACGGGGGAGGGTGAGTACCCCCATTTCAGTATTGTAGGGTGATATCATGTATTGTGTGTGTCCTCCTCACTCTCCATAGAGGACAATGAGACGGAGGAGGGTGAGTACCCCCATTTCAGTATTGTAGGGTGATATCATGTATTGTGTGTGTCCTCCTCACTCTCCATAGAGGACAATGAGACGGAGGGTGAGTACCCCCATTTCAGTATTGTAGGGTGATATCATGTATTGTGTGTGTCCTCCTCACTCTCCATAGAGGACAATGAGACGGGGAGGGTGAGTACCCCCATTTCAGTATTGTAGGGTGATATCATGTATGGTGTGTCCTCCTCACTCTCCATAGAGGACAATGAGACGGAGGGTGAGTACCCCCATTTCAGTATTGTAGGGGGGATACTTAGTTATGGGAGATGGAAGGGGGATGGAAGGGCTAAGTTATGGGGGATGGAGGAGCTCACATGTAGGAAATGAAGGAACTTGGTAATGGAGGAACTCAGTCTTGGGGGCTGAAGGAGCTTGGTTGTGGGGGCTGGAGGAGCTTGGTTGTGTGGGGTAGAGGAGCTTCGTCGTTGGGGCTGGAGGAGCTTGGTTGTGGCAGATGGAAGAACTTGGTTGTGTGGGGTAGAGGAGCTTCGTTGTGGGGGCTGGAGGAGCTTGGTTGTGGGGGCTGGAGGAGCTTGGTTGTGGCAGATGGAGGAACTTGGTTGTGTGGGCTGGAGGAGCTTGGTTGTGGGGTCTGGAGGGGCTCAGGTATGGAGGATGGAGGAGCTCGGTTGTGGCAGATGGAGGAGCTCAGTTGTGGAGGATGGAGGATGGAGGAGCTTGGGTACGGGGGATGGTGGGTTTCTGTTATGGGAGATAAAGGATCTCAGTTATGGGGGATGGAGAAAACGTTTAGATGTATTTCTCAGGGAACACAATGTACAGGGATATGGTATATGGTAGTGACATAAACACTCGGGTTGAATTGGATAAACTTGAGTCCTTACCAGTGATGTGTCGGAGGAATGTTGTGTTTGGGTGTGAAGATGAATCCTGAGAATGAAGTGAATTTGAAATGATTTTCTCTTTGCAGGTCGTCCCGTATCGGACCCAGATGAGGATGAAGGTCATTCTGGATCTGAACTATTGGAATATAAACAATCCAATATTATTTACAGCAGTGAGTATCGGATTGTAGACACTTCTCTCTTCTATCTCTACACATTTCAGGTTTAAGTGGAAATATCTCAATGTACAGTGGGTGGGGCTTCCTCCATAACTGACACACCCTCGTAATTCTATTGGTGTTCCTCATCATCCCTTCCAATAGGATTCTCAGATCCCCAATACCTTCTCATTGTGTCCCTGGAGAGGAGATCATTGTCCGGGGAGTAATGTGGGGGGATGGGAGCCTCCGTCTCTCCACCTTCCACCTGGGTCTGAGTTTTCTATTCAAAAGAGATCAGGAGGTCGGGATAATACGCTGTCCTTTCCCGTATACATCTCCTGTAAACCCGCCCCCAGAGCGTACTGATCACATGACCCCACACCTCCAGTGAGTCAGCGCTCTGCTTTTACTTCCTGCTCTTCTCTAAAGGGGATTGGTTGCTGAAAATGTCTGTAAACTTCTATTGTCGTGATTGGTTGAGGTAAACAGGAGCTGCCCCTGCAGACTGGTATATGCTATTTTATATTTATTAGGTTGCATAGCCCCCCAAACTTGTACCTCGGACCCTTTTTTTGAGCATGACAGCCTAGAAAGGAGGAGCAAGCGTGCATTCCCCCGAACCATATCGGGTCACATGCCCTCAGCATGGAAGGGTGCCAGGAACCCCCTAGGCAAAGCTCCTTGTCCGCATGTTGATGAGGACAAGGGCCTCTTCTTCACAACCTTGGCCCAATAGTTGTGGGGGTCTGCAGGCAGGGGGGGTATCAGAATCTGGAAAGACCCCCTTTAATAATAAGGGGGAACCAACGTACCGATCTCCCATATATGAAGGAGTATTAGCTATGTAGTGTTGTCAGAACCATTGACATATGTCGGCATAGCGCCTACATATACCGTCAGGATGTTTATACTGAAACAGAAAATATTATTTTATTAATGGAAATACGGAAATCTGTGCTTTGGGAGAAATACAACCTTCCTACAATACAAGAAATCCAAAATTCTTTTATCTGTGCTATTTTGAGGACAAGTAACACAAATGAATATTTAAAATATATATATTTATTAACTAAAGATCAGTGGCGGCTGGTGCTCAAAATCTTTGGGGGGCACAAATGGGAAAAAAAAATTGCGCCATCAATTGTCACCACTGTGCCATGCCATCAAACGCAGCCCCTGTGCAATCAATTCGCACCACTGTGCCATGCCATTAAACGCAGCCACTGTGCCATCAATTTGCACCACTGTACCATGCCATTAAACGCAGCCACTGTGCCATCAATTCGCACCACTGTACCATGCCATTAAACGCAGCCACTGTGCCATCAATTCGCACCACTGTACCATGCCATTAAACGCAGCCACTGTGCCATCAATTCGCACCACTGTGCCATGCCATCAAACGCAGCCCCTGTGCAATCAATTCGCACCACTGTGCCATGCCATTAAACGCAGCCACTGTGCCATCAATTCGCACCACTGTACCATGCCATTAAACGCAGCCACTGTGCCATCAATTCGCACCACTGTGCCATGCCATTAAACGCAGCCACTGTGCCATCAATTCGCACCACTGTGCCATGCCATTAAACGCAGCCACTGTGCCATCAATTCGCACCACTGTACCATGCCATCAAACGCAGCTACTGTGCCATCAATTCGCACCACTGTACCATGCCATCAAACGCAGCCACTGTGCCATCAATTCGCACCACTGTACCATGCCATCAAACGCAGCCACTGTGCCATCAATTCGCACCACCTTGCCATGCCATCAAACACAGCCACTGTGCCATCAATTGTCGTCACTGTGCCCATTGATGTCACTGTGCCCTTTAATTGTCACCACTATGCCCATTCATGCCGCTGTGCCAATTGTCCCCACTGTGCCTATTATCTGTGGTCGGTAGGCTCTATGGTTGGGAGGCTCTATGGTCAGTAAGCTCTGTGGTCGGTAAGCTCTATGGTCGGTAGGCTCTATGGTTGGTAAGCTCTGTGGTTGGTAGGCTCTATGGTTGGTAGGCTCTATAATCGGTAAGCTCTATGGTTGGTAGGCTCTATAATCGGTAAGCTCTGTGGTTGGTAGGCTCTATGGTCGGTAGGCTCTATGGTCAGTAGGCTCTGTGGTCGATAGGCTCTATGGTCGATAGGCTCTATGGTCGGGAAGCTCTATGGTCGGGAAGCTCTGTGGTAGGTAGGCTCTGTGGTTGGTAGGCTCTATGGTCGGTAGGCTCTATGGTCGGTAGGCTCTATGGTTGGTAGGCTCTGTGGTCGGTAGGCTCTATAATCGGTAAGCTCTGTGGTCGGTAGGCTCTATGGTTGGTAAGCTCTGTGGTTGGTAGGCTCTATGGCTGGTAGGCTCTATAATCGGTAAGCTCTGTGGTTGGTAGGCTCTATGGTCGGTAGGCTCTATGGTCAGTAGGCTCTATGGTTGGTAGGCTCTGTGGTCGATAGGCTCTATGGTCGGGAAGCTCTATGGTCGGGAAGCTCTGTGGTAGGTAGGCTCTGTGGTTGGTAGGCTCTATGGTCGGTAGGCTCTATGGTCGGTAGGCTCTATGGTTGGTAGGCTCTGTGGTCGGTAGGCTCTATAATCGGTAAGCTCTGTGGTCGGTAGGCTCTGTGGTCGGTAATGTCTATGGTCGGTAAGGACTATGGTGCATCCACAAGGTAAACTGATCACCCCACATGTATGATCTCCATGTTTGTGTTGCCCAATCACACTCTAGAGCTTCTTTTCCTGCCCTGGAATATTATTCTTCTGAAGAAGAAGAACACAGAAGTTTCTCCCCCTGATCTGCAGGGCGCGGTGTAAGGACGGCACTATGGCCAGAGTGTGGAGCCTCCATAGTAACCATGGAGGGTAGAGAAGGATCAGACTGTCCACCAATATCTGTTTATCCTCATAGTTCTCACTGTACAATAGACCAGGAATGTCCTTCCATAGAATATAGATCCCTGGATCCCAGCCTGCCCCCAAGGGGGCCACATTCTGACATTTGGCACTCACTGTGTGGCCCTCAGGGCCCCACAACACAGCAGTCTGTGTATTTCTTACCTGGGTGCTTCCTAAGGCCAGTGAATTGCAGGATTTTGTTTCATTTTTGTTTCTGGATCTTGCTGGTGGCTGTTTGTAGAAAATATGGGGGGGGGGGGGCATTGATGTGTAATGGGGGGTAATAGCAGAGATCTCATATAATGTGTCCCCTGAGTATTTTATGTGGCCCTTTGGTGAAGTTAAGGGCGTCCCAGTTCAAGAACTTTGCCCACCACTGATATAGATGGTCCTCAGATTATACAACACATCAGAGCCATGAACATCAGAAGGGCCCATTGACAAAAGTCATATCTTCTATTATGTGACCCCAGTGAGCTGAGATCTGATTGGTTGCTGGGGCTCAGGTCACATGGTACATCCTCATTACTCTGTATACAGTAATATTTATATCAATTGAAGATCAATCCTAACTCTGTGTCTTCTCTCCTCTTATTTTCAGCGGGCTTTGTCTTTCCAGGTAAGGAGCTTCATTATTAAATAACTTTTTATGTTTCCATCATTCTGTAACAAAAATGGTTACCACTCACCAGAGCTTCACAGGTTGTCACTGGAGTCCTCTTCCCCTCCTCCATGATGACATCATAGAGCTGGTGGACGTTGGAGACCTTTGCGCTCCTCCACCTTCTGTTTGAGGATCCCCCACAAGATCCATCACCTTTCCCCTCAGCTTCCTTAGCAAGGCAGTGGTGGTCTTGGAGGTGTGTTTGGGGTGGAATACTACCTGCGGTCCAGTCTCTGAAGGGAAGAGATCACGCTCTGCTTCAGTATGTCACAGTACATGTCAGCATTTAAGGTTCCCTCAATGATCTGTAGCCCCTCAGTGCCGGCAGCACTCATGCAGGCCCAGACCATGACACTCCCACCGCCATGCCTGACTGTAGACAAGACACACTTGTCTTTGTCCTCCTCACCTGGTCCCCCCCCCCCCACACACACACACGCCTGACACCATCTAACACCAAATAAATGTATCTTGGTCTCATCAGACCACAGGACACGGTTCCGGTATTCCATGTCCTTAGTCTGCTTGTCTTCAGTCTGCTTGCAGACCAATTTGATGCAGTGTGCGGTGTATGGTCTGAGCACTGACAGGCTGACCCCTCCCCCACCCCTTCAACCTCCTCAGCAATGCTGGCAGCACTCATACGTCTGTAGCATTACCCCCGAAGGAGCTGCTGGATGTTTGGGCGGCGTGTTACCTCGCGGCTCCTCTGAAATTCCTAGGGGTGAATGATGCGTATTGCATGTAGTAGAAGTAAAGGAATGTCCAGACAGGGGCTCTCTGCTGTGCTCTTTATTACCCAGCCGGGGAAAAACAATAAACTTGTGGTGAGGAAAGTAAAGCTGAAGAAGAAGGAGAACAGCAGATTCAGGCGTAATGATAGGAAACAGTCCTGACCCCAAATGTAACACTTCTCTGTGCCACTCCCGCCGAAATGGGTTTAGTATACCCGGACAGGCCTCTCTCACTGACCCGGACAGGCCTCTCTCACTGACCCGGACAGGCCTCTCTCACTGACCCGGACAGGCCTCTCTCACTGACCCAAACAGGCCTCTCTCACTGACCCGGACAGGCCTCTCCCACTGACCCGGACAGGCCTCTCTCACTGACCCGGACAGGCCTCTCTCACTGACCCGGACAGGCCTCTCTCACTGACCCGGACAGGCCTCTCTCACTGACCTGGACAGGCCTCTCTCACTGACCTGGACAGGCCCCTCCCACTGACCTGGACAGGCCCCTCTCACTGACCCGGACAGGCCTCTCTCACTGACCAGGACAGGCCCCTCTCACTGACCCGGACAGGCCTCTCTCACTGACCCGGACAAGCCTCTCTCACTGACCCGGACAGGCCCCTCTCACTGACCCGGACAGGCCTCTCTCACTGACCCAGACAGGCCCCGCTTACTGACCCGGACAGGCCTCGCTTACTGACCCGGACAGGCCTCTCTCACTGACCCGGACAGGCCTCGCTTACTGACCTGCCAGCCGGAGTATGACTCAGACAATTTTAGGATAAAGTCTCTACCACAGACCATCCTTGGTGAACTTGGGAGAAAGTCTCTGCCACAGAACCCTCTCAATGAGCCTCAGAAGATACCTCTGCCAAAGGTCCCCTATGGGTAGAATTCTTGGAGATAATCCTCCTTAATTGAGTTACATCTGGATCTCCTTCAATTTGTCGCCCAGGTACCAACTGACAGGGGATCAATCCTTCAGTGTCCGGCTACCTTGATCCCCAGTGGTTTGTCAAGACCCTTTTGGACTGCCAGCCTCTCAATGGTGCCCCTCAGACAGACTCCCCACCGAACAGCAGTACAGCTTGGGATCCTCAAAGGTGGAGGAACTTGGTTGTGGGTTCTTGAAGAGCTCAGGTATGGAGGATGGAGAAGCTTGGTTGTGGGGGCTGAAGGAGCTTGGTTGTGGCAGATGGAGGAGCTTGGTTGTGGGTTCTTGAAGAGCTCAGGTATGGAGGATGGAGAAGCTTGGTTGTGGGGGCTGAAGGAGCTTGGTTGTGTCAGATGGAGGTGCTTGGTTGTGTGGGCTGGAAGAGCTTGGTGGTGGGGGCTGGAGGAGCTTGGTTGTGGGGGCTGGAGGAGCTTGGTTGTGGCAGATGAAGGAGCTTGGTTGTGTGGGCTGGAGGAGCTTGGTTGTGTGGGCTTGAGGAGCTTGGTTGTGTGGGCTGGAGAAGCTTGGTTGTGGGGGCTGGAGGAGCTTGGTTGTGGCAGATGAAGGAGCTTGGTTGTGTGGGCTGGAGGAGCTTGGTTGTGGGGGCTGGGGGAGCTTGGTTGTGGGGGCTGGAGGAGCTTGGTTGTGGCAGATGAAGGAGCTTGGTTGTGTGGGCTGGAGGAGCTTGGTTGTGGGGGCTGGGGGAGCTTGGTTGTGGGGGCTGGAGGAGCTTGGTTGTGGCAGATGAAGGAGCTTGGTTGTGTGGGCTGGAGGAGCTTGGTTGTGGGGGCTGGAGGAGCTTGGTTGTGGCAGATGAAGGAGCTTGGTTGTGTGGGCTGGAGGAGCTTGGTTGTGGGGGCTGGAGGAGCTTGGTTGTGGGGGCTGGAGGACCTTGGTTGTGGGGGCTGGAGGAGCTTGGTTGTGGCAGATGGAGGAGCTCAGTTGTGGAGGATGGGGAATGGATGAGCTCAGGTATGGAGGATGGAGGAGCTCAGGTATGGAGGATGGAGGAGCTCGGGTATGGAGGATGGAGGAGCTCGGGTATGGAGGATGGAGGAGCTCGTGTATGGCAGGTACGGGGGATGGTGGGTTTCCGTTATGGGAGATAAAGGATCTCAGTTATGGGGGATGGAGAAAACGTTTAGATGTATTTCTCAGGGAACACAATGTACAGGGATATGGTATATGGTAGTGACATAAACACTCGGGTTGAATTGGATAGACTCGAGTCCTTACCAGTGACGTGTCGGAGGAATGTTGTGTTTGGGTGTGAAGATGAATCCTGAGAATGAACTGAATTTGAAATGATTTTCTCTTTCTAGGTCGTCGCAGAACTGGAGCTAAACCAATCGATGAAGTTGATTCTAGTGAGTATCGGATTGTAGACACTTTTCTCTTCTATCTCTACACATTCCAGGTTTAGGTGGAAATATCTCAATGTACAGTGGGTGGGGCTTCTTCCATAACTGACACGCCCTCTGTAATTCTATTGGTGTTCCTCATTATACCATCCAATAGGATTCTCAGATCCTCAATACCTTCTCATTGTGTCCCTGGAGAGGAGATCATTGTCCAGGGAGTAATGTAGGGGGATGGGAGCCTCCACCTCTCCACCTTCCATCTGAGTCTGAGTTTTCTATCCAAAGGAGATCAGGAGATCCCATATACATCTCCACTAAACCCGCCCCCAGAGCGTACTGATCACATGACCCAACACCTCCGGTGAGTCAGCTCTCTGCTTCCACTTCCTGCTCTTCTCTGAAGGGGAATGGTTGATGAAAATGTCTGTAAACTTCTATTGTCTTCTTATTGATTGGTTGAGGTGAATAGGAGCTGAGAGCTGCCCCTGTAGGCGGGTATATGCTATTTTATATTTATTAGGTTGCATCGCCCCCAACACTTTCACCCCAGACCCTTTTTTTGAGCATGACAGCCCAGAAAGGTGGAGCAAGCGTGCATTCTCCCCAAACCATATCGGGTCACATGCCCTCAACATGGAAGGGTGCCAGGAACCCCCTAGGCAAAGCTCCTTGTCTGCATGTTGATGAGGACAAGGGCCTCTTTTTCACAACCTTGGTCCAGTGGTTGTGGGGGTTTGCAGGCAGGGGGGGTTTCAGAATCTGGAAGACCCCCTTTAATAATAAGGGGGAACCTCGATACCAATCTCCCATATATAAAGGAGTATTAACTATGTAGTGTGTAAAAAAGAAAAGACAGTTTTTGACAAGTCCTTTATTAAAAAAATAAGTCCCATGATGTACATCCATGAAGCCTGATGACCCACTGGAGCTGTCATTGGCAATATAAGAGAAGGGGCGGAGATAGTGATGACATCATTGTCCAAATAGGACCATGTGGTAATTTTTAGGCAATGGTGTCACCACTTCAGTCTTTGTCCATTTTCTTATGTAGCCGGGGATTCCCATCCCTGTAAATAAATGAACCAGGTGATGTCAGTGGTTGGTAAGGACAGGGTGGGTACAGGCACCCATTGCTTCCTTAGCAACCATTAACAACCGAAAGCTGTCACGTTAGTCCATGATAAACACCAAAAGCATTTGGCATTTGAATGAATGTCTGATCACTAAGCTCATTCCTTGCCCTATTGTGGTAAGGTCTATGGTCGGTAATCTCTATGGTCAGTAGGCTCTATGGTTGGTAGGCTCTATGGTTGGTAGGCTCTATGGTTGGTAGGCTCTATGGTTGGTAGGCTCTATGGTCATTAGGCTCTATGTTCGGTAAGCTCTATGGTCGGTAGGCTCTGTGGTCGGTAGGCTCTGTGGTCGGTAAGCTCTATGGTCGGCAGGCTCTATGGTCGGTAGGCTCTATGGTCGGTAAGCTCTATGGTCGGTAGGCTCTGTGGTCGGTAGGCTCTATGGTCGGCATGCTCTATGGTTGGTAGGCTCTGTGGTCGGTAAGCTCTGTGGTCGGTAATCTCTATGGTCGGTAAGCTCTGTGGTCGGTAAGCTCTGTGGTCGGTAATCTCTATGGTCGGTAAGCTCTGTGGTCGGTAGGCTCTGTGGTCAAGAAGCTCTATCGTCAGTAGGCTCTGTGGTCGGTAATCTGTATGGTTGTTAGGCTCTGTGGTCAGTAGGCTCTGTGGTCGGTAGGCTCTATGGTGGGTAATTTCTATGGTCGGTAAACTCTGTGGTCAGTAGGCTCTGTGGTCAGTAATCTCTATGGTCGGTAAGCTCTGTGGTCGGTAGTCTCTGTGGTCAAGAAGCTCTATGGTCGGTAAGGACTATGGTGAATGAATGAAATGAATGAAAATGTATATAGCACAGCACATGCGAACTGAATCGCCTCTGGGCGCTTGTTGTTCCTGTCTCCTTTGATATCAAAAGAGATGAGTCTTGATCTTTCTCCTGAATGCTGAGTGGTTCTCCTCCAACCGAATGCTGGTTGGTAAAGCGTTCCATAGTCTGGGACCTTGGACCGCGAATCTTCTATCTCCTTTGGACGTATAGTCGGTGCATCCATCCATGTTTGTGTTGCCCAATCACACTCTACAGCTTCTTTTCCTGACCTGGAATACTATTATTCTTCTTCTGAAGAGCACAGAAGTTTCTCCCCCTGATCTGCAGGGCGCGGTGTAAGGACGGCACTATGGCCAGAGTGTGGAGCCTCCATAGTAACCATGGAGAGTAGAGAAGGATCAGACTGACCACCAATATCTGTTTATCCTCATAGTTCTCACTGTACAATAGACCAGGAACGTCCTTCCATAGAATATAGATCCCTGGAGCCAAACCTGCCCCCAAGGGGGCCACATTGTGCTTTTTAGTACTCACTGTGTGGTCCTCAGGGCCCCATAACACAAGAGTCTGTATATTTCTTCTATAGGATGCTTCCTAAGGCCAGTGAATTGCAGGAATTTGTTTCATTTTTGTTTCTGGATCTTGCTGGTGGCTGTTTGTAGCATTTTTTTTTGGGGGGGGGGGGGGCATTGATGTGTAATGGGGGGTAATAGCAGAGATCTCATATAATGTGGCCCCTGAGTATTTTATGTGGCCTTTTGGTGATGTTAAGGGCACCCCAGTTCAAGAACTTTGACCACCACTGATATAGATGGTCCTCAGATTATTCAACACATCAGAGGTATGAACACCAGAAGGGCCCATTGAAAAAAATCATATCTTCTATCATGTGACCAGTGAGCTGAGATCTGATTGGTTGCTGGGCTCAGGTCACATGGTACATCCTCATTACTCTGTATACAGTAATATTTATATCAATGGAAGATCAATCCTAACTCTGTGTCTTCTCTCCTCTTATTTTCAGTGCCTATTGTCCTCCCAGGTAAGGAGCTTCATTATTAAATATCTTTCTATGTTTCCATCATTCTGTAACAAAAATGTCACATAAAGTCAAGACACCCCTGAGTGAAAATGTCCAAAATGGGCTCAAAGTGTCAATATTTTGTGTGGCCGCCATTATTTTCCAGCACTGCCTTAACCCTCTTGGGTATGGAGGTCATCAGAGCTTCACAGGTTGTCCTCTTCCAATCCTCTATGATGACATCACAGAGCTGGTGGATGTTAGAGACCTTGCACTCCTTCACCTTCCGTTTCAGAATCCCCCACAGATGATCAATAGGTTTTAGGTCTGGAGACATTGCTTGGCCAGTCCATCACCTTTACCCTCAGCTTCTTTAGCAAGGCAGTGGTGGTCTTGGAGGTGTGTTTTGGGTGGTTATCATGTAAGAATACTACCCTGTGGTCCAGTCTCTGAAGGGAGGGGATCATGCTCTGCTTCCGTAGGTTACAGTACATGTTGGCATTCATGGTTCCCTCAATGATCTGTAGCCCCCCAGTGCCGGCAGCACTCATGACCATGAACCTCTCCCCACCATGCCTGACTGTAGACAAGACACACTTGTCTTTGTCCTCCTCACCTGGTCCCCCCCCCCCCACACATGCCTGACACCATCTGACACCAAATACCTTTATCTTGTCTCATCAGACCACAGGACGCGGTTCCAGTAATCCATCTCCTTAGTCTGCTTGTCTTCAGCAAACTGTTTGCGGCTCTTTCTTGTGCCTCATCTTTAGAAGAGGCTTCCTTCTGGGATGACAGCCATACAGACCAATTTGATGCAGTGTGCGGCGTATGGTCTGAGCACTGACAGGCTGACCCCTACCCCCACCCCTTCACCCTCTGCAGCAATGCTGGCAGCACTCATATGTCTATTTCCCAAAGACAGCCTCTGGATATGACGCTGAGCACGTGACCTCAACTCCTTTGGTGGACCATGGTGAGGCGGGGGAGGGGAACCCCCCCTGTTATACCGCTGGATGGTCCCGGCCCCCCGTGCTGCAGATCAGTTTCAGGGTCTCGGCGATCTTCTTATCTCCTTGGCCATCTTTATGTAGAGACACAATTCTTTATATCCGATCCTCAGAGAGTTCTTTGCCATGAGGCGCCATGTTGTCCTTCCAGTGACCAGTATGAGAGAGTGAGAGCGATAACACCAAATTTAACACACCTGCTCCCCATTCACACCTGAGACCTTGTAACACACATGACACCGGGGAGGGAAAATGGCTATTTGGGCCCCAATTTGGAGATTTTCACTTGGGGGTGTACTGACTTTTGTTGTCAGCGGTTTAGACATTAATGGCTGTGTGTTGGGTTATTTTGAGGGGAGAGATTTACACCGTTATACAAGCTGTACACTCACTACACAACATTGTACAAAGACCCCTCCCCCTGTGTACACCCCTCCTTCCGTGTACACTCCTCCGCCCACATGTACACTCACTACACAACGTTGTAGATACAAAGGGCCAGATTCAGGTAGATGGGCGAATCTTTATTTTGGAGTAACGTTTCTCATTTACGTTACTCCGCCGAAACTTTAGGAGCAAGTACTGTTATTCACATAGCACTTGCTCCTAAAGTTGCGGCGGCGTAGCGAAAATGAGCTGGCGGAATTCAAATTGGGCGGGTAGGGGGCGTGTATTATTATAACTAGGCGCGAACGTACTGCGCATGCGTCGACTGTCAGTGCGCATGCTCCAAATTCTGTCAGTGAACGTCAATGACGTCAATCCCCATTCACGGACGTTTTACGCAAACGACTCAATTTTTTTTTTTTTTCAACGCGATGACGACGGCCATACTTAACATAGGATACTCCACTAGGGGGGCTGCTTTATCTTTACGCCGCGTATCTCTTACGGAAACGTCGGAAAGTCACTGCGTCGGGCCCGAATACGATCGTGAATTGCCGATTCTCGCTGATTAACATATTCTCGGCGTTAATCAGCGGGAACGCCCCCAGCGCCATTTTTAAAATTGCAGTTCCGATACGACGGCGAAATACAATTAGGAACTCAAACCCGGCGTTTCTTGTTTTCTGCTTACTGAAAACAGAAACGCCGTCTCAAAGTGAGAGTTAGGCTGGAGTATCACTGATAGATAACTCTAGCGGAATCTGGCCCTATGTGTCATTTCTTCAGTGTTGTCACATGAAAAGATTTACACAAATGGGACTGAGGGGTGTACTTACTTTTGTGGAGTTTACTTTATGTTGTATTTTTTTAAAAAATCTAGAGAAAATGGAGTTCTGTCCGGGATGCTTTTTTTATTTGCACTAACATCCAATTTTTAAGAAAAAGCTTTCGGGGGGGGGGGAAGGGGGGGTACCCTTCTTCAAGGTCCGAGCAGGATTTTAAAATCTCAAAAAGTTTGTGGGAGGAGCAAGGGGTTCAAGGTTAAAGACAATCAAGACACAAGGCAGCAAGGTCCAATGGATCAGATGGGTTGGTCCAGCAGAACAGACAGGGAGCTGTCCAGCATCCCAGATAGCTCAGTGAGAAGGCTCACCGCCAGACACAGCTGAGGTCTCAGGTTCAAATCCCGGGCCTGACACCCCCTTCCCTTAGGGTTAGTGATGTTGCTGTCCACTACTCTTGTTGGCCTTGTAGCAGAAACATTTGGCACAGGGTGCCCCCATCCCTACAATAAACCGTTGTGCCCAGGTCAGCCTTCCTCTCCTGCCTGCTCTGATGGTGGGAGAGGTGGGAGTAAGCCCAGCACCATGTTGAGGCATATTGTAGCGGTCCTGTGCTCTAAGTAACCCCAAGGTGGTGAGCAACTTCTAAGCAGAGATGCACTGCTTTTTCTTCTTCTTTCTTGCTTCCTTATGATATAGCCCAATTGTCTACCAGAATGTCTTTGGAATTTTGGGAGAAACCCCACACAAGCACAGGGAGAACATGAAAACTCCATGCAGACAGTGTCTTGTTTGGGATTTAAACCAAGGACCCCAGTGCTGCAAGGTAGAAGTGCTAACCACCACGTCACCATGCTGCTCCCTGTGATATACACCGACATCCATCTTCCACATACTACACAATACATACAATGGGAGATCTCTGTGGAAGGTTTCCAGACACAATGGCCCAGATTCACAAAGCACTTACGCCGACGTAGAGCACATTATGGCGACGTCAGTGCAAATGTGCGCCGGCGTATGTGTGCGGCAGACCCACAAACCAACATGCGCCTAAAAACAGGCCACACCCCGCCGACGTAGCTTACACCCCCCGGCGTAGCGCGGGCGCACTTTTCGTCTGGACGCATGTTGCTGCTCCCATTGATTAGGCATTCAAACATGCAACTGAGGGAAATACGGTGATTCACGAACGTGCGTGCGCCCGACGCATGCCGCTCGAGATGCGCGTAAATTGTACGTCCAGCGTAAAGTTTTTGAGGTGCAACCCGGTAACTGACATGCAAAGGTCTGCCCCAGGGAACACAAGCCGGCGTATTGTGCGTTGGACGTGTGTCTGGCTGGGCGTACGTTAAGTTCACGGCGTACGTGGTGATCCGGCGTAGCTTAGGCAGTTGTGTAGTTGTGAGCATGCGCATAAGGGTGCTGTGCATGCGTCCACGTCACGGCGACGTCACGGCGCATGCGCAGTTCGTGATACGCCGGGCATAAAACACTGCACCACGCTCGGCCCATCATCTGCATGGGGTCACGCCCACTTCCACCTACGCCGGCGTGCGCCTTCGAAACCAACGCCATGCTGGCGCAGCGATGGGGGCATTGGCTTGCTGAATGCAATGCTTGCCTCTCCGCGCTGCGTCGGCGTGCCGTACGGTGTGTGCACTGCGGCGGCGTAATGTGCGCCCAACACTCTGTGAATCTGGGCCAATGAGAATGTTCTGCTCATTTCCGGTCCTTGTGTTGTATCTGATCCAATGTTCTCACTCAATGATGGTTTTCTATTCTGTTTTTATAGATATAATCAAGTTCATTCCCCAATTACCAGCAGATGATCCAAACGCCACTGAGATCTCAGGTAAAGACATTATTATTCTGTGTATTATAATATTGTAGCGGTATGTCGCCGCTATAAGGCGTCACGCCTTCCGGAAACAGCCGATTAGCATTCGGCTCTTCTCGGCGCCTGCCCACAGACCCAGGAGCTGACTGCGCAGGCGCCGAAAATAGCCGGTCCTAGTTCGGCTTTTTTCGGAGGGCGTGACGCGGCTATATACGGCGCCTGCGCAGTCAGCTCCTGGGTCTGTGCGCAGGCGCCGAGAAGAGCCGAATGCTAATCGGCTGTTTCCGGAAGGCGTGACGCCTTATAGCGGCGACATACCGCGGTGCGCCTGAAATTTAATGATTTTATATAAAGTAAGTACATGCATTAAAAAAAAAAAAAAAAAACAGCATACTGGCGCTGACGCCAGTATGCTGGATGGAATGAAACAAAGTGATTTTAAGGGTGGAACTCCGCTTTAAGACCCGGACCATTATGCAGGTAAAGGACCAGGCCAGTTTTTGCGATTCGGCGCTGCGTCGTTTTAACTGACAATTGCGCGGTCGTGCGACGTGGCTCCCAAACAAAACTGACGTTCCTTTTTTTCCCCCACAAATAGAGCTTTCTTTTGGTGGTATTTGTTCACCTCGGCGGTTTTTATTTTTTGCGCTATAAACAAAAATAGAGCGACGATTTTGAAAAAAAAAATCAATATTTTTTACTTTTTGCTGTAATAAATATCCCCCAAAAAACATACACAAATATTTTCCTCAGTTTCGGCCGATACGTATTCTCCTACCTATTTTTGCTCCAAAAACTCGCAAAAAGCGTTTTTTGATTGGTTTGCGCAAAAGTTATAGCGTTTACAAAATAGGGGACAGTATTATGGCATTTTTATTAATCATTTTTTTTTCATGACTGTGACATTACGGCGGACACTTTTGACACATTTTTGGGACCATTGTCATTTATACAGCGAAAAGTGCTATAAAAATGCACTGATTGCTGTGAAAATTACACTGGTAGTGAAGTGGTTAACAAACAAACGTGCGATTTAGTAATTATGCATATGAGCGTATCATTTATTTTTTTTGGTGGGGGGGGAGTGGATCTTGGGTGGGAGTTCCCACACTTTATTCCCCAGGACTTGACCCCTGCCTGGCGCCAAACCTCTTTTGAAAGATTTGGTCATTTGTAATATTTCATCTTCTGTACAAGGGGCGTTTGGGCGTTTTGAATTTTTCAATTTGAACAGAGGATAATAATGGGATTGGAATTTTTTTTTCCCAGCCATGAGAGGTCAGAAAAAGGAAACAGAAGATGTGGGACTTGAGAAGAGATCTGAATAGAATTTTGAGGAAAATAGATAAGATGTTACTTGGGTTTATGACTCCTTGATTTGAGGCGTTCTTTTGTGCTGGCCATCGAGCCCCTGGGCACATCTCCTTTGTGATAATCCCAATGTCAGAGGGATTTTGGTAGCGGGCACTGCCCATAAACTCTGCATGTTTTACTCTTTCTTACATCTCCCCGTATTTCAACCCCCGAACCTCCACTCTCTCTACTGGATTCTTTCGCCCCGGTCTCTGGTCTGGAAGTTATTAGGAATAGATCAAGGGCTTTGAATATTACATTGTCGGTGGATGAATGTCACCTCCATACAACAGTCCTTTTCCTTTCCAATGGTCATCTCACTCTGAAATACCTTTAAAAAATGACAGGCAGAAGAAGAGGCAGGCCCTTAGGTAGGGGTAGGGCAGGAGCACCAGGCCGGAGCCAAAGTGGGAAGTGGCACAATGTTCGTTTGATTACGTCAAAGGACGCACAAGACTTAGTTGAGTGGCTCGCCACCACCACCACCATATACCCTCCGCTTAAGTCACAGGAATTATTTTCTGATCCATCAGAAGACATTTCGGATGCGCAGCCATTCTTGGCATTGGATCGGGAAGAGGAGGTGGCAACAGCCGGCACTCAGCAGTCTGACGACAGTACTCAGATCAGCCCAAGAAGGTTGGTGCCCGCTGTTGCTGCCTACTCCGAGATCTCTATTGTTAGGGATGGGGAAGGTGACGTCAATGATGACGTCTCTACAGACATCACGTGGGTGCCCACAAGAGAGGAAGAGGAGGGGAGTTCAGAGGGAGAGATGCAGATAGGGGGAGAAGCAGGCCGAACTTACATTGCACAGGAGGGACAAACCAGACTCCTAATGTAGAATCAAGAGCGAGCCATCGACCATGTACGGTCACATCTGGTGCTCCCAGGACGCCGGCCCATGGCTCCACAGTGTGGGCTTTTTTTAACGTGTCCGCTGCAGACATGACTAGTGTAGATTAGATAGTCCAACCTTTTACTCCCCACCTTTAGAACCCCCCAAATTCTTTAAACATTTTTCCATTTACCCATTAACGAGATAGACACAGGAGTTGGAGTAAACTCGGCCACGACAGCCTATTTATTTTTTCAAACCAAATTAAATATTTAAATCCAATTAACTAATTCCAAGTAAACAAAACTTTATTCATTAACATTTAACCCAAATAACTTTATTAACACCCGTCCAATTTGGTCTTTGACAGCAACCCCACTTAAACCTTTTTATTTTCCATTACACTGCGTTACCATTACCATATCCGGCCCCCAGCCGACTCCAGCTCGGAGACACCCCCTTTTTACACCGCAGTGTACCATAACCGTATTCCAGCGGACACCGTTCCACTGGAATAACACCATACGGGGGCCATCCCACCGATGAGCCCCCCCACCATTTCCATTCCATCTGTTAACTGTCACCATCAAAGACCAAAGGACACCGCCACAGGCCGGAAGGGGGAACCCCCTTTCCCTTACGGACCCCTCCACAACCGCAGGGCCCTCTAGATCCCCTCCTGTAACCTAGTACCCACAAATCCATACCCACAACGGTTAGGTGAACACCATCTACAAGCAGGTACAGACCCACATTAACCTCCAACTCCGTGTAACGAACAACCAACCCCCCGTGCTTAGCCACAAACCTCCCCACCACCTTGTTCCTCTTGCTAGCCACTGACCTTGCCATGCACCATGTGGTCCGAGCTACTATGTCAGGCCACACCCGCAACATCCCTGGAAAAGCTGCCCTGAACATGAGTATGTCCACCTTAACAGCGGAGATAAAATCCCCCATCGACCGAACCCCCAAGGTCATTGCCCCACACGTGTAAAACTGACACGTCGGGCAGCCGGTCGAGCCGGGCATAGCGCTGCACCTCCGGCAGCACCCTGCCCTACCTCATCCCAGGAAACCGCCAGCCAACGAATTCTCACCTCCCGCCTGGAAATCCTCAACTGTCTACATCCGGGCCTAGCATCCACTCTCCTTGCCCCCCCTTGCAAACAGAATAATGCCCCATGATCCACACGCGGTGTGAGTGACCTCCCTCTGAAAACAAATAACAACAGTGATAATCATGCCACGACCCTCTGGAATATCATGAACCCACCTCCTCCAGTCCATACCTCACCACCACACCTCAATCCAGCGCCATGTGTTGGCGCACACAAGAACGAAATCTTCTAGATTCCCCACCACCCGATCCTTTTTGACCGCCACCTCATCCAACCCGCACCTGGCCGCCCCGATGCGGAAGGAGTGTGAGGTAAATTGTAACTCAGCAAACCCAGCCGTTGTCAGACATTTCTTACACACCTGTCCCAACTGAAACCGTGACACAAACGAACCATCCCCATACATAAAGAAGGGTCCCTCCAACCCAGGGCGTATCGTTAAAAAACTCCTGCACCGTCCGCAGAGGGCAGACCCCCCGAACCCAGCAAAGGATACAAACGCATCCACCCCCTTTTTCCCTCTGATCCGTTTTGGACCCACAAAAACGAAAACCACGCTGTCCTCCACCAACTGCACATCCTCTACCATTAGACCTCCCGCCACCTATCTGGAAGGGCTAACCAACTCACCCACCCTAAAAAATTTGAAAAAAACGCCACCACAAAACCGTATGGAGTAAAAATAACTGGATGTCCCCCAAAACGCCACAAATCTTCCGCAAAATCGAAAATTCACCGGTCCCCGCCGTTCCCTAAGAACGTGACTTTTCTGTAATCCTTACCCGCCTGTTTTACCCCCCCTTTTTTCCATCTGTCCAGCCGCAAAATACACCACCAACCAACCCAGCTCCACCTCCCCCAGCTCGGCATCCACCCGCCGTTTTAACACAGACCATTCGTCCCTTACCTTTGCGTACGCCGCCCATATCGTCCCACTCACCGACTTCCTGAGCCAGCTTGTGGCGACCCCAACTCAATGCCCCACATCCCCCCCGGGCCTGGGGCACCTCCTCTGTCTTCCTGCGTAGCCAGCTCTCTGACTTGTCCCACTGAAAAACCGAGCTTTAGCGAGTCTGTTGTCTACACCCCGGAATGTGCCCAGCGTACAGAAAGATGTTCCAGTGTAAACAGCGCAACACGAGGTGGCGCAGCAACCGAACCACCGGCAACGAGGATCCGGAAACTCGGTTGATAACTTCCACCAACCCCATATTGTCACAGCTCGATCACTACCACCACATGACAGAGCTCCAGCAGCACCAGGTTCCTTTTAAAAACCCGCCGCCACCCAGGACTCCGGTCACGCGTCCCCGCTCCATTGTCCCCTGAAGAAAGCCCCCGTAACCCATGGAGCCCGCCACGTCCCTGACGATCTACCAATCAAAGTTCCTCACCGGCCCCGACATACAAAACGCCCGCCCATTGTACTCTTCCCAGAAGGTGTGCCACACCTGCAGATCCACCTTATATTCCCCTGACCAGCGAATGGAAGGCGTCGGGGGCCCTGTCCCCACTGTAGCTGCCGACAGCCGTCCGCAGAACACCCTGCCCATGGGAATGATACGGCAGGCGAAGGTCAACTTACCTAGCAGTGACTGCAACTCCCTTAGCTGAACCTCATTCCACCCCAACATCCCCCCGGCACACCAGCCGGAGGTCCTCCACCTTGTCCCCCAGCAGCATACCCTCCATTGCCCCCGAGTGAATCACGATCCCCCTGCACCTTCGACAAAGAACAGGGAATGACAAATCCCTCGGATAAACTCCTCAACGAACAGTGGCGCCGCCGCCCTGTCTGGGTATCTACGCGAAAAAGGTCCCCTCCTTTCCCCCCTCACTGGCGTTGTTCCCCCAACACACCCCCCCATTTTTTTTTTTTTTCCCGGCCGGCGATCCAGAAGTGGGCGTACCCTTGGCCCCGCCCTGAAAAACTGAGGATTAGACTGGGGCGCGGAAATCATCCGTATCCACAAACTGATATCTTTGTGGTCCCATCGCAGCGTAGGGCGCCCAGCCTGCCGCTGATGAAACTGCTCGTCATACTTTAACCCCCCATATACCCGATAAGCTTCCCACATAGCGTTCATATAGCAGAAAAGCGCAGAACAGTGCTCCGGGCTCTTCTCCCCAAGGCGCTGCAACCAATCGCCGAACGTACTAGGAATCACCCCTACCTTCTCTTCACCTCGTCATCCTTTTCCAAAAACTGTCTGGCTTCACCCTATCCAAATTAAACTTCTCCAAAAGCAACAGGGAAAGAATCTCCGCATACTCACCTTTTTCAATTTTTCCCCTGACCTCCTGCTTCAGATGAGCCCCCCAGCGGCCCCCCCAAGCATACATATATAAAACTCACCTTCGGGCCGCATCAGCCATCCGTACCACGTCCGTCCTGACCCCCCCCGTCTTCTCACGCCCCGTGTCACGTCAGGAACTACTGTCCTGCACCACCCACGTACCCCCCCCACCGGGGGAGGTACCCCAACAGCCACAGGAACCCCCCCAAGCCAATCCCCTAACCCAGGGTGCCGCCTGAGATGGTGTCCCCCCCCCCCTGGCAACGCCGTACCAGGTCCCAAAAATTAACACACAACAAATCCTGTAAGCCCCCCCCAGGGGAACCCTGGGCAGCAGGCAACACTCCCGCCCCCCCCCCCCCCCCGGGGCCCCTGGTTGTCGGCAAACATTACCCCCCCCACATTACCCCAATTACAGGGGGACCCCCCGCCCCCCCACCAGCGAACACCCTGCAGTAACAAAAATTCCCCAAAAGTATTGTTAGTGGACTCACCAGGCTGGCCGGGAACGTCCCCCACAGCCGTCACCGGCAACTCCACCGCAGGCGATTCATGCATGCAACCCTCTTCCTACGATCCTGATGCCTCCCCCTCCAAACGATCTTCCGAGGCCGGCGTCCTCGCTGACATCTGCCTCCCAGGCACGGAAGGCCTGGAGGCCGAAGATCCCAGCCTCCCGGCGGATCGTCCTCTACCACTCGACCCGGCCGTGGACGTCTCCTGTCCGCTGCTCCCACCGACGGACCTCCGCTCGACCTCCCTTCTCCGATCCGGGGACTCCAGCCTCCCCACTGCCCTGGAACCGGTGGTTGCGATCCTGAACGACCCCCCGGCTGTTCCTCCGCGTGGCGAGGATCGGGCGCCATTCCGGCCCGAAGCCCCGCCCACCGGGCTCAGACTAAGCGGCGGATTGCGTCCACCATACTCCCCGGCCGAAAAATGTGTTCCTCTGCCCGTGGGGGGGGGGGGGTGGGCTGGGTTTGCAACAGGCTGTAACCATGCGGACGAGGATCGGGCGCCATAACTGCCCAACGCCCCGCCCACTGCACCCAGACGCTAGGCCGGCGGGGGCAGAGGATCCACCTGGGGGCTCCTGTACATCCGCCGTGTTTGTGGCCTGGGCCTTGGGAAGCAACAATAAAAACCCGCGCGGCCGCTGGGCCGAGCGCGTGGGGACCCCAACGTGGTTTGTACCCGACCCCCCCCCCCCCCCCCGCCTCATCCCATACAGCCACCCACCTGTGAATCAAGCCCTCCGGGGGTGTTTGTGAAGCAGACGCCGCCTAAGGCCGGGCTCAAACCTATGCGAATTGGTTGCGGCTTAAACCGCATCTAATACGCAGAACATTTTGTTCTGCGTTGTGGAGGCCTTGCAGTGCGGCTCAGGTGCGAATTCAGTCCCATTATCTTCTATGGGTACGCAGCTGATTCTCAGATGTGTTCAGTTCTCTACAGGAATTTCTCTCATTCAGCTCAATACACTTCTCCCCCACTCTCCTCTCACTCAGAACTTCCCCCAGGTCTCCAAATACTCAGCAAAACAGAACTAATCTGCTGAACACTTCCCTTATCTATCTGCAGAGATAAAAAGCTGAAATACACACTGCACAAGTGTGAACCCAGCCTTAAAGTCCCCAATCTGTCTTCTCAATGAAAGCTGGGAGCAGGGAAAAACCTGCCTCCCAGCATGCTACACTTCCTTGAATGTCCCACGTGTGCCCCCACCCCCCTTTATAAAGGGGGTTCCTCCTACCCAGTCACCAGACCTCCTACAGCCACTCCTTCCTTCCTTAACCCTTTGTTGCACTACTCCTCACACAGTCATGCCCAGCCCTCCGTTATTTGTCTTTTTTGTCATGTCACTCCGGGCTTTCCTACATCGCAGAGATTTAAAGCCTTTATTAGAAGTCCTAAAATCAAATGCCATTCAGTATAGATGGAAATTTCCCTTCTGTCTCTCTGCAACACGCGCAGGTCGCACTGCCCTATTGAAAGTACCTGAGGACCTCCACGCGTTCTGCGTTGCCATGGAAATCCCTCAGCCTGACGTACCTAACTGGTATGCAGAGTTCTGCATTCAACCTGTGAAGAAACCAACTCCTCGAGATGGAGAGGAACCTATGGAAAGCCAGGCTACAAATCATCGCAGAAGAAGATCGCCCTCAGCTTCTAGGAGAACAGGCCAGCCAGAGACTCATTTTGGAACCAGCCCCTCCAATTCTCCTCGTCACAGAAGAGCACGTAGAAACTAGAAGTTGACGTCATTGTCTACACACTACTCAGATTTAAGTCGCTGATGCCTCTCGGTGATATTACTGATTGTTTTTTAGTAGATATTGTTTGCATATTTATTTTATTTTTCTAAAGATAAACATATATGCTTTTTTGCTCTGATTTTTTTTAGCTCATAGACTTAATTTTACTAAAAACAGCACCTGATTGTTTTTCAAGTGTATACCTACAATACACCCGGATTTCTCTTTTAGTTTCATGCTATGTGTTTGAAATGTTTTTCCTGGTGCCTCCATGGCAGCATACCTGTGACAAGCTCCGCCTTGGCTCCTCCCTCAGGACTAGTGAATATTATAAAAGAGTTGGCTAGCACTGCCCCCACATTCTCCTTTTTTTCCTTATACCTCAAGGCAGTGAATGCTGGTCGAACGTCCTACCTTCTGCAGTCGGCAGCGTCCATCCGGGTTCAAGCCTCTCCCGGATGCGGTCCCTTCTCTTGGGCAGCTAAACGCGCTAATAAGGTTGGGAGTCCCTTCTGTAGGGTCTTTTGGGACAGGCAGTTTGTCTCTTAAGCTAAGAGCTCTATATGCAGTACATCTTAGAGGCGTCTGGCTCCCACGGTAACAGAAGCAGCAGCTAGTACTTTTTTCCCTTCTTTTCCCTCTCTTCCTTCCCTGTTCTTTTCTCTCTCTCTCTTCCTCTTTTCACTCTTCTCTCCCCTTTCTTGGGTGTTTTCTCAAACTTTCTTGCTTCTCATGTGCGCCCCTTCATTTCCCCCTCGTCCCCCCCCCCCTCCGCGTTCATTTGTGTCTTTTCCCCGTATTCCACCGTCCCCCTGTCCTCCTCTCCCCCTTAGGGATCGCGCGCGCCCACCCCCACTCATTAAGTGCACTAGCGGCGTCCTTCGCCGCGCTCTGCACTGACGCCGACGGTTGGGACTTCCGGGTCCTAGAGCCGCCGGTTCGCGCATGCGCGGTGCGCACGGAAGCCGCGGCGGCCATCTTGGAGAAGGGAAAATGGCGAATTTTTGCCATTTTTTCCAATATTCATGGCGGAGGCGTCCCCTTTCACCTGGTCCTCCCCTTTATCTCCCTGACTGCCCCAGTAGAATACCTGAGGCTGTCCCGGGAGATTCAGTTATAGAGAGCTCCAGGGCAGAAAATTCCCCCCCCTTTTTCTCAGGTAAAAAAAAAAAAAAAAACAACCAAAAAAAAAAAAAAAAGAGTGGGGACTGACGTATATGTTTTTTTGTTTTAGGCGGAAAGGTAGGGTGGTTTAAAAAAAAAAAAAAAAATAGCGAAACAGTGTACATGGTTCTTTGTTCAGATTAGCCGAGTTCAAACATGTCCCTTAACCCTTTCCTGCTCTTTTCTTAGCTGCTTCCTCTGCTAGTCCGCCTAATATGAGCCATTCGCCGCCCATACAAGATCCTACTCTACATTTAAGGTAAGGACCTACGTCCAGGTAAGTTTACGCATGTTTTAAACAAAAAAAAAGAGTGCACTGAGGCTCGTACTTTTATGTGTTACAGCCCTGTACGCCAGAAGATGTCTAAGAAGACCTCAAGGCGACATGAAGACTCTGACTCAAGCCCCAGCAGAGATAGGTCTTCCAGGCGAGGGGACCAGAGGAGTGGCAGGAAGTCATCAGCCAAAAAACGCCATCTCTCACGCTCCCCGAGACCCAGATCTCCAAAGTGTCAGGCCTGTGGAGCCACCCCTCTCCCACATAAACGGATCTGTCAAGCTTGCCTGAGGGACTATGCGGCGGACAGGGAATCCGAGGGCCTGCAAGTGGCGGACCTGCTTAAGAAGGCAATAAAAGATTCCTTTGCAGAATTGGTGGCCACAATGCCAACACAGCAACCGGTAGCTCCTCCTCAGGGGCATCCGGCTGAGGAGGCCATTCCCGGCCCTTCCACGGGTGGAAAACCTCATATGACACCTGCTTCATCCTCTAAGCATCAGGAGGAGAATAACGCCTCAGGGGACTCCTCTGATGACTTGGATGCCTCTGGCTTTGTCTTCGCCATGGTCCAGCCCTATGTACAGGCAGTAAAACAGGCGATTGGCTGGGAGGAGGCTGAGACAGAGGTCAAGAAGTCTAAGGCGTACTTCCCCTTTCTTAAGCGCCAAATTTCCGTTTTCCCTCTCATGGACGAGATTAAAGGCGTGATTGAGGAGGAGTGGAAAAAGACTGAAAAAAGGTTTTCCCTTAATCGCATGGCAAAGCTATACCCTCTTTCGGAAGCCGACTCGGCAATGCTTGAAGCCCCTCCAGTGGTGGACGCAGCGGTGGTAAGATTAGCAAAAAACGTTACGCTGCCCATGGAGGACTCGACATAATTTAAAGATCCTCTCGACAGAAGAATGGATATGGACCTCAAGAAAGCTTACCAGATGGCGGGCAATGCTTGTAAGCCTGCGATAGCCCTGACATCAGTGTCCAACGCGCTACGGGCTTGGACGGATAATATAGAGTCGGCGATCCAACAGGATATCCCTAAGGAGGACATTATAAAGGCCTTAGACGAGCTTAAAATCTCAGCAGACTTTATTGGGGAAGCTGCTATTGATTCAATCCGATGCTCCGCAAGAGCAATGCTCCACACAGTAATGGCCAAACGGGCCTTGTGGCTGAAACCATGGTCAGCAGATATTGCTATCGAAACAAAATTGGTGCAAAATACCATTTGATGGAAAAGCCCTATTTGGGGAGAAATTAAATGAAGCCATCTCTCGCGTCACTGGTGGAAAGTCGGGCCTGTTGCCCCAGGACAGGCGACCCAGGCGCTCCAAGGCATTCGCACCAAGATTCCAGTATTCTAAAGGCAAGGACTACAGACAGTCCAGGCAGGGAAAAGGCTTCAGACAGAATTGGAAAGGCACGCAGTCCACCTTCCTCAAGAACCGTAGACAGGGAACCATGCCTACTCCACAAGATCCCACTAAGTCCTTTTGACGCCAAACCGTTCCAAGCGATTCCTGTGGGGGCCAGACTCCAACGTTTCTCGAAAATATGGGAGGAAAAGTGCAGGGATCCTTGGGTAGTTTCCACGGTCAAGTATGGGCACTTTTGGACATTTCTAGACAAACCCCCCAAAGAGTTCTTTTCTCCAACGAGGGTGTCAAGGTCCCCTCAAAAAGCGGAAGCACTTCAGCAGTTCCTTCTCTCCTTGCAGGAAGAGCAGGCAGTAATTCCAGTACCTCCATCAGAAAGATTTACAGGTTTTTATTCCACCCTGTTTTTAGTCCCCAAAATAAACGGAGGTTGGAGACCCGTCATAGACCTAAAGAGGCTAAATCGCTACATTCTTCTAGAGCGATTCAAGATGGAATCACTACAAACCATCGTCCGTGTAATCCATCCGGGGGATTGGATGATATCAATAGATTTACGGGATGCTTACCTGCATATACCCATACTCCCTTCCTTTCAGAAGTATCTGAGGTTTGCAGTAGGCCAGGTACACCTACAATTCCGGAGTCTCCCGTTTGGCCTATGCACCTCTCCAAGAGTTTTCACAAAGACCTTAATTGCCATCGTAGCCCCTCTAAGGGAGCAAGGGCTTCGAGTTTACCATTATTTGGACGATCTTCTTCTCCTGGCGACGGATCCAGCCCAATTAGTGGAACACAGGGAAATTCTTCTGACAACACTAACAGAGTTTGGATGGAAGATAAACCGGGAGAAGAGTCACCTTTCCCCAACCCAGGAAATGGTTTATCTGGGGGCTCTGTTCAACACAGAGAGTGGAACAGTGTCCCTCCCACCTCAGAAGGTGGCATCTATTATTCAGCAGATGAAGAATGTGAGTGTGAGATCCCATCTGACCGCCTCAAACTGTCTGAGCCTGATAGGTCGGATGTCGTCATGCATCCCTATGGTCCCTTGGGCCCATTGGCATCTGAGATATTTTCAACTGGAATTCCTAAGGCAGTGGAACAAACGATATCTTTCTCAGCCCATACTCCTGATGACCCTGATGCTCAGAAGTCTTCATTGGTGGATGAAGGAACACACGCTGATGAAGTCACGCCCGTTAGGGCATGTCAACTGGATCATAGATACCACCGATGCCAGTTTGGCAGGCTGGGGAGCACACTGCAACCAGATCTCAGTGCAGGGGAGATGGTCCTTTCAGGCGACTGGCCTGGTATCAAATATTCTGGAAATCCGGGCAGCCTATCGTGCATTGCTAGCCCTTGAATTCGAGGTCACGGGGAGACCAGTTCTTCTACGGATGGACAACAGAGCCGCTGTATCCTATATACACCGGCAGGGAGGCACGCACAGCAGGTCCCTGCTGAGGGAGGTGGAACCCATAATCCTCTGGGCGGAGAGAAATCTGAAAGACCTGAGGGCAGTCTACCTACCCGGACGTCTGAACTCAAGAGCCGACCTCCTGTCTCGCAGGTTCATAGATGCCAACGAATGGTCTCTGCACCCAAGAATCTTCAACTGGATAGTGAACCAGTGGGGGCCCCCTGAGCTGGACCTATTTTCGACAGCAGGCAATGCCAAGCTACCAAGATTCATCTCGAGGCTCCCACATCCCCAATCGGAAGCAGTGGACGCTCTCTTAGCCCCCTGGGCATGCAATCTGGCCTATGCTTTCCCTCCACGGCCTCTCATTCCGAAGCTCCTGGCGAGGATAATGGCGGAGTCCACAACAGTAATAGCGGTCCTACCATACTGGCCGAGACGTCCTTGGTTTCCTACGGCAATGTACCTGAGTACTCGGCCTCCGGTCAAGGTCCCGTTGATACCCTTCCTCCTGTCTCAGGGGCATCACACCCATCCAGATCCAGGCAGGCTGAACCTTCACATCTGGCAGCTGAAAGGCAAAGGTTTGAATCCCTAGGATGTTCCAACGAGGTTATCGCAACCCTCCTCAGGGCCAGAAAGCCTTCAACAAACAGTATATACGACAGGGTGTGGAACAGGTTCAGGGCCTTCATGATGGGCAGAAGCAGTAATCCGGATTCCCCATCATCCTCTCAAATTCTTGAGTTTTTGCAGGCAGGCCTGAACATGGGCCTTGCTCTAAGTACGTTAAAAGTACAGATAGCAGCAATTTCAACAGCAACCAGTAAAAGGTGGGCAGAGGATCCGTTAATAATCCAATTTCTCAAAGCCGTCAGAAAAATCCGACCACCAACTAAGCAGTCCTTTCCCACCTGGGACCTTGCTATCATCCTGGAGTCGTTAGCCAGCCCACCGTTCGCCCCCTTGGACTCGGCATCACTGTGGAATCTAACCTTGAAGCTTACCTTCCTGATAGCCATAACCTCCGGCAGACGGGTTTCGGAGCTCCAAGCTCTTGGGGCAGATGATAATCATATCGTATTCTACCCTGACAGAGTAGAACTCAGAACAGTACGGGGATTTATCCCCAAGGTCGCATCATCCTTGACCATGTCGGAACCCTGGACACTCCCAACGTTTCTGGAACAGGACTCCGGCTCTCTTCACGAACTGGACATTGCCTCCACTCTGAGATGTTATCTTCAGGCCACAGCATCCTTCAGAGGCTCTACTAGGTTGCTCATAATCCCCTGGGGAAAGAACAAAGGCAAGGAGGCATCATCAAGGACAATTGCCTCATGGATCGTGAAGCTTATCCACAAGGTGTACAGGGCTAGGGGTCTGGACCCCCCTTTGATGGTCAAGGCGCACTCCACGAGGGCGGTATCTGCCTCTTGGGCGGCAAGGGCAAATGTTTCAATCGAGACCATTTGTAGGGCAGCAACCTGGTCGTCCCAACATACATTTATGAAGCACTACCGGGTAGACCCAGAAGCTCTCTCATCGGTAGAGTTCGGCAGACGGACAATCAAGTCAGCGGTTGCCTCCTCTAATGGTCAATAGTAATAATTCCTTTGAAATAAACCTTTAAGCATCATCCCACCCGTCTCAGCTAGTTATTTGTCACAGGTATGCTGCCATGGAGGCACCAGGAAAACGGAAAATTGTATCATACTTACCAGTAATTTTCCTTTCCTGGTGCCTATCCATGGCAGCATACAATCCCACCCTCGGTATTCTATATTACGGAGAATGTGGGGGCAGTGCTAGCCAACTCTTTTATAATATTCACTAGTCCTGAGGGAGGAGCCAAGGCGGAGCTTGTCACAGGTATGCTGCCATGGATAGGCACCAGGAAAGGAAAATTACTGGTAAGTATGATACAATTTTCCGTTTTTCAAGTAATGTCTCTAGATACATAGATATTAGACACTTAGCAATGTTTTTTCACGCCCTTTTTTTTTTTTTAAATCTCACCTATAAAGCTTTTTTTTTTCTTTTTACAATTCCCTTAGGGAAAAGTCAGTCAGGAGATAGGGTGCCTTATGCAATATCGCCATCTACTGGCGCTTTATTTAATAGTTTTTCAAATTTTTATTTTTATGCACAGACCCGATTCACTCTACTCTGAATTTACAGAGACTTCTTGTGGTGCCGTGCTATGTTTCTTTCGTCTGCTTAATTGTATCTGAGTTCACTGAATAAGTTGATACAGATGCTGCGATGTAGACGAATATTGTAAAAAAAAAAAAAACAGTTTCTATTTCTTTTTGCTGGTTTATCTCTAGATTATATAGTTGATTGCTGTGGACACAATATTCTATTTTTCCTTTACTTAATACACCTTCACTAAAATTCATAAGGTTAATCTATCTCGTCTTCATTTTTTGACACGTTCTTTCAAGTAATGTCTCTAGATACATAGATATTACACACTTAGCAATGTTTTTTCACACTTTCTTTTTAAGTTTCACCTATAAAGCTTTTGTTTGTTTTTCTCTTTTTACAATTCCCTTTGGGAAAAGTGAGTCAGGAGATATGGTGCCTTATGCAATATCGCCATCTACTGGCGCTTTATTTAATAGTTTTTTTAATTTTTATTTTTATGCAAAGGCCCGATTCACTCTACTTTGAACTTACAAAGACTTCTTGTGGTGTCGTACTATGTTTCTTCCGTCTGCTTAGCTGTATCTGAGTTCACTGAATAAGTTGATACAGATGCTGAGAAGTAGACGAATATTTAAAAAAAAAAAAGTTTCTATTTCTTTTTGTTTGTTTATCACTAGATTATATAGTTAATTGCTATGGACACAATATTCTATTTTTCCTTTAATTAATACACTTCCACTAAGATTCATAAGGTTATTCTATCTCGTCTTCATTTATTGATACGTATTGTCTAATATTTTCATTCTCTTTAGCCATTTTAATGAATTGATAGGGATCGTCACGAAATCTCAGACATATACACTTTTTATTTTTCTTCCTTCATACATAAACTCTTCACTTAGGCCCCGTACACACGGCCGAGGTTCTCGCTGAAAATCAGCGAGAACCTCGCTGGAATGCACATTCCAGCGAGGACCTCGGCCGTGTGTACGGTCTCAGCGAGCTTCCCGTCGGGAAGCCCGTCGAGCCGAAATAGAGAGCACGCTCTCTATTTCCTCGACGGCCCGCCTGGAAGAATGGCTGGTTGCCATTCCCGACGGGCGGGTCGCCGAATCCGACGGCCGGGAGAGAACCTCGACGGGCGGAACGATGTGTTCTGCCCGTCGAGGTTCTCTGCCGTGTGTACGGCACCTTAGGCGATGATGGGTTTTTCTCACGGTTGCGATTCTATTTTTTTGTGTCAGGCTTTTGCCAACCCCCAAACAGTCCTAGAGATAGGTCTCAATCATACTTGAGGCCGATTTTCTATCACTGTATATTTTGTATTTATCCCTCCACCTTTGGAAGGTGATAGATACGTTTTTTTTATTCCCTTTGGTTACTCCCCTTTTGCTCTTTAAGTTTTATTCCTTCCTTTCCCCTTTATTACTACCCTATTTTAACAAATATTTAATACCTCCCCTCGTTCCTCTTGGAACACTGATTTCCTACCCATACCTGTCACAACTCTATATATTTATTGTTTTTAGAGAATTTTAACTTGCATATATTAACAAAAGCATTATGGCCAATACTGGGGGAAACTTGACTGCATTCTCAATTAAACTAATTTCTCTTAATACCAAAGGCCTTAATATACCAGAGAAACGATCTCAACTATTATCAATGATGCAACATGACAAAGCAGACATAGTGGTGTAGATTCATGTAAAATGGCGCATCGTTGCTCCGGCGTGGCACATCTTTTTTCCGCTACGCCGTACCAGCGGTGAGAGGCATGTACTGTATTCATCAATTTTCCACTCACCTGCGTAGCAGTTTTTAGACGGCGTAAGGCGGCGGAACTGTAAGTGGGCGTCAACACATGCAAATGATGGTCTGACGGTGGCGCGGCGAGATCCGCACGGTGTATCTTCAACGGCGCATGCGCACTGATGTTACCTGCCTGGCTGGCTCCTGTGCACATGCGCAGTACGGCGCGACGTCACCACCAAGATCCGCCGCACCACTTCCTACTAGTGCATAAATACGCACACAGAAGCGCCACTCCCTTGCAAAACGTGACCAGCTTTTTTTTTGAATTGCCAGGGCTTTTGCTTTTAGGATGGCTGCACAAGACACTGCCGGTGACCGCAGATTGTTCAACTTCAGCCCTCAGGAGAAGGCTGTGATCACTGATGCGCTCTCCCAACATGGGTCCCGCCTCTATGGGCCACAGTGTGCCCACACTGGCAAAGCGGAGAAGACACGCATTTATGCGAAATCACCAGGCAGGTGAATGTTGTTGGTGTGGCAGAGAGAGAGCCCAAGCATATCCGCAAAAAAATTAATGATATGCGGAGACTGGTCAAAGACAAACTTGTGGCCAGTGCTTTAACTGGGCCGGAACGCGGCGGTACTCAGTACCGCCACTTCCAAAAATGGCCCTGGAGAGTACCAGCACCTCTCAGTGCCCCCAGTACGTGCGTTTCCCGTACCGGAACGCAGCACCAGGCGGCACTTTCAGGGGAGCGGCAGCCCGCGGCCATGGAAAAAAAAGGGCACGCCGCGCTGTGATACATGTCCCGCCCTCCTCCTCCTCCTAGCTCGTGTGATAGAGCCAGTGTGCTGTCTGTCACACAAGCTGGACTAGAGGAGGGGGGCGGGACATGTATCAGCGCGCGCGCCAGAACTGTTACCGTGGAGAGAGGAGAGGAGAGGAAGAACTGCCTTCAGAATCAGAACTGCCTTCAGAACTGTGAGTACTACTGCAATGAGTACACACTACACTGTACACGTGTGAGGGGGAGGAGAGGGAAGACAGGGAAGAGGGCTGCTGATGGGGACACACACTCTGGTCTGATGTAAGGAGGTGCTGATGGGGGACACTCTGATGTAAGGAGGTGCTGATGGGGACACTCTGATGTAAGGAGGTGCTGATGGGGACACTGATGTAAGGAGGTGCTGATGGGGGACACTCTGATGTAAGGAGGTGCTGATGGCGGACACTCTGATGTAAGGAGGTGCTGATGGGGACACTCTGATGTAAGGAGGTGCTGATGGGGACACTCTGATGTAAGGAGGTGCTGATGGGGACACTCTGATGTAAGGAGGTGCTGATGGGGACACTCTGATGTAAGGAGGTGCTGATGGCGGACACTCTGATGTAAGGAGGTGCTGATGGGGGGGACACTCTGATATAAGTAGGTGCTGATAGCGGACACTCTGATGTAAGGAGGTGCTGATGGCGGACACTCTGATGTAAGGAGGTGCTGATGGCGGACACTCTGATGTAAGGAGGTGCTGATGGGGGACACTCTGATGTAAGGAGGTGCTGATGGGGGACACTCTGATGTAAGGAGGTGCTGATGGGGGACACTCTGATGTAAGGAGGTGCTGATGGGGGACACTCTGATGTAAGGAGGTGCTGATGGGGGACACTCTGATGTAAGGAGGTGCTGATGGGGACACTCTGGTGTAAGGAGGTGCTGATGGGGGACACTCTGATGTAAGGAGGTGCTGATGGCGGACACTCTGATGTAAGGAGGTGCTGATGGGGGACACTCTGATGTAAGGAGGTGCTGATGGGGGACACTCTGATGTAAGGAGGTGCAGATGGGGACACTCTGATGTAAGGAGGTGCTGATGGGGGACACTCTGATGTAAGGAGGTGCTGATGGCGGACACTCTGATGTAAGGAGGTGCTGATGGCGGACACTCTGATGTAAGGAGGTGCTGATGGCGGACACTCTGATGTAAGGAGGTGCTGATGGCGGACACTCTGATGATCAAAGTGTCCGCCATCAGCACCTCCTTACATCAGAGTGTCTGCCATCAGCACCTCCTTACATCAGAGTGTCCCCATCAGCACCTCCTTACATCAGAGTGTCCCCCATCAGCACCTCCTTACATCAGAGTGTCCGCCATCAGCACCTCCTTACATCAGAGTGTCCCCATCAGCACCTCCTTACATCAGAGTGTCCCCCATCAGCACCTCCTTACATCAGAGTGTCCGCCATCAGCACCTCCTTACATCAGAGTGTCTGCCATCAGCACCTCCTTACATCAGAGTGTCTGCCATCAGCACCTCCTTACATCAGAGTGTCCCCATCAGCACCTCCTTACATCAGAGTGTCCCCCATCAGCACCTCCTTACATCAGAGTGTCCGCCATCAGCACCTCCTTACATCAGAGTGTCCCCCATCAGCACCTCCTTACATCAGAGTGTCCCCATCAGCACCTCCTTACATCAGAGTGTCCCCCATCAGCACCTCCTTACATCAGAGTGTCCGCCATCAGCACCCATCCACCTCAGAGCCTTATTGTATGTATAACCTGCTGGGACTTGTAGTTCTCCAATCTCCATGAGCCCCAGGAGAAGATTGAGAACTACAAGTCCCAGCAGTCTTACTAAAATGACAGGCTCTGAGGTGGATAGATGTCTGGACAGTGACAATTAGTGACACAGTGGTGACAATTGGTGGCACAGTGGTGACAATTGGCATGGTACAGTGACTGCATTTAAAGGCATGGCACAGTGGTTGCGTTTGTTGGCATGGCACAGTGGTGACAATTGATGACACAGTGGCTGCATTTGATGGCATGGCGCCCTGTAATTGGGCATATGTGTTCATGCGTTAGAGCCGGGGGGGGGGGGGCGAAAAAAAACGTTCTGCCCCGCGGGGGGGGGGGGGAACCGGCGCCTAATAGAGTACCGGCACCTCTTTTGGTCCACTTAAAGCACTGCTTGTGGCCATCAGAAAGCATGCCAGTGGCACAGGAGGAGGACCAGCCACAAGACTTACCCTGACTGCAGAGGACATGGTGGTGGCCAGGTTGCTGGATAGGGAGCTGGTGGAGGGTCTTCCTGGCTTTGAATCAGGGGAGCAGCCTTTGAGGTCAGGTAAGTCTGTTTTATCTGTTTTGTGGTGAGTTGCATGGGTGGGGGGGGGGGGGATACATGTGACAAGTGTGTGGCTCCTCCAACATGTGTTTGTTTTGTGTCATCCACAGATGTGCAGGATGGAGCTGGCCCGTCAGTTGATGCAGGGCGACCCACCCCATCCATGGTGGAGATCGCCCCTACAACAGTGCTTGAGGAGGTTGAGGAGGAGCACGTCGGGGTAGAAGAGGCTGCAGTTTATATTCTGGAGGAGACCCCCATACCTGGCCACTCCCAAACCACCCCCCCATGCAGGATTCCCCTTCAAGGGACACCATCCCCTCCAGGGATTCCCCCTCAAGGGACACCATCCCCTCCAGGGATTCCCCTTCAAGGGACCTCCCCTACAGCCGTCCTCCAGCCTCTCAGGCTTCTAGGAAGGCAACGAGGAAAACCCGAGGAGTCTCTGATGATTTTGAAGATCACCTGGCAAGGGACCAGACAAGGCAGACCCGCCATATTGGTTCTCTTGCTGGTGATCTCCATCGGGTGGCAGATAGCCTGGCGTCCTCGGCCGCGAGCCAGGCTGCCTGCACTGTGGCAGTGCAGGAAGCCATCACCCAGCAGGCTGGGCAGAATACTGCAATAAATGGTAGCCTGCAGGACGTTGTGGGGAACGGGGCAGCCCTTCTGTCCTGCCTGGTGGACCTGCAGACCACCACATCTGACCTGGTCTCCGAGGTCCGGAGCCTGGCAGCTGCTGTCCGTGAGGAGGGGAGGCAGACACGGCGACAGCAGCGCAGCAATACCACCCGCCGGCTGCGGATGCAGGCTGCCACCAATAGGTACCTCCACCGGCTAGCCGTGGCAATGGAGGGCAGCCAGGCAGCCAGGGAGAGACTGGTTGAGGTTCAACCACCTGCCCCCCCAGCCCCCCCACCTGTGGCTCGCCCCAGGCAACTGCGCCCCAGGAGCCTAGGGACAAGAAGAAGCCCACGACAGGGCCGTTGATGTTTCTATAATTATGTTTTATACTCAGATTCTGATTTATATTTTTGTTTATCTCCCTGCACACGGTGAGGAGTGCAGGCTACAGTGTGAATGAGGTGTGAATGTGTGGGGGTGACACTCCTGCCATTAAGGGGTGTCACCCTCAGTCATAGGTGAGAAGTTATCACCACGACAAGTGTGAATGGTGTATGAATGTACAGCAACATAATTGGAGCCGTGGCGTGGCGTTGCTGCTCCCAAGTCCCATGTGGTGTACTTGGGTCTAATCCAATTTAATGTGGATGTGGTGTGTGTGTGTGTGTTAGGGATCACAGTGGTGTGCATGCATGCATTCTCATTGTGCCATGATTAATGTGTGTGTTTAACGTGAAAAGTAGCCTACCACAAGGACCCTCCTGACTGCTCTTCCCTCAGCAGACGGGGGACCCTCGGGCAAGGGGGGACTGTGTGGGTCGGGGGTCAGGTCATCACGTAGCTCAATCTCCAGGCCCTTTCTCACGGCAAAGTTGTGCAGCATGCAACATGCCCCAATGATCTGGCACACAAAGTTCGGGGAATACAAGAGGGTACCCCCAGACTTATCCAGGCATCGGAAACGTGACTTCAGGAGGCCAAATGTGCGCTCCACCACTGCACGGGTTTTGATGTGTGCTTCATTGTATCTTTGCTCTCCTCTGGTTTGGGGATCCCGGAATGGAGTCATGAGATGTGGTCCCAATGCATATGCCGCGTCACCTGGTAATGAAAAGACAGGAGGATGTTAATAGTGCATGTGCCCGTTGTGAGGTGTGCATCACGGGAGGGGATAGTCATGCCTGCCACCCATGTCACTCACCAACCAGCCAGCTGTCCCCATACACGTTCTGTTCAAATTCTGTGGAGATGGTGCTTTGACGGTATATGTAGCTGTCATGGCTGGACCCGGGGTCCTTGGCACGGACGTGCCATATGAGGCCTTGGGCATCGACTATCACCTGTACATTGATGGAATGCCAATGCTTCCGATTGCAGTATATGTGCTCTGTGTCCCGGGGGGGCCGTAGTGCCACATGTGTGCAATCAATGGCCCCCACAGTGTGAGGGAATCTGGCAAGGTTGTAGAAATCTGTCATTGCCTTCCTCCGCAGGTCCTCAGTGGTGGGTTTGATGATGTGGTTGGCCATGCGTCTGAGGATTGCAGGGACAACCTGGTGCACACATCTGCTCATGGTGGATTGTGACATCCCAGCCACCACTCCACTTGTACGCTGGAATGATCCACTGGCAAGGACATGGAGTGTTGCCAGTACCTTCACCAGTGGCTGCACTGCTTGTGAGCGGTGTGTCTGGCTGGTGATGTCATCCTGCAGGGTTGTGGTTAGTTCCAGGATGGCTTCAGGGCTGAATCTGAATAGGCGAAACACCTCCAAATCACTCATGCCAAACACGTCAATGCGCGTGCGGAATATCCTCTCCCGTGCCCTCCTACGTGCACGTCGACGCTGTAGGGCTATGAGCAAGGCTGCCCCTGGCATGTTGGCAGACAGATGTGTTGTCCAGCAAGTGTTTTTGCTCAATTCGTCTGTAACAGTGTTGCTTTAGCTGCTCTCCAGCTGATCTGTTCAACTCCTGTGCAAAGTTACCCCTGCTTTATGAGGGGTGACTTTCCGCAGAAAATTCCAGTTACGCGCACCGGCTTACGCCGGCGCAAGAGAAACGTGCGTTTCTGAATCGGAGGATCTCCCTCATTTGCATATTTGAATAGATAATCCATGGGAACGGTTGATCTGTCGCGCGTAAAGATGCGCCAAAGACACGCCGGCGTGGAAAAGTTACACCGGAAAAAATTACCCGATTTTAAGGCGGATCTGGTATAGTAGGTACGACGCATGGATCCGACGGCGCTAAATAACAGTTACGCCGCACATCTCGAAAAACGCCGGAGTAATTGCTACATGAATCTACCCCAGTATTTCTACAAGAAACACACTTTGGCCCAGATTCACAGAGCGATTACGCCTGCGCAACTGGTGTTGCGCGTGCGTAAGTCTAAATGTGCGCGTGCGTTTAGATGCGCGCGATTCAGAAAACAAATTACGCCAGAAATCTACTTTTTTTTGTCCGGCGTAATTTCGTTAGACAGACGCATCCATCCGCGCAAAAATGCGCTAGACACACCATTGATTTGCTAGTCAAATATGCTAATGAGGGAGTTGCGGGGATCCACAAAAAAACGCAGTTGCTGCGCAGGCTACGCGATGTGCGCAACAGCAAAATGTCCTGTCTAAAGTTAGAGCACCTAAAAGCTGGTCTAAATTTTGAAAAAACGTCTACATCTCACAGAAAGCAACACCGTTACTGAGGAGCAGACCACACACACGTGTTCCACTACAATTTGACTGCCAACATGCCAGGGGCATCGTCGCTCATAGCTGCACTAGTGTTGAGCAGAATACGCCATATTCGCTTTCGCAATATTTCGCGAATATATAGGAGAATATTCGAGAAATATTCGTAAATTTCGAATATTCGTGATATTTCATCCAAAAAAAAAATTGCGAAATTTCGCTAACGCGAAATTTCGCAAATGCGAAATTCATTGCGAAATTCTCGACCGCGCATGCGCGCGGACAACACGCGGTCGCGAAAACGGCGATCATTTCCTGGATTCTTTGCCAGTGTATATTCGGATTGCTATTTAGTGCTGCCCTGCGAATCTACTGCTGCCCTGCGAAGCGAAGATGGTGGGGAGTAACTTTTCATCCAGTGAGGAAAAACTGCTGATTACTGTAAGTAATTTCACCACTTGTTATTTCATTATCTTTAACTGCATTTTAGACTAGTTAAAAAGTTAGGATGCAAGATCAGATATTAGTATTTCCCAAACAGTGTGTCTCCAGCGGTTGCAAAACTACAACTCCCAGCATGCCCAGGGTTGCCACCTTTTGTTCATTTCAAACCCGAACACTTCAGCGTCGCACAGCAATTTTTTGTCTTAGTTTGCATAGATGTCGCTATTAAATAACATTTCTAACCATATGAAATTAATCACAAAAGTTCCTCTTTACATCAGAGTCCACAGACTTCCCCTTTTACATCAGAGTCCACAGACTTCCCCTTTTACATCAGAGTCCACAGAGTTCTCCCTTTACATTAGAGTTCACAGAGTTCTCCCTTTACATCAGTGTCCACAGAGTTCTCCCTTTACATCAGAGTCCTCAGAGTTCTCCCTTTACATCAGTGTCCACATAGTTCTCCCTTTACATCAGAGTCCACATAGTTCTCCCTTTGCATCAGTGTCCACAGAGTTCTCCCTTTACATCAGTGTCCACAGAGTTCTCCCTTTACATCAGAGTCCACAGAGTTCTCCCTTTACATCAGAGTCCACAGAGTTCTCCCTTTACATCAGAGTCCACAGAGTTCTCCCTTTACATCAGAGTCCACAGACTTCCCCTTTTACATCAGGATCCACAGACTTCCCCTTTTAGATCAGTGTCCACAGAGTTCTCCCTTTACATCAGAGTCCACAGAGTTCTCCCTTTACATCAGAGTCCACAGAGTTCTCCCTTTACATCAGAGTCCACAGAGTTCTCCCTTTACATCAGTGTCCACAGAGTTCTCCCTTTACATCAGAGTCCACACAGTTCTCCCTTTACATCAGAGTCCACAGAGTTCTACCTTTTACATTAGAGTCCACAGAGTTCTACCTTTTACATTAGAGTCCACAGAGTTCCCCTTTTACATTAGAGTCCACAGAGTTCCCCTTTTACATTAGAGTCCACAGAGTTCTCCCTTAACATTAGAGTCCACAGAGTTCCCCTTTTAAATTAGAGTCCACTGAGTTCCCCTTTTACATTAGAGTCCACAGAGTTCTCCCTTAACATCAGAGTCCACAGAGTTCTCCCTTAACATCACAGTCCACAGAGTTCTACCTTAACATCAGAGTCCACAGAGTTTTCCCTTTACATCAGAGTCCACAGAGTTCTACCTTTTACATTAGAGTCCACAGAGTTCCCCTTTTACATTAGAGTCCACAGAGTTCTCCCTTAACATCAGAGTCCACAGAGTTCTCCCTTAACATCACAGTCCACAGAGTTCTACCTTAACATCAGAGTCCACAGAGTTTTCCCTTTACATCAGAGTCCACAGAGTTCTCCCTTTTACATCAGAGTCCACAGAGTTCTCCCTTTTCATCAAAAAGTGAAAAGAAACAAACATATTATTTTTCATATGTAAAGATAGGGATTAAAAAAAATAATCTATTGTACAGGGCCAGTGTAAGGGTCAAAAAATAATTATAGTGGTCAGATGAATAGCAACTAATTTCTCCCCTATACGTCTATCCTGTGATGTTACTCATATATACATAATTATGCAAATGATAATGGCTGCTATATTTATTCCAAAAAGCTGGTGACCAAAATGGCAACATATAAAATCTGTCATGTTACCACTGTCAGTGATTAATAAGGCGAGAATGCTTCCAATTATTGAATACCATACATTTACGTCATATATCCATAAGGGTTTAAACAAAAGTATTATAATATACTTTGTTCTTCATCTTGCAGAGGTTCCTGCAACATGGTTACGACCTAATGAGGTGCCAGCAGGATAAACAAAAAATCGTCCAGTCCGTATTGGAGGAATTACATGAGTTTCATGGCGGGTCACATGACCACATGGCCATTCTCAAAAAATGGTCAGACTTGAAGAGGCGCCACATGGACCGGGTCACACAGATCCGCGATGAATTTCATCCAGGTAAGTTATTGGTGACAGTCATGTAAGGTGATATGTAATTAACCTTAGGGCAGATGTTGTTAACCCAGACGCCATGTTGTGGTAACATATATCACCACCGAAGGTATTCATAGTACTGTTGAAAAAAGACATTATTCCATCAAGTTAAACCATGGAATTAAAGTGGTGGTGTGGTGGGTTTCAAGGGGAAAGGGTGGTATTTTATAACTCAATTACCACTAAATTACTGTGCTAGGCGTGGGGTTATCATAGTAATCACGTGTACTCCATCAGGCCCTTTTTTTAACATGAGATCTTCAGAATAATACAAAGGAAACACAAACAGCTAATTTTACCATGGTGGCAGCCCAGCTCACACTCAGTCCCCTGTAGTGCCAGCAAGACCCTTTAGTATAACATTATCCCATTGGTTAACTGTCTATATAAATAAATGTGTATTCATATACAATACAGCAGAGTACACAGAATTTGCATATGTTATTAGAAATCATTTTTACATATATAAACATTGTGTTATTATAGGATCTCCTCTACCATCTGTGCGCCCCAAGCGCACAAGGCGACAGGCCGCAGAGGAGGAGGAGGAAGAAGAGGAGGATGAAGAGGAGGATGCAGAGGAGGAGAGGGATAAGGAGCAGCCAGGGCCCTCCGACTTACCACCCCCAGCTCCTGAGGAGCTGCAACTTCCCCCCACCCAACCTCCTGGTGAATGCCATGATGCAGAAGAGGAGCAGGAGGATGACACAGCGCCTGTGATGACCATCAGTCAGGAGGGTAAATATGTGCACAACGATTAATGACATTTCAACAATAAGATGTAGATATAAAAAAGTACAATATTTAATCCTAATTTTTTTTTTCTTATATCCTAACAGTTTTGAAAGAGATTCAGGAGAAATCCCATGTCATGGAGAGGACCAATCAAAAAGTCCTGTCCAATCGGCGCAAAATAAAAAAATTGGACCTCGAGAATGAACAGCTGTTACAACAGCAGAGAAAAAATTTCAAGGAGCTGGCTGAGATTTACAAGCGCTTGAAAAAATCCATGTAAATATTTATATTTTTGGTTATTAAACCTGTTATTCTTTTCAAATGTTTCCTTTCTTATTGAGATTGTTAGGTCTTTCAACACATCTAACTTCACATCTAACACATCAACATCAACACATCTAACTTCATAATAACCTAAAAACATTTCATACTATTATTTTATTTAACACAAATCTAATAAAAAACAAAATACACGGACACAGACACTACTAACACAAACTAAACTGTTGAAAAATTACTATAACAAAAGCTACAATATATACATATATACATATATATATATATATATATATATATATATATATATATATATATATATATATAGATATATAGATATAGATATAGATATAGAGAGAGAGCGAGAAAGAGAAAGAGAGTGCTGATTTGCTCTTGCAGATAGGCTAAAAGTTGCAGTAAAAAGGCCACAAACCAGGGTTTAACATAACGTTCAGTCATTTAGTCACACTTGCTGTTTGTTACGATCCGGTCTGGTAGCTTTTAGCGGAGGCTGTTTGTGGATCCGCTGTGACAGAGGGGTCATGAAGCATTACTCAGCATGAAGGCAGCAGCAGTAGTATTCAAATATAAAGTAATTATCACACACACAACATTTACAAGCAGTAGTGGTAATAGTACTAGATAGCATCTAAACACTTGGGCAAGACTTGACAGCAGCAGTAGTGGTAATAGTAGTATATAGTGGCAAATAACTTGTGACATAGGTGTCTGAGCACTGGCAGCAGCAGTATAGTAGTAACAGTACACAATAAAGTGTTTTATCACTTGTGGAAGAGGTGGCAGCAGCACAGCAGCAGCATTGCTAATTGTAGCATATAGTGCCAAAGAACTTGTCACATAGGTATCTGAGCACTGGCAGCAGCAGTATAGTAGTAACAGTACACAATAAAGTGTTTTATCACTTGTGGAAGAGGTGGCAGCAGCACAGCAGCAGCATTGCTAATTGTAGCATATAGTGCCAAAGAACTTGTCACATAGGTATCTGAGCACTGGCAGCAGCAGTATAGTAGTAACAGTACACAATAAAGTGTTGTATCACTTGTGGAAGAGGTGGCAGCAGCACAGCAACAGCATTGATGATTGTAGCATATAGTGCCAAAGAACTTGTCACATAGGTAAGTGAGCACTGGCAGCAGCAGCAGCATAGTAGTACCAGTACACAATTAAGTGTTTTTTTCACTCGTGGTCGTGGAAGAGGTGGCAGCAGCACAGCAGCAGCAGCATTGATGATTGTAGCATATAGTGCCAAAGAACTTGTCACATAGGTAAGTGAGCACTGGCAGCAGCAGCAGCATAGTAGTACCAGTACACAATTAAGTGTTTTTTTCACTCGTGGTCGTGGAAGAGGTGGCAGCAGCACAGCAGCAGCAGCATTGATGATTGTAGCATATAGTGCCAAAGAACTTGTCACATAGGTAAGTGAGCACTGGCAGCAGCAGCAGCAGCATAGTAGTACCAGTACACAATTAAGTGTTTTTTTCACTCGTGGTCGTGGAAGAGGTGGCAGCAGCACAGCAGCAGCAGCATTGATGATTGTAGCATATAGTGCCAAAGAACTTGTCACATAGGTAAGTGAGCACTGGCAGCAGCAGCAGCAGCATAGTAGTACCAGTACACAATTAAGTGTTTTTTTCACTCGTGGTCGTGGAAGAGGTGGCAGCAGCACAGCAGCAGCAGCATTGATAATTGTAGCATATAGTGCCAAAGAACTTGTCACATAGGTAAGTGAGCACTGGCAGCAGCAGCAGCATAGTAGTACCAGTACACAATTAAGTGTTTTTTTCACTCGTGGTCGTGGAAGAGGTGGCAGCAGCACAGCAGCAACAGCATTGATAATTGTAGCATATAGTGCCAAAGAACTTGTCACATAGGTAAGTGAGCACTGGCAGCAGCAGCAGCAGCATAGTAGTACCAGTACACAATTAAGTGTTTTTTTTCACTCGTGGTCGTGGAAGAGGTGGCAGCAGCACAGCAGCAGCAGCATTGATAATTGTAGCATATAGTGCCAAAGAACTTGTCACATAGGTAAGTGAGCACTGGCAGCAGCAGCAGCATAGTAGTACCAGTACACAATTAAGTGTTTTTTTCACTCGTGGTCGTGGAAGAGGTGGCAGCAGCACAGCAGCAGCAGCATTGATGATTGTAGCATATAGTGCCAAATAACTTGTCACATAGGTAAGTGAGCACTGGCAGCAGCAGCAGCATAGTAGTACCAGTACACAATTAAGTGTTTTTTTCACTCGTGGTCGTGGAAGAGGTGGCAGCAGCACAGCAGCAGCAGCATTGATGATTGTAGCATATAGTGCCAAAGAACTTGTCACATAGGTAAGTGAGCACTGGCAGCAGCAGCAGCAGCATAGTAGTACCAGTACACAATTAAGTGTTTTTTTCACTCGTGGTCGTGGAAGAGGTGGCAGCAGCACAGCAGCAGCAGCATTGATGATTGTAGCATATAGTGCCAAAGAACTTGTCACATAGGTAAGTGAGCACTGGCAGCAGCAGCAGCAGCATAGTAGTACCAGTACACAATTAAGTGTTTTTTTCACTCGTGGTCGTGGAAGAGGTGGCAGCAGCACAGCAGCAGCAGCATTGATAATTGTAGCATATAGTGCCAAAGAACTTGTCACATAGGTAAGTGAGCACTGGCAGCAGCAGCAGCATAGTAGTACCAGTACACAATTAAGTGTTTTTTTCACTCGTGGTCATGGAAGAGGTGGCAGCAGCACAGCAGCAGCAGCATTGATGATTGTAGCATATAGTGCCAAAGAACTTGTCACATAGGTAAGTGAGCACTGGCAGCAGCAGCAGCATAGTAGTACCAGTACACAATAAAGTGTTTTCTTCACTCGTGGTCATGGAAGAGGTGGCAGCAGCACCAGCAGTAGTAAGAAAGTGGCAAATCTCACAGACAAAAGGTGACAGCACCAGTATGAGTAATATATCGGTACATAATCACTCAGCCTTTTGGCATTAGCAGTAGGAGCCCATATAGTGTCAAAATTACAAAAGCTTGAAATTGCTGTAGCATGGTGATTACATTTGAAAAGCAGAATGACACAGGCCTTAAGTAGCTGTGGCACCGGGTGGAGTTTTTGGGTTGTGTTTTGCACGCCACAGGCTTTTCCAAAAAAATAAAAAATATCCACCTTCTTCCCAGCAGCAGCATAAGGAAAGGGGGATGCACTGTGATGTAAGGGAGAGGGGGAACTCCACTTCTGATGGTGGGGTAGGATGGTGGGGTGGCCTTTGACATCTAATGTAAGGGGAGGGGATGCGCTGGACATATAATATTACAGATATAACCGGCCCTTTTGAGGGCAACCATAATGCTGATGCGGACCACGATGAAATTGAGTTTGACACCCCTGGTATAAAGAGATAGGAGAGGTATTGCTAACTGACAAGGGACCATTCAGCGCTCTGAACCGACGGCGGGTGCCAGAAAGTCACCGCCGATCCAGGACTCATTCATTTTGATGAATGTGAGTCTGTCCACGGAGTCTGTGGACAGACGGGTCCTCTTGTCCGTGACCACCCCACCTGCCGCGCTGAATGTCCGCTCAGATAGTACGCTGGAGGGGGGGCAAGACAATAACTCCAGCGCATACTGAGCGAGCTCACGGCAGGTGTCCAATCTGGCAACCCAGTACTCCATGGGGTCGTCGGTGCTCATACTGTCAGAAGCACTGACGGACCCCATGTAGTCTGCCACCATGTGGGCCAGCCGCTGGTGGTGACTGCTGCTGCTGCTGCTGGTGCTGCTGCTGGTACTGGGTCGCTCAGTTTGCATGAACATCCTCATCTCACCCATTAGGTCCCCTGCTCGGCTGCTGATGTTGCTGCTGGGTGCAGCCACCTGCTGGGTGAGATGAGGGGGGACAACTGGAGGCCGGGGAGTTGCCTGCTCCAAACGGCTGACTAGGCATGCCTGCAGTTCCTCCATCCGGGGCTGTCTCCGTCTGGCTGGGAGGAACTGCTCCAGTTTCCCCTTAAATCTGGGATCTACAAGGGTGGCCAGCCAAAACTCGTCCCTCTCCTTGATGGCTTTAACCCGGGGGTCCCTCCTGAGGCATCTCAGCATGTGGGCAGCCATGGGGAAGAGCACAGCCCGCTGTGACTCCTCATGGCTGCCTGGGTCCATGACGTCCGCTTCCTCGGCATGGAGGCGCTGCTGTTCGCGGTCAGTCATGCCAAACCCCCGGACTATCGGTGCCCCCAACACCGGCTCTCCCTCCTGACCAGGCCCTGACTCCAGGACGCCACCAGTCACCTCCTGATCATCATCATGATCCTCCTCCTCCTCCTCGTCCTGGGCCTGGTCTTGGTGGAGCAGTGTTGCCTCCTCCTGCTCCACCAAGGCACTCTCCCCAGCTCCGAGCAGGCGATCTAGTGCCCTGTCCAGCAGGAACACTATAGGGAGCACGTCGTTGAGGCCGACATGCTCCCTGCTCACCATCTTGGTCGCCTGCTCAAAAGGGGCCAACACATGGCAGACCTGGTGTATCTGCCCCCACTCCAGACTGGTGATGTACGGGAGTGTGTGTTGTGATGGCCCGCCAGTGCCTTGCTCCAGCAGGTACTCCTTCACCGCCCTTCGCTGCTCCCACAACCTCTCCAGCATGTAGAGGCTGGAGTTCCACCGCGTCACACTGTCCACAATCAGCCTGTGAAGGGGCAGGCTGTTGTCCCGCTGCAACTTTGACAGGGACGCGGTAGCGGTTGGGGAGCGCCTGAAGTGGCTGGCAATCCTGCGTACCCTTAGCACAATGTCACTCAACCCGGGATAGGTGCGCAGGAACTTCTGCACCACTAGGTTGAGGACATGTGCCAGACAGGGCACGTGTGTCAGACTGCCAGCCTGGAGGGCGGAGAGGAGGTTGCTGCCATTGTCACAGACAACCAGACCTGCTTGGAGCCTTCGGGGTGTCAGCCACTTCTGGACCTGAGCCTGAAGTGCGCTCAGCACTTCTCGTCCAGTGTGTCTCCGTTCCCCTAAACTAACAAGCTGGAGCACGGCCTGACAGCGCACGTGCCCCACACTTGAATAGCTACGGGGGCGCTTGCTGGGAGGCTCAGCAGCTGCGGAGACAGTGGCTTGAGGGAGACCAGCACTTCTCCCCTGGACACCCCGGGGCGGCACCACAAAATCAGATGCCGCCAATCCCTCCCCGGCGCCTCGGAGGGAAACCCAATGGGCCGTGAAGCTTATGTAGCGCCCCTGCCCATGCCTGCTGGTCCAGCCATCCATTGTCAGATGCACCCTGTTGCTGACAGCATGATCCAGCGACAGGGTTACATTCTGCACAATGTGCTGGTGTAGGGCAGGGACACCAGTCCTGGCAAAGAAATGGCGGCTGGGGACACGCCATTGGGGTTGGGCCTGCTCCAACATCTGCCTGAAGGGGTTGCAGTCCACTATGTTAAAGGGAAGCAGATGTTGGGCAATAACCCTTGCCAGGAGCCCATTGAGGGAACGCACACGTCGGTCTGAAGGGGGGAAGGGAGTGTTGCGTTCAAAGGCGTCAGAAAGAGACGCCTGGCGCCGGACGGCAGTGCGGGACACCGAGGAGGAGGGTGATGATGTGGAGGTCTGGCTGCCGGTACCAGTACCTCTACTAGAGGGAGCGGGGGGGCATGACCTGCTGGTAGCCGATGAAGCTGTGGCAGGGGCTGCTGTACCCTGCACACTTGTGGTGGTGGCGCTGCTACCACCAACACGCTTCATCTGGTCATGCTCGTGCCAGTGGTTAATCCGCAGGTGCTGGTTGAGTGCCGTGGTACCCACCCGAGCCAAGCACTTCCCTCTCTTCACCTTGGCACGACAGAGCTGGCAGATGGCTACTGTCGGGTTATCTGCTACCAAGGTGAAGTAGGCCCAGACAGGTGACTTCAGCGTCGCCCTCCTGTCAGATGGGGTGACGCTGACTTCCACCTGCTGGGACTCGGTGCGCACAGGTGGAGCTGCCTGCTGCTGCTGCTGCTGCTGACACCTCCTGCTGCCATCACCAGTGGAGACCCTGACGCTGGTCTCCCTGGTGACCTGGCGCACCGTTTCCCCAGGGTGCCTACCTTCCTCGTCGTCACTGATGCTGTGAACCGACGAGGCAGGTGGCACCCATGTTGGGTCACCCTCCTCTTCGCCCCCAGATATGTCAGACCCAGGGCTGACATGTGGTGGTCTGAAGGAGACATCTGACATGGAGCCGCTAGCCTGGCTCCGATGTCCCCTCACAGACGCATGGGTCTGACTAGGTGCTGGTGTTTCCTGCAGAAAACCACCAGCACCACCATGAAGGGAGGTCTCTGGGCTACTGACAGCCAGTACCCCATCCTCCTCTTCCTCCATTAACCCTTCAAAAAGGTCCTGACCATCAGCACATAAATCTATGTCTGCATGATCGAGGGCCTCCCCCAAGATATCCATGTCACTTTCACCCTCAAACAGCATGAGGCTGGACTGGCTGGGGCTGGGTACTAAAGGCACCGGTGTACTGATGGTGGTGGTGCTACTTGGTGTGGCTACTGGTGATGACTGAGTGGCACTGCTGTGCCCCATGTACTCCACCACTGCTGGAGCCTGGGAAGGCAATATCGGGCGGCTGCCCGAAGTGAAAAACTCCCGGATGAGGCGGACTCCCCTTCCACCCGATCCTCTACCAGTAGTAGGGGCGCGAGAGGTACCCCGTGCTGGCAGCGACCCAGCACTGGGAGTAACTCCCCTACCCCTGCTGCCACGACCACGAATGCTGCTCATGCTGATATGTGGGGGTGGGTAAACTTTATTGGGGGGGGGGTAAATGTGATAAAACAAAAAACAGGCACGCAGACAAACACCTAGTAGCTATGCCACTAAACAACAATTAAACGAAAGGTAAATTTTTTTAAATTTTTTTTTTTTTTTTTTTAAACTAACTAACTAACTGACTGACAGACAACAGACAAAAACTGACCGGGCAAAGAATAAAAGCAATAAAGACACTAATATAGATAGAACAGTGACTCTGCTAACACAGCAGAGCCAGAGATCTGAATAAACTAAAAATAACTTTTTTTTTTTTTTTTTTTTTCTATAAAACAGATAACTAAATAAACACACTAAACTAAGCTAGCTAGCTTACAGAGGTGTACAAGTACACTCAAACCTATCTATCTAACACTAAATGAAACTGGAACACAAACACACAAATAGTAGCTTTAAAAAAAGCTGTTTGGTATCTTCTTGCTTTTAAAAAAGCAGTTTAGAAATATAAGCACTAGCAGCTGCTAATACTCAAATGAACAGAACAGGAGCACAGAACTGAAAGGCACTGCAATGCTGATGCAATATAACACAGAGCACAGAAACACTTCTCCCTCTATATCCACCTTGTGAATCTGCAATGAGCACATGCTGGCACTTAGTTTATATAATGGTCGTGAGGCAGCTTCCTATTGGTTGATGTGGAGGTTGCTAACCTCTGACACCTGTGGAAATGGAACTCTGATTGGCTCTGATGTGAATGAAGGGCGGGGGAAAAAATCGCGCGATATTGCTATTGCCGAATATTCGCATTGCGAATATTCGGCAGCATAAAAGGATCACATGCGCTACTCGGCCCAGGGTCCCTCTAATCATACCACCATTGCTTTTACACGTCGATGGAGATCACTAGCATGTGATCTGTGTTAAAAATGTTTTGAGAAAAATCCGAATATTCGACATTGCGAATATTCGGCGCAATATTCGAGATATTGCGCGATTTCTCGAATATGCAATATTCGAGCCGAATATTCGCAATTCGAATATTCGTGAGCAACACTGAGCTGCACTAGTGAATTTAGATGACCAAAGAAGGAGGAGGGCACAGAGGATGGCACGGAGGATGGCACGGGAGAGGGTATACCGCACACACATAGACCTCTTTGGCATGAGTGTTTCTGAGGTGTATCGCATCTTCAGATTCCCCCCTCATGCCATCCTGGAATTAACCACAACCCTGCAGGAGGACATCACCAGCCCAACACAACGCTCACATCCAGTGCAGCCACTGGTCAAGGTCCTGGCAACACTCCATGTCCTTGCCAGTGGCTCTTTTCAGCGTACAAGTGGAGTGGTGGCTGGGATGTCACAATCCTCCGTGAGCAGATGTGTGCACCAGGTTGTCCCTGCAATCCTCACACGCTTGGCCAACCAAATCATCAAACCCACCACTGAGGACCTGCGGCTGAAGGCAATGACAGATTTCTACAGAATTGCCAGATTCCCACGCACCATCGGGGCCATTGATTGCACACATGTGGCACTCCAGCCCCCCCATGAGACAGAGCACATGTACCGCAATCGGAAGAATTGGCACTCCATCAACGTACAGGTGATAGTTGATGCCCAAGGCCTCATATGGCACGTCCGTGCCAAACACCCCGGATCCAGCCATGACAGCTACATCTACAATCAATGCCACATCCGAATGGAATTCGATCAGAACGTGTATGGGAACACCTGGCTGGTTGGTGAGTGACATGGGAGTCAGGCATGACTATCCCCTCCCGTGATGCACACCTCACAAGTGGCACATGCATGACTAACATTCTCCTGTCTTTTCCCTTCCAGGTGACTCTGCATATGCACTGGGACCCCATCTCATGACTCCTATCCGGAACCCCCAAACCCCAGGGGAGGAAAGATACAATCAAGCACACATCAAAACCCGTGCAGTGGTGGAGCGCACCTTTGGCCTCCTGAAGTCACGTTTCCGATGCCTGGATAAGTCTGGGGGTACACTGTTGTATTCCCCAAACTTCGTGTGCCATATCATCGTTGCATGTTGCATGCTGCACAATCTCGCAGTGAGGAAGGGCCTGCAGGTTGAGCTACGTGATGACCTGACCCCCCAACCAGACAATCAACCCCTAACCGAGGATACCCCGTCTTCTGAGGGAAGAGCAGTCAGGAGGCAGCTCATATTGGGCATCTTTGCAAGTTAAACACACACATTAATCATGGCACAATGAGAATGCATGCATGCACACCACTGTGGTCCCTAGCACACACACCCCACATCCTCATCAAATTGGATTGGCACCAGTCCACCATGCAGGACTGGTGAGCAGTAACGCCACGTCAAGGCTCCAATTATGTCACTGAACATTCATACACCAATCACACGGACCTGAGGATCACTTCTCCCTGGTCCTGGGGAACCCTTCTCCACCAAAATTGAGGATGACACCCCTTTTCCAGCAGGAATGTCACCCCCACATTCAAACAGCATGCACAACCCAAAATTTTAAAAAAATGTCAGCAAAAAAAAAAAAAAATGTCAGCAAAAAAAAAAAAAAAATGCAAAAAATGTCAGCAAAAAAAAAAAAGGGGGAAAAAAAAATTATTGCCCTCTGCGTGAGCCACGCCTGGGGCGCCCCCGGCCACGGCCCCGGCCCCTCAGGGGAGACTCATGGGGGAGGGGCAAAGCCGGGGAAGGAGGAGCAGCCCCTGATATCTGCCCACCTGGCGGCCTGCCCTCCAAGGCCACGGCAATTCTGTCCAGGGAAGCACCAAGTGTTGCCGTGTTGGCCTGGATAGCCTGGGTAAGGGCCCTCACATCCTGCCCAACGCCTGCTGCTGTAGTCTGCAGTTCATTTAGGCAGGTTGTGAAAGCCCGGGAGTGGGAGTCCAGGTTACCCAGCGTATCCTTCATGGAGGACATGCTCTCCTCCACCCGCCCAAAAGTCTGGCAGAGCTGTCCCAGATGGCGGGTCTGGAGGGCCTGGTCCCTTCGCAGACTGGCGGGCAGGAGATTGGGCGCCCCCCTGGTGCTCTGGGATGACATCCTGCCTCCAGCTGATGGTTGTGGGCGGGGAGAAGGGGAGGCCCTTGTGAGGGGAGCCATGTTGGGGGAGGAGGGGGGGGCTCCCCCTTCGGGAGGGCAGGCTTCTGCCAGCCAGAGGGGAAGAGTCCGCACAAACCACTCGTCCAGTGCCTGACTCCTCCTCCTCATGATCGTCCTCCTCCTCATGATCGTCCTCCTCCTCATGATCGTCCTCCTCCTCTCGAACCTCCTCCGCGGACTGTGGCCGTGTTGGGGGGGCCTCATTAGGCTGCTGTCCTGGTGTTGGAGCGGTCAGGCCAGATGGCCCTGCACCCTCCTGCACATCTGTGGATGACACAAACCATTCACAGGTTGGAGGATCCACACACTTGGCACATATTCCCTTTCACCCCCTCCCCCACACATGCTACACACCTGATAGAACAAAAAACCTTACCTGGCACCGCGGGGACCGGACTTGTGTCAAAGCCTGGCAGGCCCTCCACTTCATGCCGGTGAAAGGTCAGGGCCACCACATGCTCCGTCGCTGTAAGCCTAATACGGCATGGTGGGCCCCCTCCTGTGCCCCTGGCGTGGGCATTCATTGCGGCCAGTTTTTTTTTCACCAGACGCCGGAGATCATTTTTTTTTTTTTCGATCCCAGACCGGGTCCGTGTCTCCCCCTCCCCCGATGAATTCACCTGCTCCGTGATCCTATCCAATATCTCCCTCCTCCTGGCCGGGGTGGTGGTGGCACTCTGTGGGCCGTGGAGAAAACGCCCATACTCGCTAATGGCCCGGGCAAGAATTCTTTTTTCCCCCACAGTAAAATTAAGCTTTCTTTTTCTCTCAGTCATACTTCCAAACAAACTCACTACCAGTCTCCAAAAATCAGTCACAAATACAAGCACAACCAATCAGGCAAGAACACACACAAAGAGAAAACGAACACCCAAAAATCACACTAGCACTCAGCAAGAAACAGTCACCAAAAAATAAAAAATAAAAAATAAAGCAAGAAAACAAACGAACAAAAATATATCAATCAAACAAACAGTCTCTCAAACACTTATCAAAAACACTTTCACAAATATACCAACAAGCACTTGATCACACAGAACACTAATCTGACAACTACAAGACACACTGCAACGAACAACAGGAACAAAAGCACTTGGTTCAATGGGAAGGGACACAAAGGGATGTACTTTTGCAATGCAAGTGCGTTTGTGTGTGTCTATTTATGCTGTCTGCGTAGTTCACAACGTTGCCCTAGTCCATTTCCAATTTCACTGATTGCGCCGCTCCCGAGTTGTGAGCATGCGCACAGCGGAGCTGACATGGTCTCCTTCACGCGCGCATGCGCGAGCCGGCCGGCCCTTCATTTGCATGGGGTCACGGCTCATTTCAATGTAACACGCCCACGTCCCTCCCAATTTGTATTACTCCTCCTTACGCCTCTGGAAAAAACCTTACGCTTGCGCAATTTAGTGCGCAAAAGCTACGTGAATCGGGGGATTACGCGGCTAGATGGCGCAAGTCTAACGTAAAGGCGGTGCGCTACGCCGGTCCAATAATGTGCCGATGTACGTGAATCTGGGCCTTTAGGACTAACTCCATACCTAAACTACAAAATATTCATTTTCCCTCAGTTTACCACGCCACCAACACTACTTCCAAAACGAAAGGTGTCTCGATTCTTCTGGCCAAAAATTGCCACATACAAATTTCTGATATAATGACGGATGAGGATGGCAGATATCTGTTTTTGAAAGGTACCTATAGGGATAGGAAGATAACATTGGCTAATGTCTATGCCCCGAATAATTGTCAAGTTTCCTTTTTTAACGCCCTTTTTAATAAATTAAGTAGTTTTTCCGAAGGTTCACTCATTTTGGGTGGTGACTTTAATGTCCCACTTAACCCAGTCCAAGACACATCCACTGGTACTTCTTCTCTTCCATTTACGATATTAAGAAAAATTAACCTACATCTCCGCAATTTATTACTCCATGATTCTTGGAGGACATTGAACCCCAATGGTAGAGACTATACCTTTTATTCTAGTCCACACAACAGATACTCCAGAATTGACTACATATTTATCTCGCAAGAAGACCTACCCATGCTCACGACCGCAACTATTGAGCCCATGATCCTATCAGATCATCACCCCGTTTCAATTACCTTGACTTTTCCTGAAACGTTTCCACGCTCTCAAATATGGAGACTTGACCCTTCCTTGCTTACTGACCCTTTCATATCTGCCGAAGTCGGTTCTCGTCTCCATCACTTCTTTCAGGAAAATAATCCGGATGACACCTCTCACATTACGAATTGGGAGACTCATAAATGCGTTGTTAGAGGAATTTTTATTGCAGCAATGGCCAAACGTAATAGGCTTAGAAAGAAATTACGCACGGATCTCATCAATAGAATCAGATCACTTGAAAATACACATAAACTTACCCAAGCTGTTACTACATTGAATGAATTAATTCAAGCCCGCTCTGACCTATTGGATATACTCGGCAAACAAATAAGACGCAAATATATACTCACTAAAAAAACATTTTACGAATTTGGCAATAAAGCCAGTAGAATACTTGCAAATGCCCTACGAAATAAAAAGGCTAAATCAACCATTCATTCATTGACTGATGAGACAGGTCGTAAATTGACAAAGTCTACTGATATTGCAAATCAATTTCTTCAATACTACACTAAATTATATAATACTCCCACTTCTAAATCAACATCTCCGACTGTATCCAGACAACAAATGATTGCAGACTTTTTAAGCCAATATGGTCCTCCTCCTTTATCTGAAGAGGCTAAACAGAATTTAGGAACTCCACTATCTAAAACAGAAGTAGATATGGCCAGATGGCCTTACAACTGGCTATTATAAGACGTATGCGGAAATTCTCACTCCTTTTTTCTTGTCGGCCTTTAATTCCTTTGCCAGTCGAGTTACTCCTCCACGCGATCTTCTTACTGCCCATATAGTAGTGATCCCTAAACCAAACAAAGATCCTTCAATAGTACCTAATTATAGACCCATATCATTACTTAATGTAGATTTGAAATGGTACGCCAAGATCATTGCTAATAGACTTCTCCCTTTCCTCCCTCATTTAATTAACTCAGACCAGGTTGGCTTTGTGCCTGGTAGGGAGGCAAGGGATAATACCCTGAAAGCAATTAACATTATCCATAAGCTAGAATCCTCAAAAGATCGAGGATTTCTGTTGTCGTTGGATGCGGAGAAGGCGTTCGACAGAGTGGCCTGGGACTACATGATAGCAACCTTGAAAATAATAGATCTCCCTGACACATTGATAAATTGTATTTCTGCTTTATATTCTGGTCCCACGGCGAGAATCCGAGTAAATGGTTGCCTGTCGGATGCCTTCTCTGTTTCCAATGGCACGCGCCAGGGCAGCCCTCTTTCACCTCTGCTATTCGTACTTACCCTTGAACCTTTGCTGAATCGCTTGAGGAGTAACGTTGATGTTAAGGGCATTGATATTGGTGGTAACACTTACAAAATAGCTGCATTTGCAGACGACTTACTGCTTTTCCTCAAGAACCCAATCATTACCATTCCCAACTTACTCAAAGATTTCAACAGCTTTAATATCATATCCAATTTTAAGATAAATTTCTCGAAGTCTACTGCCCTAAATATTACCTTGACTGAAGATATTTGCAAGTTATGTGCTGATGACTTCCCTTTTACATGGAACGATCGATCGATCACGTATTTAGGGGTTCAACTTCCATCCTCGCTATCTGACTTATATTCCTTAAACTATATCCCACTTCTAAATAGGATTTTAGCTGATCTTAAAAAATGGTCTTCCGGTCTACTCTCTTGGTTTGGAAGAGCTGCCACTATCAAAATAAACGTTTTGCCTAGGATTCTATATGTTTTACAAACCATCTCAATTTCGATCCCACCTACTTTTTTTTCTTCTTATCGGAAGGCCTGTACTATATTTCTATGGAACAAACTACACCCACGAATAGGATATAATAGACTTACAACCTCTAAAACTTTAGGTGGTATAGGCTTACCCGATATACGCAAGTACTACCAAGCTTGTGGTCTGACCAGGATTGTTGACTGGAACGTTCACCATAAACTGAAGGATTGGATCCAGCTAGAACAATCCTTCACGACCTCTCCTTTGGGTCAAATCCCATGGATTACTCCCACTAATATCCCTTCAGAATGCAAATCACACCCTCTTATTAGTCCTACCCTCAAAATCTTTCACGCTACCTGCAAGACTCACAGTATCTCCTCACTGTTCGGTCCCATGACGCCTTTGAGACACAATCCAGATTTTATTCCCGGACTACATCCATCATTCTTGCGTGATAATTGGCCTTATGACAATGTGAGAGCAGGTCAATTCTTTGATGAAGGCCATCTTCTTACTCAATCCACCTTATCTTCCAAAATGATTAATAAGTCTTTCCCTCTCTGGTCCTACTTTCAAATAAGAATTTTTTTTAATAGTATCAAACCTAGGCCAGAATGGTCCAGACACATACCAAATTCGAAAACCTTTGTTTACAGAGAGAACCTATTAGACACTTAATCTCCTCTATTTATTCCCTATTATTCTCTGATGTGTCGCCTAAATTTATTGGGTCAAACCAAAAATGGGAGAAAGACCTATCGATAGACCTATCTGATTCGGAATGGGAAAGAATATACATGCTTGCACATAAGGGATCAGTAAACGTCCAAATTCAAGAGAATGCATTTAAGTTATTATACAGGTGGTACACAACTCCTCTAAAACTTCACTTTATTAATCCTTTACTCCCCAAATACTGCTGGAGGTGTAAGACAGACATCGGCTCGTTCCTCCATGTCTGGTGGTCATGCCCTCTTATTCAAACTTTTTGGGTAGAGGTTCACAAACTTATCTCCCAAATAACGACCTATAATTTAGATTTCACTCCTGCTCAATTTTTACTTCACCATTCGTCCTCTTTAATACCCAAATACCGCCATTCCATGGCCATGCACTTAGTCAATGCAGCTAGAATGTGTGTGCCAGTGAAATGGCGTTCCACTGATCCCCCATTGATTAAAGATTGGTTTATCCGAATACAGCGGACCATGGAAATGGAGGAATTGATCCATCAAGCGAGGGATACACAGACTACATTTACCTCCATATGGTCTTGTTGGATTGACTTCACCTCCCACACATATAAATGTGCTCTACTCTAATTATGCGGTATTATTTCTTTACATTCCTTATAAAAGACTAATAAACAAAAGAGATGTGACGGGTTCCCCTTTTTTCCCTTTTTATTCCCCTTTTTTCTCCTTGTCCCTCCCCCTTATTTAAATTTTATTTGTTATTACAGTTCTTTTTTCTTTGCAAACAATAACCATATCCAATGATTTCTTGTTATCGTTTGCTCATACATGATTACTTACTGACAAACAGTCCTGAAGGATAAATACTGTCTTCTATTAATGATTATACTTATAGAGAGGTTTTGATTATATTTCCTCAATTTTCTTCTACATACAGGCAGTTCCACCTTCCAACGTTACTTTCTTGAATCCGCTTTAAAATTTACATCTGCTCTTATCTTAATTTAACTCACATTATTTGCTGAATGTTGTTGGTTAATTTTCAGCCATTAATTCTGTCTCTTATCTGTCAATAATTGCTTTTTAACGATTAATTTTATGTCATGCGGTAAACAACAATGAATTTAATGTTTCTTTTATTTAACTTCACTATTTGGAATTTTTGAAATTGGACTGTAACTATTAATCTGTATTTTAATTCTCTTGTTGACTTTTCTGTTATTCCTGTATTTATCTGAATAAAAACTTTTACAATAAAAAAAAAAAAAAAAAAGATATCTTCTCCTCCAGAAGGCCAACCCTAAGTCCAACTATACGGTCTAACTCCCTGACCAGGACCGCCAGGGGCTCTAGGGCCAAATTGAACAGGCTGGGTGACAAGGGGCATCACTGGCAGGTCCCCCTCTGGAGGAGAAAATAATCTGACAGAAAATCATTCACCCGAATCCTAGCCCTGGGAGATCTATATAGCATTTTGAGACACTTGAGAAATTTAGGCCCCAACCAAACTTCCGCAACACTGCCCACAGGTACCCCCACTCCACAGAGTCGAAGGCCTTCTCGGCGTCGAGAGAGGCCACGTTCCTAGTCCCCCCATTGCTGTGAGAAGTAGCCAGGTTTAAGAACAAACAACGGATGTTGATGACGGAGTCAAAATCGTCTCAGCAGCCTGACACCCTTGTTGAGACCCTTGCAAACGCAATTCCGTCTCAGCAGCCCCACACTCAAGGAGACTCTTGCAACCAAACAAAATCGTCTCAGCAGTCTGACACCCTTGTTAAGACCCTTGCAACACATGACTCTTACAAAACGCAAAAAAAAAAGATATATATATATAAAGATTAAAAAAACGCAAAAAAACGCTAAAAGAAATATAAAAGTGCAGAAAAAAAAATTGCAACCACGCAATCTCAGCCCAGCAACCTGACACCTGTCGAGACCATTGCAACCATGCAAAATTGTCTCAGCAGCCTGACACCCGTTGTTGAGGCCCTTGCAGACGCAATACCGTCTCAGCAGCCTCACACCATTGTTGAGACCCATACAAACGCAATACTGTCTCAGCAGCCCTACACTCATCAAGGCCCTTGCAACCATGCAATACCGTCTCAGCAGCCTCACACCATTGTTGAAACCCTCGCAAACGCAATACCATCTCAGCAGCCCCACACTCATCAAGACCCTTGCAACCACACAATACCGTCTCAGCAGCCTTACACCATCGTTGAGACCCTTGCAAACACAATACCGTCTCAGCACCCCCACACTCATCTAGACCCTTGCAACCACGCAATACCATCTCAGCCTCACACCATTGTGGAGACCTTCGCAAACGCAATACCTTCTTAGCAGCCCCACACTCATCAAGACCCTTGCAACCACGCAATACTGTCTCGAGCAACCTCCCACTCGTCAAAGACCTTTGTGACCATGCAGTCTCACCCCAGCAGTCTGGCATTCATTGAGACCCTTGCAGCCAGACAAATCGTCTTAGGCCTCATGTACACTGCTGTTGGTAAACGGACGTTTAGGAACAGTTGGGTGTTTTTAGCCACCCCTGATCTCTCTATGTTATCTTATCAGTACATCTACACAGGATCCCCAATCTCTCCTTTATGTTATCTTATCAGTACATGTACGCAGGATCATTTATAGTCGTTTCTAGGCAGTTGAGTTTAGAAACCTTGCCAAAAAAATAAAAAATGGGTGCAGACGGATGTTCAGAGGCATTTGAAATGCCAATGCCTGTAACAGCTTGTAAACACTGCCAGATGCGGTAACTCATGTTTACCAGCGTTTCATTCAGTCGTTTTAATAAAAAAAGGAATATTGTCTCAGCAACTTGACACTCATTTGATACCCTTGCAAAATGTAATATCATCTCAGCTACCTCACACTCGTCTAGACCTTTGCAACCACACAATCTCGTCTCAGCAACCTGACACTCGTTCAGACCTTTGCAGCCATACAAAGTCGTCTTAGCAACCTGACACTCATTTGAGACCATTGCAAACGCAACATCGTCTCATCAACCCCTCACTTGTTGAGACCCGTGCAACCACACAATGCCATCTCAAAACAAAACTCATAATCATCGAGACCTTTGCAACCACGCAATATCGTCTCAGCTAACCAGACTGAGACCCTTGCAACCACGCAATACCATCTCAGCAAACCAGACTGAGACCCTTGCAACCACACAATGCCGTTTCAAAACAAACCTTCATACTCAAGGCCCCTGCAACCACACAATATCCTCCCAGCAACCTGACACTCACTGACACCCTTGCAACCGCACAATATTGTCTGCAGTAGTATAAAACACTTTGCGGCACGCACCTACGTGCAAACCCGAATACAAACTAAACCTTCAAACACACCTCAGTGACAAACAATCAACCACACATACACACAGTGGCACCCAGTTGGCCATTCATCTTCAGTGGCGCGCAGGCCACTCATCTTTTCTCTGCGTTTTTCCCTGCGGTTAGTTCAGGTTTTCATCCAGCACCAGCCAGTGCACGTTGGCCAGCGAGTGCACGTTGGCCTGCGAGTGCATGTATATCGTCTTGTTGAGCACCTGTGTATTGTCTGTGCAAGATCCAGTCCAAGTTCTCAAACTAGACCAAGCATTAGTAGCAGACTTAGCTATGTGGGACAACTTCCCCACCTGATAGAACAGCATTTCAATCTTCATCCCGGTCAGCCGAGCCACCAAAGGCTTTTGCAGCCATTTTTAGGCCGCCACTGGTTCTCCAAACCTTGGCCCCCAGAAATTCTCTTAAATTTTTGCTTCACCCAGTTTTCATCACTTGTGCTGCACCCCATCGTGGCAGCTGCCCAGGTCTGGGACCACACTTAAACAGGACAGACACTGTTCTTCACCACAGACAATCAGGCCACAGCCGACATCATCAATTAAGGTAGATCTTAGTCACTCCCCATCACTTCCTGCGCAGGCTCGCGCAGCTGTCAATCCGTGACCAGTTAATATCTTATGTAGACCTATTCCAAGCAAATGCAAAAAGCAGATGATGCGCTTTCCTATTCCAACCTTGGAATGGATGTTTTTCCAGCAAGAGCCTGGAGCTGACCCAACAACTATCCCTGTCCCACCATGGACATTGCTGACGATGGACTTAAGACGCATCTCACCAACGCAACGCAATCCAACTTATTAACCACTCCTTGGCACGCAACACACTGAAGGCCTATCGCACTGCTTGGAACACTAATCGCAAATTTTTGGCCCCTTGCCGCGGAGCAGCAATAGGCAATGTTAGACACATCCTAGCCTTCATATCGTATTGCCACATGCAGCTGACCATTTCTCACAATACTATCACGCCATATCTAGATGGCATCCAGCATTTCCTGTCCCTGCAGGACCCCAGTAAACCGTCAGTATTTTCGAGCCCATGCAGTCAAGTCCCTCCTACAGGGCATACAGAAGCACCAACCTGTAGTCAGTGGCAAGCGCCTAACTTTCAAGAGTCCCCTCTTTGGGGACATGTCTAAAATCCTTACTCATTCCCTGTTTAGGGCTTGCCCAGACTAGTCATCCAAACAGCCATCTACCAGGCCTTCTACGGTTCCCTACAACCTAGTGAATTTAGTCAGCGGCTCCGGCAGTCACACACTACTTCGACGCCACCCGACTCCCTTACAAACCACTACACTCTCAGTCTGCAAACACAACAAACCAGCCCCGGGGGTTGACATCAACCTGTTTCAGACTAACAACGCCTGATGCCCAGTGACGGTGCTCGACCCACTACTGCTCCATCTACCCAGCCAATCTGATGGTAGCTCATTGCTACCCTTTCTAAACCAGCTCCCTGAGTGTCAGCCAGTGTGTCAAGCATGTCAGAATCTTCCTAAGTAACTTGGGCTTCAAACCCCAGTCAGTTCTCTGGACATTCTTTCCAAATTAGAGCAGCCTCAGCTGCCTCCCAACAGGGAGTACCAGACCACGTAATCAAGATACCAAGCTGATGGAAGTCTCCTTGTTTTGCCACATACATCCCAAATCCTCATGAAGGAATGGCACAAGCCTTTACCAAGCTGGCTCAATAATTACAAGAAATCAATATAAACTATTTTCCTATTTGAGTCTTTTGCCCCCTTTTCTTAGCATACTGACCAGACCACCAAGGCACACTTCAGGTCTATTTATGTTGTAAGTCTTGTCGTGTTTATGTGATCCACATCTCTCTCGGTCAGAGGGTAACGACCATAAATAAGAAGGCCAGTATGGTGGCCTGAGTTTATGGGAGGAGCCCGGAGGGTATTTAAGCAGCCCACTCACACACGCTCTTTGTCAGTTCAGTGTGCGGTACTACACGTCACTTGGCCGACTCTTCCCAGCTCACCTCATGTCCGTGAGTCTGCGCATTCAATCGCATTCGACACCCTCCCACCCTTCCCTTTTTCAGGGCACTTCTCAGCATATCCTTCTTCAATTAACTACCCATTACTTACTTTGGGTATGCCCCCTTTTCTTGGCATACTGACCAGACCATCAAGGCACACTTCAGGTCTATTTATGTTGTAAGTCTTGTCGCGTGTTTATGTGATTCACATCTCTCTCGGTCAGAGGGTAACGACCATAAATATATGTACAACTCCTAAGGATGTATATATATTCTCTACATACTGTAAATGTAACTATACTGACTACTAGCCTTCCTGCTCTATCTATCTATCTATCTATCTATCTATCTATCTATCTATCTATCTATCTATCTATCTATCTATCTATCTATCTAGTAGAAAAGACACTGTGGGCCAGATTCACATACACTTAATATTGCGCTGCGTAATCGAAATACTCTACGCTGCCGTATTTTACCAGGCTCTACACCGAATTCTGGTAATCGAAATACGCGATTAGGGGGCGTGAAGCATTTAAATTAAGCGCGTCCCCGCGGCGATCGAGCTGCGCATGCTCCGTTCAGAAATTTCCCGCCGTGCATTGCGCGAAATCACGTCGTTACGTCATTCGTTGTTTGAGTAGTGTCGTTTACGAACATTCCTATTCCCGGACGACTTACGTAAAAAAAAATAAAAGACGTCGGAAAACGTACAAATTCGACGTGGGAACGACGGCCATACTTAACATGGGCTGTCTAATATTAGAGGAGCAAAAAGCTGGTATAGTGTTACGCAAAAAAAAGATGACTAAAGGTGCCGTAAGAGATTGCGAATGAAGATCGTAATTTCGGGGATCGCCGGCAAAAGCTCATTTGCATACCCAGACGTGGAAAACGACGGGAAGTCCACCCAGTGGCCGCAATTTTATTGCAGCGTAAATCCGAAGGCGTATGAACACGTAATCCAGTCGAATTGAAGCCCGCAGCCGTCTATTCATGGTTTGAGGTTTGCAACTAGCTAGAAAACGCGCGTAATTTGAAATTACTCCAGTCTAACACCAGTTAGACAGGCGTAATGGCTCTCTGAATCTGGGCCTGTGTCTCTATCTATCTATCTATCTATCTATCTATCTATCTATCTATCTATCTATCTATCTATCTCTCTCTAACTGACTGTCTGTCTGACTTCTCTGTAACAAAGCCGGAACACACTACACGAGGCCACCCGGGAGGCGGCCTTTTATAGTGTGGGGCGTGTGCTAAAGCCCTGAGCCATAATTGGCCAAAGCACCCAGGCTTTGGTAAATTATGGCTCTTTGTTTTTTGGGCGCTGTGATTGGCCAAGCATGCAGGGTCATGGTGCATGCTTGGCCAATCATCAGCACGCAACGCCGCAGTGAATTATGGGCCGTTGCGCGTCATTCGAATTTGGCGCGAGCGACCCGTTTTGTTCGTTTTCCGACAAACGATCGAACAGGCAATGTTCGAGTCGAACATCCGTTCGTATTGAACGCGAAGCTCATCCCTAGTCCTCATCAAGGAGGATAACATTTCCCCCTTTATCGCTGCGTTTAATAATTAGTTTTTTAGCGGATGTTAGTTCACATATTGCACATCTTTCATTGGATTGTAGATTGTTAATGTCTTTCTGACTCCAGTCTATTTTTCCCAAGTCTGTACATACCAGATCTAAAAAGGTACTTAGCCATTTATATTTATGTAGGGGTGGCATTTTATTGGACCTAATTTTGAGATTGGCCGGTCTTTTAGATGGCACATTATGCTCGTCCTTTTCAAAGTCATTATTTTCCTCAAGTAGGAAGGTAAGAATTTGAGGAGTCTCTTCATCATTACTGGTAATATTTGTCGTTACATCGTTACTGTCACTTCGGTATGTGTGTACTAGTCTAAAGAATACCTTTCGAAGAAACAGTACCACATCTTTATAGACGGTGAATTTGTCCATTGTATTCATTGGGGAGAAGGACATACCTTTCTGTAGGAGGCAGGTATGTCTTGATTCTAGGGGGAAATTAGAGAGATTAATAACTTTTATATCGGTGACCTGATCCTGATTGTTCAGTGTCCCCTTTGGCTTCTTTGGCTCCTGGTGTTCGGGCCACCTTTGCCCGAATTTTGTCCTTTGCTTGTGGTTGGTTTCTGATTTTCTGTTTGTAGTTGGTTGGGTCTTCTAAATTTTGTCTCACCCCGGGGTCTTCTCCTTCTATCCTCCCTTTCTCTAAAAAAGTCACCTGTTTGATAATGCTTTCGTCGTCGTAGTTATCGTGTTGGTACCTGTTTCCCCTGGAATTCTGTCGTCCTCTATGTGGTCTACTTCTATTTCTACGTACAGTCAGGTCAAAGATTTCACCCTTTTCCCAGTCACCTAGGTCTCGGTGGAATTTTGATTGTTTAGTTACTTTTAAATTATGTTGAATTTTTTCCACTTCTTTTTTAACTAGTTTGTTTTGTTTAGTAAATTCGTCTGAGCTTTTAAAAGGGTCTAAACCCTGGGAGCTTTCTTTAATTGAGGTGGTTAGTTTGTCTAATTGTAATTTCTCTTCCTCTACTATTAATTTCATTACTGAAATACCGTTATCAATGCATAATATTTTCCACTTTTCCAGGAACCTTTTAGTTATGCAAGTGTTCGACTGGGATTACTTTGTCCCTTAATCCTCTAGGGATTATTTTCTGCTCTATATATGTCTCAAGAAATTAGACATCCCATTTTATGTTTAGGTGTTTAATCAGACATTTTTAAGGTTCTTTAAATTTAATTTGAGTTCTCTCCCCACCAATAATCACTACTTATGTGTTCCCTCTCTACCAATGATAACTGCCTTGCCTACTACCAAGCTCCTCTTCACAACAGAATCAACAGTAATGACCTTCAGGCTCTTGGAGAACCTCTGACCTCAGGGATGAAAGGGGGGAAGGACTGACTTTCTGTCAATCTACTCCCTTAAAATCCAGTGTCCATGGATCAGTGATTTTTATTGTGACTGCGACATTGCAGCAGACACATCGGACACTTTTGACACTATTTTGCGAGCATTGGCATTTATACAGCGAGCAGAACTATAAAAATGCACTGATTATGGTGTAAATTACACTGGCAGTGAAGGGGTTAAACACCAGGGGGCGATGAAGGGGTTAAGTGTGTCCTAGGGAGTGATTCTAACTGTGAGGGGGCGTGGCTACGAGTGACACAACACTAATCACTGCTCCTGATGAGGAGCAGACGATCAGTGTCCTGTCATTAGAAAGAACGGGGAGATGCCTTGCTTACAATGGCATCCCTCCTTTCTGCCGCTCTGTGACACGATCATGTTCCCATGTTGATGAGGTCAAGGTCCTTTTCCCCACAACCCTGGCCGGGGATATCGAGTCCGCGGGTCCTGCAGGCACGGTCATGGAGCCCTTGGCGGGCGCACGCTAGATTTAAAAGCCATGTACCTGTACGTTGCTTTGCCTGCCTGTGCCATTCTGCCGACGAACATCTACGTTAGGCAGTCCACAAGCGATTAAATTCATTCGTTTAATTTGTTTCTGGAATTAGTTTTGTTTATTTGTATTCAAATCGATTTGATATTTTGAATTCAAACTCGGATCGATTTGAAAAGTTTTCCAATTTCCAAAGAGATACTTTGAATCACAAACTATAATTCTTCTCACAAGTTATTTGTCTGAAATGGAATTTTAACAGAATATAAACCGCAAAGGTTTATATGTATCGGGGTGCCAATAAAATCATTTGAATGAGTTTGGTTTAGATGTTGTCTTGCAGCTTTGTCAACAAGATTCACATCCATGTGTTTTCTTCCACTTCTTCCAGATGACATTTGTCTGGAATCGGTAGAGGCACTGCGTACCCCACACTCATTCATGTTGGGGGCAGTATCTTGGGCCCCCCTTATTATTAATAGGGGTCTTCCAGATTTTCACAAGCCTTGCACCCCCAGACCCCCACAACCCCCAGCCAGGGTTGTGGGGACAAGGTTCCTTGCCAGGAGGATCCCATGTTGAGTTAAGCTTAGGCTCTATCTGATCATATTGCCTTGTCTGATATTTTATTTTTGCCTTTTGATCTTGTGTTTTGGATTAATTGGTTCTGATGCCCGTTTACAGTCCCCTAGAAAATGCTGATCTTTATGTTAGCGCTGTTTACAACCCAGAATGCATTTGTATGAACATCTTTGTATACTATTGTAACGTTATATATCTATTTCTATTAATACATTTTCTATACATAGATGCGTCCCCAGGGGGCTTTGATCCTGTGGTGGTCATGGGGGGGGGGGGTGGATGCTGCTGGGTGTTGAACTCCATCAGAACGTCTGTTGTACTTATTTATAAACTAGTGTTGTTTTATGTTTTGGATACAATTATTTATTTATTTGATGTTTTTCTTGTATATTCACTAGATTTACTGTTTCCCCGAAAATAAGCCTGGGTCTTATATTAATTTTGGCAACCAAAAACACACCAGGGCTTATTTTCGGTGGATGTCTTATTTATTTATGTTATCTACAATGATCTTAAAGTGGTTGTAACCCTAAAAAAATAAAAATAAAAAAACCTTTTCCTTTGAAGCATGATAGACTAAGAGGAGAGCAGAGGAGGGGGAGCCAGTGTCTGGCTGGCGTCGGGTGGCAGGAGAGCGGAGAAGGGGGAGATGGTGTCACGCCGACGTAAATACTTTCTGAATCTGGCCCTGTGTGTTTAAAATGTAACAATAAAACACATTGAACAAAAATGGCCGACCTTATCCGTCCCGACCTGACCAGCCTTCTGCAGAGACGGGGGCTTCTGCATCTACACTCCTCAACATTACCCAACCACTGCGTCTACACTCCTCAACATTACCCAACCAGTGCGTCTACACTCCTCAACATTACCCGACCACTATTTCTAGTACACTCCTCAACATTACCCGACCACTACGTCTAGTACACTCCTCAACATTACCCGACCATTATGTCTAGTACACTCTTCAACATTACCCGACCACTACGTCTAGTACACGCCTCAACTTTACCTGACCACTACGTCTACACTCCCCAACATTACCCGACTACTACGTCTACACTCCTCAACATTACCCGACCACTACATCTAGTACACGCCTCAACATTACCCGACCACTACGTCTAGCACACTCCTCAACATTACCCGACCACTACGTCTACACTCCTCAACATTATCTGACCACTCTATCTACACTTTTCAATGTTACCCACCCACTGCGTCTACACTCCTCAACGTTACCCGACCACTACGTCTAGTACACTCAACAATATCCGACCACTACGTCTAGTTCACTCCTCAACGTTACCTGACCACTGCGTCTAGTACACTCCTCAACATTACCTGACCACTGCATCTACACTCCTCAACATTACCCGACTACTTTATCTACACTTTTCAATGTTACCCAACCACTGCGTCTACACTCCTCAACGTTACCCGACCACTACGTCTAGTACACTCCTCAACATTACCCGACCACTACGTCTACACTCCTTAACATTACCCGACTACTACGTCTAGTACACTCCTCAACATTACCCGACCACTACGTCTAGTACACTCCTCAACATTACCTGACCACTTTATCTACACCTGTCAATGTTACCCAACCTGTCAGAGAACCAGAAGCTCTAACAGCCGAGTTGTGCTACGGCGCGTGCCTGTGCGTGAACGGGGCGCACGCATGCGCAGTTCTGCGGGACCGCGCGTGCACATACGCACACGCTCGCACCAATGCGCGCATTCACGCGCAACAATCAGAGCCCGGCCTTGCCTACTTAAGCCAGCCCCAGTCTCATGACGGGTTGCTGGTTTGTTGTCAGCTCTCGCCTGTGTAAACCTTCCTGAACCTGTGCTTGAACCTGTTTGACCCGGAATAGACCTTGACCACTCTACGCCTTCTCCTGCACCTGACCCTCGGCTTGCCTCATTGGATCTGCTGCTGTCTCCTATCCATGACCTCTGGCCTGTACCTTGGACTTTGCAACCTTCTCCAGCCCCTGACCTTTGGCTTGAATCCTGGATCTGCTTCCAGTCCCTGCCTGAACTTGCTCTCTGTTGCCTGAACTTTTCCAGTACCTGACTCACTGCCAGTACCTGCTACTTTTGCCCTGACCAGTGCCACCTCGGTCTGCTATCAACGCTCAGTCTGCTGCTGGTAACCGGTGCCTCTTTGCGCCCTTCCCCGCTGTTCCATCTCCAGGGGGTGAAGTGCGCAGAGTCGCAAAGGTGAGCCGCTCTCGGCATCTCGGCCTCAGAGAGTACTTATCCTGACACAACCACTGTGTCTAGTACACTCCTCAACATTACCTGACCACTGCATCTACACTCCTCAACATTACCTGACCACTTTATCTACACTTTTCAATGTTACCCAACCACTACGTCTAGTACACTCCTCAACATTACCCGACCACTACGTCTAGTACACTCCTCAACATTACCTGACCACTTTATCTACACCTGTCAATGTTACCCAACCTGTCAGAGAACCAGAAGCTCTAACAGCCGAGTTGTGCTACGGCGCGTGCCTGTGCGTGAACGGGGCGCACGCATGCGCAGTTCTGCGGGACCGCGCGTGCACATACGCACACGCTCGCACCAATGCGCGCATTCACGCGCAACAATCAGAGCCCGGCCTTGCCTACTTAAGCCAGCCCCAGTCTCATGACGGGTTGCTGGTTTGTTGTCAGCTCTCGCCTGTGTAAACCTTCCTGAACCTGTGCTTGAACCTGTTTGACCCGGAATAGACCTTGACCACTCTACGCCTTCTCCTGCACCTGACCCTCGGCTTGCCTCATTGGATCTGCTGCTGTCTCCTATCCATGACCTCTGGCCTGTACCTTGGACTTTGCAACCTTCTCCAGCCCCTGACCTTTGGCTTGAATCCTGGATCTGCTTCCAGTCCCTGCCTGAACTTGCTCTCTGTTGCCTGAACTTTTCCAGTACCTGACTCACTGCCAGTACCTGCTACTTTTGCCCTGACCAGTGCCACCTCGGTCTGCTATCAACGCTCAGTCTGCTGCTGGTAACCGGTGCCTCTTTGCGCCCTTCCCCGCTGTTCCATCTCCAGGGGGTGAAGTGCGCAGAGTCGCAAAGGTGAGCCGCTCTCGGCATCTCGGCCTCAGAGAGTACTTATCCTGACACAACCACTGTGTCTAGTACACTCCTCAACATTACCTGACCACTGCATCTACACTCCTCAACATTACCTGACCACTTTATCTACACTTTTCAATGTTACCCAACCACTATGTCTAGTACACTCCTCAACATTACCTGACCACTGCGTCTACACTCCTCAACGTTACCCGACCACTACGTCTAGTACACTCCTCAACATTACCCGACCACTGCGTCTACACTCCTCAACCTTACCCGACCACTACGTCTAGTACACTCCTCAACGTTGCCCTATCAATGGTGTTCTCAATGCTAAGAAATCCAGGCAGATACTTATCCATCATGCCATGCCATCAGGGAGGTGTGTGATTGGCCCCAAATTTTGGTTTCAAGCCAAATATTGATTTACTTTAGATTTTTCTTCTGTTTGCTCACTTTGCAAATTAATACAAATTTCATTCAATTAAAATATAGATTTTTGAAAGCATTTTTACTTTACAGCATTTAGTCACACATGTTTGAAACATTTATTATAGAAAATATTTTTAATATATATAATAAAGAAAAAGAAAAGTGTTTTTTTTTTCTATTCATTTTTTTATCGCTTGCAATCTTTTTGGCAAATCTGTTGAAGAAACTCTACATAGTGCTCAGGGCCTTATAGTTTTTTTTAGCAGGCGAGTATTGTTTGATGGTATTAAGTGCAGTATTATCAGAAAATATTTTGTTACTTTTTTTCAATAGTATTCCTTGTATGTTGTGATTTCAAAGATCTGGCTAATCCCTGTATGACAAACTGTCTGGAGAATATGAAGCTTTTATTTATTGAGCTTTATTTATCCCTCCAGAATATTCCACAATACGACAGTCTTCTTTATTTCTTGGAAGGATTCATGACAGTCGCCATGAAAAGAATGCTGTTGGTATTGTGTTCGTAGATTATAGAGATGAATGGAAGGTTAATATTTATCGTTTCAAGTGCCAATCTTCGAAATGTTATCGCTACCACTGCGGTGGCCACTGTTCCCTTTTCATCCACATCTAGGACAGCCCTGTGTACGGCCTAAAATATAATAATATACATAATAGCATCAGCAAATATAACCCACACAGCTGTTTTTCTTTTTTAAAAGTCTGAGGCCCTTTCCAAAAACACAGAGGCACACAAATGCATAGAGGAGGGATGACATAGGAACCCATGTTAAAAAATGATGTCCTGTGTTACTGCAAAAAAAGCATTGGTGCGAATGGAGCCTAAGAGAATGACATAGTGTCTGTGGTCAGTAGGAGAAGGAACAATTTTTCTTTATTGGTATCAGTGGAAGGAATAGTGCCCCATCATTGGCGATAGTAATGGGAATAGTGTCCCATCATTGGTGTTAGTAGTGGGAATAGTGTCCCATCATTGGTGTTAGTAGTGAGAATAGTGTCCCATCATTGGTGTTAGTAGTGAGAATAGTGCCCCATCATTGGTGTTAGTAGTGAGAATAGTACCCCATCATTGGTGTTAGTAGTGGGAATAGTGTCCCATAATTGGTGTTAGTAGTGAGAATAGTGCCCCATCATTGGTGTTAGTAGTGGGAATAGTGCCCCATCACTGGTGTCAATGGGAAGACTAGTTTCCCATTGTTGGTGTCAGTGGATGAAATTGTGCCTGATCATTGGGGTCAATGGAAGGAATATTGCCTATATCAGTGGGAGGAATGATGGCCCAATGGCCGGATAAGGCAAGCAAAGGGCAGCACTTTGGAGACCACTGGTCATGGTTTGATAACAGGTCGCGTACACACGGAGGGACATGTCCGATGGAAACGGTCCGCGGACCGGTTTCATCGGACATGTCTCCTCGGGATTTTCGTCTGGCGGTGTGTACACACCATCGGATCAAAATCCCCGCCGGCAGACAGCGCGGTGACGTGGCGGTGATGTTGACACCGCCACGTCACCGCACCAGGAAGTAAAAAACTTCCACGCATGCGTCGCATCTATTTGATGCTTGTGCGGGCAGATATTTCCGCTGGTTAGTGTACTAACTAGCGGACATATCCGACGGACATGTCTCCGGCAGACAAATTTTAAAGCATGCTTTAAAATTTGTCCGCCGGTCAGACATGTCCGCTAGCCCATACACACGATCGGATTTGTCCTCTGAACTGGTCCGTCAGACCAGTTTCAGCGGACAAATTTGATCGTGTGTACGCGGCCTCAGTCTGATGCGTGGCAGTATCCAGGCACTTTATTCTAACCCATAAGATATAGTCCATCTATCAAAGGCCTTTAGCTTGACCAATGGTACAAGGCAAGAGTGCCCCTTATCCCCTATACTTTTGTCATTCTCAACTCAAAAAAAAAAATACCTGTTTGCAAAATGTTATAACAAAATACGAAAAACGTTTTGTTTTTTCAAAATTATTGGTCTTTTTTTGTTTAGCAAAAAATAAAAACCCCAGTGGTGATTGAATATCACCAAAAGAAAGCTCTATTCATGTGAATTTTCATATGGGTAGAGTGTTGTACGACCGCGCAATTGTCATTCAAAGTGTGAGAGCGCTGAAAGGTGAAAATTTGTCTGGTTGGGAAGGGGGTAAAAGTGCCCAGAAAGCAAGTGGTTAATGTCCAAGGGGCATCCTCCCACCTGCTTTATAACACTTCACATACTGTCTTGAAGAAGCGGATGGTCTGTGAAACGCGTAGACAAATAGACGTGGATTATAATGATTTGTAATATAAATATTGGGTTTTTATAAGATGTTTTTTCTGGTTCCATGTGTCTAATGGTCATTACTGAAACTCCCTTTATTATGTTTTGTCATATATTTTAGTGAATCAGTGATTTCTAGTTAGCCCCCTCCCCCCCACTTTACCCACAGCACTCCTTCTCTAATTCTTGGGCTTCCAGACTCCTTGATATCATTTTTCTAAAAGTGGTCACCTGTGGCCAGATTACCAGCTATCTAATTACAGGATGGAAGTTCAGGGGTGACACCAAATATACTGTACAAAATAATAATGAGAAGAGCAGGATATGCTCTTACCTTTTCAACTTTTAGGCGAATCTCAGAAGTGATTCCAAGGAAGTCGGCCTCATCGGAAAAGGCAAGTTTAATGCCAAATGCCTTCAAAGCCCTCTTTAGGTCTATAGTTGTACTGATAGAGAATTTAGGCACGTAGAGTTTAATGTACCTATAAAGAAAATAATGATCTTCATGAAGCACCAATCAGTGGCGGCTGATGTTTAAAATTTTTGGGGGGCACAAACTGAAAAAAAAAAAACATCAATTGCAGCTAATGTGCCATCAATCGCAGCCACTGTACCCAGAAATTGCCACCTTTGTGCCCATGCATCAATTGCCACCACTGTGCCCATCAAACGCAGCCACTGTGCCCATCAATTGCTGAAACTGTGCCCATCAATTTCCGCGAGTGTGCCCTTCAGATGCTCCCAGTGTGCCCATCAATTGCGGCTACTGTGCTCCATCATGCCAGTGTGTCCCAGCCTCTAACAGGAAACACGATTTAACCCCACGCACTGCAAGTCAGCCTTGCCGAGCAACAATTGTGTGAAGCCTTCCTGAGTGATTCTTGCTGTGTGCTCTACGTTTAATTCCGAGTAGCTACCTTTGGTGTGTCCTCCTGACCATCCTTGCCTGCTTGTCTCTCCGAACTTGGCTTGTCCTCCTGACTATTTCTTGTTGCCCTGGACTGTTGCTTCCTCTCCATCCACCAGAACCAGCCATGAGCATGAGCTGGGAGACGCTGGGGGCCACGGCCTGGGGTCTGCTGCAGCCTAGACCATTCTCACCATCAAAGGCTCTGGTGAAAACCTGCTGGCTCTTAGACTCCTCGCTCTGGGGAATCTTATGCTCTAGCTCCCTGTCCAGGACTTTGGCTGCGACCCTGTGTAGCTGCTTCTCAAAACAATCGACCCTCAGACGTCAGCCGTTGGGTCCACAACCTCCGCGGTGAGCTCCTAGTCACTTGCCTCTGCAGGTGACCTGACTTTACAGCTTCCAGACCAGCAAGCTTTCATCTGGTGCATGCTTCCTGCTGATCATCCCAGTCTGTCACCAGCCAAGCATCGTGCCAGCTCATCGGCTACCTGCCATACCTACCTGACTGCTGCCACGCAGACTACTGGACTGATTACAGGCACTCCGTGCTCCTGTGGCTGCTGGTCTACCAGTGGCCCTCGACCCCGAGCTGTACGAGAGGCCTTCCTCTACACGTCAGGCTCTCTGACCAGGTACATGACAATATCCATGTAGTGAGAGGGCTATACATTAAATGGATTGTTTTAGAAGATCTTCACACTACACTGTTGATAAATCTACAGCTATCAACCTGTATTAAAATCCAATTTCTCGATCTCCCTTAGGTTTCAAGGTAAACTTCTAAATTTCAGGTGCTCCCTCTCTTCCTCCACCCTTTGCCACCTTCACTCCCAAATAAATGCCAAAAATGCTCCTTTAATGGCCATGTCCCAAATCTTCTACCATCCTCTCTGCAAGAGGAGCCTTCTTCAGGCATCCACATCACTGCCGGTTTTCTATCAGAATACCGCTACCTATCAGAATAGGTAACAGGAGTGACGTTCTGTTATGGCCATCTTGCTACACCATGCACTCAGCAAACCTGTGAGATCAGCAGGCTCGCCGCTGCTTTTAAAATTCAACATCAAAACATTGTCACAGATTTTAAAATATGGTATTTCACTATATAAAGTCTTAGTTTAATGGTAAAAATAAGTGTGAAATGCAAGACTTGGATGGGTGTAAAAAGATGTCCACTGACCCCTTCTGACTGCAGGATTTACTGCGGCTGAGTGTGCGGTGTAGCAAGATGGTTGCCGCAGTGTACCTATTCTGATGGGCAGCGGTATTCTGATATAACAAGTGGAGACCTTCTTTGACTGTCCAGCAGTGGATGATGACATATAAGAGGTGACTGGCCTACTGGAGTGCCAGTGAGCATCAAACCCAGAAGCGGGACCATTGAAGAACATGGCCGGAGTTGTTAGGCGACTATAAAGGAGCTTCAAAAATTATCCCTTAAAACAGTGGTTCTCAACCTGTGGGTCGGGACCCTCTCAGGGAACGAATGACGATTTGCCAGGGGTCACCAAATCCTGGGCTGTTCCTGAAGCCCGCACTGCTCTCCCACCCATAGGCACACCCTAATCATCCCTGCTGTGCTCTTTAACATACACAATGTCAGTGTATGTAACAGTCACTCAGTCGAAATACAGCTGTGTACTGCGAGTAGGAGCCTGGGAGGAATGAGCAAGGAGAAAACTACCCCCACCTCCTCCACCTACTTCTGATCACTGGTTGCTATAGCCGCTTGGCGTCTGGCAACCAGTGACGTCACTGCCCACGTTGCAAGCAGAGGAGGATTTCACGTCCTCCTCCGCGCTAGTGCTGCTGGGGAATCATGCTGGTTCTCTCACCTCTGCTCCAGTGACTGGCTTGCTGCTTGGCTGTGGGGTGTTTCTGTTCCCACAGCTGCGAGGCATCTCTCCCTCTCACTTCCTCCCCCCTCCTGCCCACCTCACACTAACACAGGACTGAAGTCCCCCCCCCCCCCTCCTCCTTGGCTCGGATGTCAGGAGGGAAGGAGGGGGAGGAGAATGGACACACTGCACTCAGGAGGACGGGACATGCTGATCTGAGGTCAGTACATAATCTTAATGCTTGGCACTTGCAGGAGAAGGAGACACAGAGAGTTGTCAAAAAAGAATACATGCTGTATGTGCTAGGGGGCACTTTAGGAGGGAAGAGAAATAATTTTTATTCAATCCCTCCTTTCAGCTCAATTTCTCTCTACTCCCAAAGTGTGCCCCCCTAGTACATACAACCTGCTCTTATCCCCCAAAATCACTGCAAGTATTCCTTTTTGACAACTTGCCCCCTTCCCCATCTTCAAAGACAATCTGGCTGCCATTGAGGGGACAATTGTACCATCTGGAAACTTTGCTAGACATTCAGGGCAATTTCTCCAGGTGCCCCCCCCCCCCCCCCCCCTTTCAGGCAAGTTAGTGAAGCCAAGTGCCTGACCTTTTTTCAGCAATGGGCTCCAAGGCTCAGGGCTGGTTCACACCACAAATCACATAAGAACATGTTGTGCATTCCTTTGCAATTCACAAGCCTTCCACGTGCTGTGTGAGATTTCAGCCCTTTTCATTTGAATGGGCAGAAACCATTTCAGTCTGCACCAAGAGCTGTGCATGCACTACTTTACAAAACGCACAGCAACTGGATTGCATGGTACTGCTGATCATACATTCTGGTGCAGGCAAACACTGCATTTGCTACCTACATTTGGGTAGTCAATAACCCCTTGGCACCGGCCACACACAAATATGCGGCTTCTCTGTGCCTGGGCCTTGCGATCAGTGGCACTGTGCCAAGAGTCAACGCCCTGAGCACTCCCTTCACAGTTACTGGTGTCTAACCAAAATCTTGCACACGGGCCCGCTGATTTCATACGCCCCTGCCCCAAAAGTCAGCAAAAAAATGTCAAAAATCATATTTTGGTGGGGGTGGGGGGGAGGTGTTCCTGAATGGCAGTTTGGAAATGTGGTCACCCTACCCTCCGGCCTTGTGACTTATCTCCATTAGAAGCAGGCAGCGGAGTAGCCTGGTTAGCGGCAGCGGAAGGTGAGTGGCTTTAAGCAGCCTGTTTTGTTTAATCAAGGTGAACAAGTGTGAGAGTGACAGCACTGTGGATGGTCTGTGGACAAATGCTTTTCACCTTTTTGGACGCCTATGGCTCTAATCAGGTGTTTCCAAAAAATTCCCCCGAGCACTGAAAGTATATGCCAAGGGGTGGCGGGATTTGTTGGAGTGTCTATAGATGTTGGCTGATGGAGTCTCTATTGTCACTGGGTGATCTATTGATGCTGGGGAAGTCTATTACTGCTGGTGGGATCTATTGTTTCTGGGGGGGGGGGGGCAATTGTTAATGGGAGAATACTACTGTTGAGGGAGGGGGCTTATGTTGCTGGCTGTTGGAGAGTATATTGATACTGGATGCTGGGAGATCTATTGTTGCTGGAGGGTATTTTCTTGTGGGGTGATCTATTGTTGCGGGGAGATCTATTGTTAATGGGAGTAATCGATTGTTGCTGGTGAAGCTATTGTTGTTGGGGAGATGTCTTGTTATTGGGGGATCTATTGTTGCTGGGGGAATCTAACAAATTTATTTAAAGCAGTAAATACAATTCAGGATATTAAAACATAATTGGTTTTTCAATGGACACAAAGGTTTCCCTCGATAGCTCAATCCCTGAAGAACTCAGCGAGTCATAACCAATACCAAGAGCTGATAACACTGTGCTCTGCAATAGATCATCCATGTGGATGCCTTCTTCAGATGTAAACATACTAAAGCTGCAATCCTCCAAGGCATGGTGACACTCAAAAAAATATGTTCTTCTATGAACTAGACTAAAGTCTGACGCATATGACCTCTGATAAACCGATGTACTAGGCGGTTTTTCTACCCTTTGGTGCTCTAGACGGAAATCATTACTTGTCAATTCTGTATTTCCAAGTTTCTTACTTTGTGATAGTTCAGACTCACAAGTATGGTGAAAATCTACCAAACCCAATGTAAGGTTTTCAGAAACTGAATCCTCATCACTTTCTTGAACCAACTGCTTACTCTGTGCATCACTTGTTTGCACATCCCTATTCTCACCAAGAACTTGACAACTGCTATCGGACACATCATTAACTGAGCTAGACAAAATTTCTTGTCTAGCAGATACAATCACTTTTGAAATTATGTTTAGGGCTAGTTGTTCAACTATCTTTGCCTCATAGTCTCCCAAAAATGGTTTAGTATTTGTTTCTTTGAAACTATCGACTATTGGACACATATTCTTTATTCCTTTTAAGACATTTGGAAAAAGCATCCATTAAATTAGTACATTTAGCCTCTCTGACCACTGATGGAGGTTTCACCTGCCATTACAGATTCTACACTTTGAAAAATAGATTTTACTTCCCGAGGAATCTTGGTAGTCAAGTCCAAAGTATTATCCTGCGTTACTTGCTCTGACAGAACACTTTCTAAAGACTGGGTTTCACAGGATGTGACATTACCTTTATATTCAAAACCGATTTCATTAACATAAAAATTAACACACTGCTCTTCAACATGCAAATAATTCACAGAGGCAAAAATAGCTTCAGTCTGGGTGCATATTTCTTGCAATTCAGATTTCTCCATGACCTTGCTCTGCTGATCATCAATTATGGGAAAGTCATGAATATCACCTGCCTCACTACATTCACAAGGCTCAGTGGATATTGGACATACTTTTTCTACATCATTTAGTGTAGTGTCAGTATTAAGTTTTTCAGCTTTATTTCCATCAAGCCACTGACTGAGAACTGAAGATGTGCAAACCCCTACTTCAGCCACTTCATTTGCCCTGAAGCGGTCAGGGATTTCACTTTCAAAATCACTTCCAGAAAGTTCAGCTTCATTTTCCATAAAGTCCTTCAGATTTAGCTTTTTAAGTATTGCCTCCTCCTCATCGGCGTTATCTTTCACACATTCTTCTTTACTTATTGTTAGTCCATTCTGAGTGTTGGCTGTTTCCGTAGGACAATCATCAACTTTAACATCTTCATGTTCCGTTTCTGCTTTGGTAATCTTGATGACACCAGGAACTCCTAACTTGGCAGAGTAGGCCCAAAGAAATGAACAGTGATCCATACAGCCCTGGCACACCATCTCATGAAACTCAATGTGCTCCGATGGAACTGCCCATAGGTGCCGACCATGAAACCAGTCCTCACACACCACACACTGGATCATCTCATCTGGGGTCTCATCCTCAGGATCGGGGTACGGTGTCTTACATGTGCAGTACATGCCAAAGAAATTGTCATTGTAATTATTAGCCAGGTTTTTCTTCTCTTTATCCGGATATAACTTGCACTCCAGCTGTTTAAATTTGGCATTTCGACAATCGCAGTCATTCTCCTCCTTCACTGCCATTTCCACCTTTACTTCCTCTTCTTCATCTTCTGCACCACTTTCAAGTTCTGCAAGCTCTTCGCTGTCAGAATCATCACATGGTAGAAGATGGAAATCCTCAAGCCCGGCCTCATTTTCTTCATTTTCTCTGTTGGTGAAAGAACCAGAACAGAGAGCAACTGCTTCAGACATTAGGTCACCTTTCTCATTTTCAGCATGAGCCTTTGTACAACTAAAAGATTCTTGATTTGAACCATCATCTTGACAGACAAATTTTCCAGAGCAGAGTCCCAGCAACTCATCCATAACCCCTATCTTGGAGCCATTTGCATCAGGCTGGCTGGTGTTGGATTGTGATTCCTTAAACTTTCCTGAGCAGAGATCTAACAGTTCGCCCATATTTGCATCCATAGCATATTCATCCATACTGTCCATCACAAGTCTTTGCTTGGCAGAGCTGTACTTGCTCCTGTTGCGGCCAACATTTAGAAAGCCATCAACATGCGTGACAACGATCTCTTCATTGTAATCCTCATCACTCCAAAGTAAGCTTTCCGTGCAAGAATCGCTGAGCGTCTCCTCATTACTTAGTCTTGTATATGTACGGCATCTATGATCGCTGCTTTTACCAGAACACGGGGCCTTATAATCACTGTTGAGCTTTGAAGGTTGTAATTTTTTTGGTGAGAGCTCCTTAGAAACCTCTATGTTCTCTTCACTACCAGACAGATCTGACTTTGCTTTCTTTTTCTTCTTTTTTTCTTTGACTCCAGACTCAAGAAATCTTTGAACTTTTCTCTTACTTTTTCTTTAACACTTTCAGACAGCTTGTCTGACTTGCGATGAGACTTCTGGATTAAGTTCTCCTTGCTTATGTCTTTTAGGGACGGTCTGTGGGAATTTGAACTGTTTGTGGTGCGTCTTCTCTTTGAGCTTTGCTGACTGGCCTTTTCGTGAGCTAAAGAGTCTCTTGTCTGTATATGCCTTGTGACAGGACTCTGATCCTGCTCTGACTTGTCAACGGCAGGGAAATACTTCATATGGTAATGCAGCAATTTGGCTTTGCGAAAAAATTTGGAGCAATCCAAAATCTTGCCTTTAAACTTGTTGGGTTTCAGTTCCAAGGTAACAGCTTGGGTAGCTGGATCATCAACTTTCTTCAAAGTATTTGCTAAAGGTTCTCTACTGTATTTAGGAGAACTGTCAGACCGTCGATTCAGCTTCATAGGAGCTGCTACTGCGGGGACAGCCGGGACCTCCTCAGCATCTTCTTGTACATGAGGGTCTTTCACTTCTGGTTTGGTCTCGTCTGGTTTGACCTCTGGAACGCCATTCACAACATTAGATTCAACAGGCTCTACAGACTCTTCTACTACTAATGGCGGCTCCTTTACTTCAGGAGTTTCAGGCTCTGCCAGGGCACACTCCTCTGGCTCCACTTCTTGTTCCTCTGGTGAAGTACTACAGTCCGGTGATGATTCCGTCTCAACAACAGACGTGGTAACCTCTATAGCATTATGGTCCTCTGGATTCTCAATCAGAGAGGGCTTGCTATCCTTTTCCTCTGTTCTCTCAAATTGTTTCACGATGGCCTCCATTTGCTGCTGGTGTCTCCGTTCCCAACCTGCCATTCTCTCTCGGTGAGCCTGTTGTTGAGCTGCAATGCTCTCTTCGTGAGCCTGCTATTGAGCTGCAATGCTCTTTTGGTGAGCTGCAAGGCTCTCTTGGTGAGCCTGTTGAGCTGCAAGGCTCCGCTGTTGATTTGCATTTGCTATACCCAGCTGTTTTAGCATCTCCTCCATTATGGGTTTACTTTAACTGCCTGCATTCTCCACCATGTGTGAGGGATTAACTCGGTAGCGGGTGTGTGTGACCCCCTGGATGGGTTCACTACATGCTGAACTGTACAAAAAGGCAGTAGAGGATGGTTGAAAACAAATGATATGGTTTATTTTTCCATATTGCTGCATACACATGCAAGCATCAAAACATCATGAACAAAATAAAACATAAAATAAACCCTTGCCACTTGGGGCGTCTACCTTCCCAAAACAGGAACCTACCTATGGAGTCTGGCACAGCTTACTGCTGTGCAGACACTACTGGTCCTACAGCAGAAAACAACAAAAAGTCTCTTTGATATTTCTCACACAGAAATATCCATCAGCACCTCACCTCTCTTCAGTACTGTCACACTAGATACACCACGTCTACGGACCTTCCTTTATTCAGATACACCACATCTACGGGCCTTCCTTTATTCAGATACACCACATCTACGGGCCTTCCTTTATCCAGATACATCACGTCTACAGGCCTTCCTTTATCCAGATACACCACGTCTACAGGCCTTCCTTTATCCAGATACACCACTTCTACGGGCCTTCCTTTTATCCAGATACACCACGTCTATGGGCCTTCCTTTATCTGGTTACACCATGTCTACAGGCCTTCCTTTATCTAGATACACCACGTCTATGGACCTTCCTTTATATAGATAATAGTGGTGCTGTATAGCACCCGTCCAGGACCCAACCCTGGCGTCATGTACATATCCCCCCTCTGCCTCAACACGGAGGTGTTGGAGGCACAAGTAGACACCATACAATGGAGTCGGGAGAGGGCATCAGCATTCTGATGTTGTCTCCTGGGTCTGTGCTCTACCACAAAATTGAACTCCTGGAGGGAAAGGAATCACCTTGTTACCCTGGCATTGGTGTGCTTATTCTGTCCCATCCAAGCGAAACCTCGTACCCAAGAGAAAATATCGTAGGGAGTCCAAAGCCCACTTGATGGCTAAACACTCCCGCTCCACCACCGCGTAGTTTTTCTCAGCTGCCGTCAGCTTCCTACTAAGAAAAACCACAGGGTATACCAGCCCAAACGCATATAATGCGCATTGGTCAACACAAGATCAGCAGTAAAACACCATCAAGAAATCTATGATTTCATCCTTCAACACGATCTAGATTGCCTCTTCATCACAGAAAGCTGGCTCACAGCAGACTGCAACACCATTCTGGGAGAACTGGTGCCAGCAAATTATCGCATTCAAATGCAGAACAGAGTGGGGAAAAGAGGGGGAGGCCTTGCGGTGATTCACAAGACTCACCTCTCGATCACCAAACCAGTCCTTCAAAACTCGCTTCCATTCATGGAAACCCTCACTCTACAGCTGCAAACAAATCCCCAAGACATGGTCCATATTCTACTTTGCTATAGACCACCAGGCCCAAAAACACACCTTCTCACATCGTTAACAGAATTCATCTCCTCATACACCCTAAGCATCAAACATTTTTTGGTGCTTGGTGATTTCAACCTCTGGGCCAACTCCTCGCTGGACCCCGTCGCCGACGCCTGCATTGACCATCTGGAAGGATTAGGTCTGCAGCAACTAATACTAGGCCCCACTCATGCCTCAGGTCATACTCTAGATCTCATCTTCAAACAAGATTTGGAAATTGACGTCCTGGAAAATGAGCCGCTACCATGGACCGATCACCGTGCCATTAAATTCAAAATCACCAATAACGCCAAGCCAAAAAAAACTACAAAACCGGTGACAACTAACTGGACTAGATCTCAGAAGAAGCTTTTCAAAACAACACTAGGGAACAAAATAAGAACAATCCAACAAAAACAGCCACAGAAACACTTGACGCCTTCATCAAGGCGCTACTACAGTCAGCTGAACGCAAAACTTGCATCCGGAAAAACAACTCCAGCTGGTTTAATGACCAGCTGACGTTGCTAAAGCAAGAGCGTAGAAGAGCAGAAGCTGCTTGGAAAAGGAGCTTGTCAGAGGAAAACCACACCATTTACAAGACAATAACAAAGAAATATCACAAAGAAATCTTCATTACCAGAAAAAATAAAAAAATAATCACTTCTCCAACATCATCACAAATGCCCTAAACCGCCCCCACGAACTCTTCAAGCTGGTTTTGCAGACGATGAATCAAGCTTGTTTAGAGGCCCCTCAATTCTGATTCACAAGAATTTTGCAACGAATTATCGGATTATGTCATTAACAAAATTGAAAAAATCCGTGAAAGTATACAGCAAAATGGAAATGTCACTAACCGTTCCCCAAATCCCAATCCAAATACCCACATCAAGCTGCCGCAACCACCAAAATTCACTCTAAAACCCATCACCATCAATGCCACTAAAAACATCTTTGGGACTCTGCATAACAGCACATCATTCCAACTAAACTGCTGAAAGAAAGTGCCGATATACTGGCACCAGCTATCACGCAGCTCATAAACCAATCATTCAAGGAGGGCACAGTGCCAACCTTGCTGAAACAAGGTACAATAAAACCAATCCTAAAAAAAAACACCCTTGACCCCAAAGACCCAAACAACCAGAGGCCCATAACAGGTCTTCTGTTTTCTCCAAGATAATGGAGAAAGAATTTGTACAGCTGCAACTGCATTTAGACACCCATAAGCTACTTGACACGTTTCAATCAGGCTTCTGTCCGGGTCACGGAACAGAAACGGCGCTGCTGAAAATATGGAATGACACTCTAGAGGCTGCAGATGAAGGAGAATCTTGGCTCCTGATTCTGCTGGACCTAAGCGTGGAATTTGATACGGTAGACCACGGACTACTACTAGCTAGGCTAGCTGAAGTGGCCAGAGTAGCAGAAGGTGATTTACCCTGGTTCTCCTCCTTTTTGGAAAACCGATCACAAACAGTGAAACTGGGATCTTTCACCTCTGAAAAACCGTACGGTATCATGCGGAGTCCCTCAGGGATCTCCCTTGTCACCCGTATTGTTCAATATCTATCTCTGCCCTCTCTTTGAAATCTTCAGGAACCAGAAGCTACTTTACCACTCCTATGCAGACGACATTCAACTGTATTTCCGTATCTGCAACAAAAAGAATCATTCTCTTGGACTAGAGAAATCCCTCTCTCTCTCTAATAGATAGCTGGATGACATCCAGTTATCTTAAACTCAATGGTTCAAAAACAGAACTTCTCCTGTTTCACGCAAACCGAAAAAGTCACCCCACGTGAACGTGGACCCTCCTGCCCATTCTGGGTAAAACTATCATCCCTAGCACCAAAGTCAAAAGTCTCAGAGTCATTTCCGACTCCTACATGACAATGGATACACAAATAGGGTCTGTAGTCAGTGGATCCCATCATCTGCTGCGCCTACTACACTGACTCACCCCCTTTATCCCAAAAGAGGACATTGCAGTCGTAGTGGGAACAATCATCAATTCCAGACTTGACTACGCAAATGCCCTCTATCTAGGACTCCCCAATTACCAAATCACTCGTCTGCAAGTCGTTCAAAATACGGCCGCTTGATTGGTGACTGGCAAAAAAACATGGGAATCAATCTCACCATCACTGAGAGCCTTTCATTGGTTGCCAGTAAAAGATAGGCAGAGTGCCTTAAAAGTGATTCTCACGCATAAGTGTGTTCAAGGAAACGCCCCCCAATATCTATGCAAAAAAACATAAAAGCCCATAATTTGCAGTCCAGGGACCTCGGTTGTGGAATGCGCTACCAACTACCATCTGACTGGAGTCGAACCACTTGGCCTTCAGGAGAAAGATTAAAACCCATCTCTTCTGAGATCAAGGGGGTTTTCTTACCCATGGAATGGAAACAGCGCCCAGAGGCGATTCAGTTTGCATGTGTTTTGCGCTCTACAAGTTTTTCACTCACTCACTCATAGATCTGGTGTGGTTCTCTTTTCCCTGGCTGGTGTACCTTGTAGTCCACCTCACCGACTTTCTCTACCACCTCAAATGGGCCTTGCCACTTGGCCAAGAACTTGCTCTCCACCGTGGGTATTAGAACAGCCACCCGGTCTCCTACTTGGAACTGTCTAATTTTAGCCGACCTGTTATACACTCTTCTTTGGGCATCCTGAGCTTTCTGCATGTGCTCCCTCACCAGCGGCATCACCTTAGCCACCCTCTCTCGCATTTGAGAGATATGCTCTACCACCATTTAATGCGGTGAGGACTCACTTTCCAACGTTTATTTTACCAGATCGGGTAAAGGGGCCTTCGTCCATACACTAACTCAACTGGCGAGAAGCCCGTGGATGCTTGTAGAACCTCCCGGATAGCAAACAGGGCAGGGAGTAACATATCCCAATCCTTCCCATCTTTCTGGACCACTCTTTTCAACATGGACTTTAGGGTTTTATTAACACTCTCAACTAGGCCATCGGTCTGTGGGTGGTAGACGGACATCTGCAATTGATTAATTGCTTAAAGTCCGCCAACACCTTTTGATAGAGACTAATTGATTTCCTTATACATTCTTAGGGCTACCCATTCTGCCGATTTCACATCCTCACCTTCCAACGTTCAGCCAGCAAAAGAGGGGGCTATAGCCCACACTGCTTCTTTTTATTAACCATACAACATCACAAAATGCATTCTCATTGGTCAACCCATATAATTCACTCCCATTCAGTCTCTTATTACACGCCCCCTGTGACGTCTGTACTTGGCATGGCAACCCTCATTAGTCAGTTCATATAGGGATAGTTTCCTCCCACAAATCCATTTCATAGGCAGACTGCACACACCCTTCTTGTCATGTGGCATAAAAGTTTCCTCGTGTCTTTTGCTCAGACTCATTCGCTATCTTGCATAAAAATTTCTTTGGTGAGATGAAGAGAAGGGGGAGAATGAGGAGGAGGAGGAGGAGGAGGAGGAGGAGAAGGACAGGGTAACAGCTGTCCTTGTAAGTCCATATGTGTAAACAGTACTCTTGGTCACGAGACACACATTCCTTCAGTGAAATGGAGACAGGAAGAAGGGGAAGGGTTGAACACATTTGAAACATGAGGGAAAAAGATGGCATCTACTCCCATCTTTAGTCTGTTTGTCCTTCATTTCAAACCGATTTGTAATTGTAACTTTAGAACAATATCTGACAAATATTTTCAAGGAAAATATACACTTCATTTCAGTGGTTCTAATCATAACACAAAAATATTAATTTTAGCACGTCTATCACACTTTGACATAAAAGGGGTACCCTGGATTGTCAGTATCTCTTTGGGGAACCCTGTTCGTGAGAACATTTGAAATAACTCCCAGGCAATGGCCTTAGAGGAGGTTTTCCTCAACGGGACAGCTTCTGGATACCTAGTTGCGTAATCTAGGATGACCAATATGTATTAATGCCCCTGTGCCGACTTTACCAGGGGTCCCACAAGGTCCATAGCGATCTGCTCAAATGGGACCTCAATAATTGGCAAGGGTACCAGAGGGTTTCTATAGTGTGGCACTGGGGCAGTTAACTGGCAAATGGGACAAGACGTACAATATCTTTTAACCTCGGCCTTCAGCCCTGGCCAGTAAAACTGGTCGGTTATCCTGGCCTCTGTTTTCTCCGCCCCCCAGGTGTCCTCCCAGTGCGTCGTTGTGGGCTAGATTGAAGAGCATCCGCTTATACGGTTGGGGAACCAGCAACTGCTCTATAGTTTCCCCTTGGCTCTCAGCCACTCGATATACCAAGTCCTCCTTCAACGCAAAGTGAGGGAACCTCTGATCTGCGCCTGGCATTTGTGAGACTCCATCAATAACAGAAACCTGCTCTTGAGCATTGACCAAGGTAGGGTCCTGTAATTGGGCGGTGCCAAATGCACCCATGGATACATCCAGGTCTGCATGTACTGGCCTTGAGGACGTTTCCCCTTCATCCTCCTCAACCTGGGGAGAGCTCCTCATTATCCTTCCCCAGCATTACTTGTAATGGGAAGACTCCCCCCCTCAGAGATCAACTCAGTTTTAAGACCTGGGTCAGGGGCATTATCCTCCACATTAGCATTCTCTGCAACTTTATTATCAATGACAGGTATTTCCATATCAGAGGGGTGTGTTTCAGGTCCGGACCCCTCAGACCCTGTTCCTGCCAGGCCCAGTGTCCCCAGTTCTCCTGGCAGCCCCACCTGTATCTCGTTCCATAGTTCCAGAAATAGTGGACAGTCCTGCCCGACTATGATGTCATGAATTAAACTACCCGTAGAGTCTTAGTTACTGGTCCAATCCTGCCAAGAACCCTGGAATGTACTAATGTTACCATGCTACCGGAGTCCAATAGAGCCCTGGCAGGAAGGTGGTTCACCCACACTTCACACTCAAACCGTCCTGCAGCCAGATCAAGATGAGTGGCACACACACTTTGCACATAGAAGGAGCTTCTCCGACCAGTCTCGCAGTCCATAGGCTCCTCCTGCAGTGGGCATTGTGCCCGGGTATGTCCCCAGGACCGACATCGCCAACACTGTAGGTCCCCCATCCTTGGGACAGGCGCCAACCTTCGTGCTTCTGTGGAAGCTGGTGCAGGTTTGCGGGTTCCAATGTCTGGCAGGGCTTCTCTCCTAGGTGTTGGGGCCGGTCTGGTTGGCCTTAGCGGGGGTTCCCGACGTTTGGCAGGCCCAAGCAGATCCGTTACAACGGTATACCTTTCAACCAACTCAACCAGCTGGTCAGCAATTGCAGGGTCTCCATGGTTTACCCAGGGCTGTAGGTCCTCTGGCAGGGACCGCAGGTCCCAGTCCATCACCACCCGTTCCACCATTTGTGGACCGGACAACTTTTCGGGCTGCAGCCATTTTTTGGCCAACTGTATCAGCTCATACATTTGGGACCTGGGTGATCTGTCAGGTCTGTACCGCCAGCGATGCACCCCCTGTGGTTACCCCCAGGCGGGCCAGGATCTCTGCCTTCAGTCGTTTATAGTCGCTGATGTGCTCAGATGGTAGATCAAAATAGGCCTTTTGCGGGTCACCGGTGAGAGAAGGGGAGATAATGCCAGCCCATTGGTCATGGTGTCACCCCCCTCTCTCTGCTATCCTTTCAAAGGTAGTCAGAAAGGCCTCTACATCATCGCTGGTTGTCAACTTTTGTAAAAAAATGGCTGTCTCTCACAGACACTTGGTTGCCAGCAGCAACGACCACTTGCTCTCGTCCCTGAGCCAGCCGCTGTACTACCTCCTGCAAGGCAGCCACCTGTGCTTGGGAGGACTTCTGCTGAGCCATAAACTGGGCAGCTAGCAGCCATGTTTTCTTGCTTCTGAGCCATCGCTTCCTCATGGCGACGGTCTGCCTCTGCCAACGCTTGCTGCTGGGTCACGGTGGCTTGTGCCAGAGCCTTGATGACCTCCTCCATGCCTTTGCTTATTGCTTGCAATGTCTGGGCTGACTTCAGCCAGGACATGCCATAAGCACACTGTTTCTTTAAATGTCAGTTTTTAGTTTTAAAGTTTTTTTTGCGCCTGCAAATGCACTTTGCCCGCATTCTCCACCAGTTGTAACGTTTGGGGCTATAGCTCAGCGGGGATAAAGTGCTTAAAAACGTTTGTGGGGAAAAAAAGGCTTTTATTCACAGAAAACAAAATAAGGCTTTGCTCAGCACACCAGAAAACTATAACAGAAAAGTCTGCTTATCTTCAGCACCAAAAATAAGTCAAAACAAATCACATACAGTTCGTTGGTAGAAGGGTCTTCACCCCCTGTATTTCAAAAGTCCTCACTGTGGTCTGAACAGCAGCTAGCAGACTCCCAGCTTGTCCTCACAGGTGTAATCTCCACACTCCTTTACACACCTCCAGCACCACTTCCTATTTTATGAGTGGTGTTCTGGGAGTGTTAACTCCTGGTGTGCTGGATCCCAGTGTTTAGGGATGGAGGCTCTCTCCCACCCAAATAGTACTTTGGAGCCTCCAAAATTCCAGGCCCCAAATTACTCTATTAAGACAGAGAAGACTGCGAGCCAGTCCTCTCTGGATTAATGCTTGCCTGGAATCCTTCACCCACTTTGGGTGACCCCCTGAACATTCTCACCACTATTTACAGGTACCATAGCCTAAATAGTGTTGCTGTATAGCATAGGGTGACCAGACATCCCCAGTTTCCGTGGACAGTCCTCGGATTGAGGACACCAAGTCTGTCCCTGGTTTTGTCCCCGGATTGGATTTGAACAGGGGTGGGGCAATTTCAAAGACAGTGCAGAATAAAAAAACTCTGAATTCTACACCCCTGCTCTAGCTTTAGGGGGTGTATTTTTTTTATTTTCTGTGCCCCTTTTTGATGATCATGTGCTGGTCGGATAGGAGGGAATATTTCTTTCGTTTTGGGTGCATGCCCATTCAGCTCCGCTCGCATTTCTTCTGCCTTGGATCAAGTCCCGGCCAGCTGCCTGCCTATCTCCTTGCCTTCCCTGGTGGAGTGATCTTCCTCCGCTCCCCACCCGGAGAGACTTGACAGGCTGTGAGGCAGGCGGCGGCGGCAACAGGCAGAGAGTTGCTGATTGGCATCATTACTAGTAAAAAAAAAATATGTCCCCGGATTTCATTTTAAAAATCTGGTCACCTTAGTATAGCACCCGTCCAGGACGCGTCTACGGGCCTTCCTTTATCTAGATACACCACGTCTATGGACCTTCCTTTATCTAGATACATCACGTCTACAGGCCTTCCTTTATCCAGATACACCACGTCTACTGGCCTTCCTTTATCTAAATACACCACATCTATGGGCCTTCCTTTATCTAGATACACCACATCTATGGACCTTCCTTTATCTAAATACACCACTTCTACGGGCCTTCCTTTATCTAGATACACCACATCTATGGACCTTCCTTTATCTAAATACACCACTTCTACGGGCCTTTCTTTATCTAGATACACCACATCTACGGGCCTTCCTTTATCTAAATACACCGGCCCAGATTCACAGAGCAATTACGCCTGTCTAACTGGTGTTTGACAGGAGTAATTTCAAATTTTGCGCGCCGTATCACTAGTTTGAATCCTCAAACCATGCTACGGCGGCTTCGGGCTTCGATCCGAGAGGCTTACGTCTTCGTAAGCCTTCGGATCTACGCTGCGATATTTTTGCGGCCGCTGGGAGGAGTCCCCGTCGTTTTCAGCGTCGGGATATGCAAATGACTTTTTACGGCGATCCACGAAGATACGAGTGGTCTTCGCAATCGCTTACGTAATTTTTTTGCTACGTACTGTTAGACCAGCTATTTGCTGGTCTAACGGTGCGTAGCCCATGTTAAGTATGGCCGTCGTTCCCGCGTCGAATTTAATTATTTTTTTTTTTTTTTACGTAACTCGTTCGGGAATAGGAATGTCCGTAAACGACGCTACTCAAACAACGAATGACGTAACAACGTGATTTCGCGCAATGCACGGCGGGAAATTTCTGAACGCAGTTCGATCGCCGCGGGAACGCGCCTATTTTAAATGCTTCACGCCCCCTACTCGCGTAGATGGCTTGCGCCGGGAGAAATACACTACGCCGCCGTAGTTTACAGGACAACATCTACCGGGATTCCACGTAGAGCCAGGTAAAATACGGCGGCGTAGTGTATTTCTGATACTCTACGCGAATCTAATTGTATGTGAATCTGGGCCACCATGTCTACGGGGCCTTCCTTTATCTAAATACACCATGTCTATGGGGCCTTCCTTTATCTAGATACACCACGTCTACAGGCCTTCCTTTATCTAGATACACCACGTCTACGGGCCTTCCTTTATCTAGATGGCAACTCACCTCCTCATAGAAGGTAATCGATCGGTTTGGGAAGAACTATTCTTCATGACTCCATGCTAATTACTACTAATGATACCGTTCTTATTACTAAAATCTTGTATATAGTCCCTTATCATCCTCTCCAAGAGCTTACATAGTAATGATGTTAGACTTACTGCTCTGTAATTCCCAGGGATGTACCTTGGTCTGTTTTTTAATATTGGTGCTGAGCTTTTTGTTATATTACTATCATATTATATTTTATTTTATTTTTATGGCATCATTGAGAAATGAAGATAGGAACATAGTGCAGAACAAACATAAGGAGTAATCCTGTATATATAGTAGGGGTGTTGAAAATGATCGCCGCATTGAGATTATACCCCTCCCGATTCTGCATCGATGCGGTATTCAGCAATAATCGATTATTAATGACGTCATTGCGGCCCCTCCCTCCCCCCGCACAGCAATGTCTTTGCTGGAAAGATATGCCACTGATCGGCTGACTGCGCCTGAAGCTGTCCCCTCCTCAACTCACACAATGTAGCTTAAGCCTCGTTGCTGCCCCCACCCACGATCCCCCCCTCCTCTGGGATTTGGAGCTCTGACTGGACAGTGACACTGGTCATCTCCCCGATGGGCGGTGCCGAGCAGCACGAGGAGCTGAGAGACCAGACACACAGATCACTGCACGGAGCGGACACTGCAGCTGTTGTAACATCCGTGGGATGAGGCATAAAGTTGGCTTCTGGAAACAACAAACAAGCTGCGAGGAGAGGAGGGGGGGATTGGGGGTGCTCCGGAGGTGAGAGATAAGCCTGCCATGCTTGATATATGGGTAAGAGTATAGAGGTGAAACAAATAAATATGTAATCCTTCGCGCTAAAATAATCAATAAAGAATAATACTATACAGATTGCAGCAAAAACTAAAAGTGTTTACCATACACAAGTGAATCATATATATATCAAAGTGAATTTGCGCAAAAAAACACACAATCAGACACTATAAAACATATGTAATCAATAGTGCAAAGTAGATGAAGTAAAATTAAAGTGAAAACAAATAAAGTCCATAGGTGTCAAAAAAGTTCATAAAGTGCAAACGTGCAGTGCACAAAAATTCTTTCAGTGAAATTGCCAAGCTTGCAGTAAAGTGCTAGTGCTCCTTCGTGCGTTCAGCCTCACAGGCCTCTCACCTTAGTGACATACATCAATGGCGTGATATTAGATAGCTATTCTGTGCCACTCCAAACCACACAGCCTCACAGGCCTCTCACCTCTCGATAGATAAAAAACGCATCCAAATAAATCCTCTAGATAGAACCAATGATCCAGTAATAATGGACAACACCAGGAGTATTCACTCTTCTCTAAGTCTTGAATCAACCCTTCGCTGAGATACTCAGGGAAACATAAAGAAAAATAGGCCTCCAATGGTGTAGTATGTAACAACTAAAACATTTATTAAAACAAAGTATTCTCCTTACATCAGTAAAAAACACAGCAAGCATCAAATAATAAACAAGGCGGCATCTGCCATAGGTCTCACGTCACTTCCAGGTGTACGTCCAAATCCCTACGCGTTACGGCTCTTTGCCTTCATCTGGGGAACCTGATTGACTGTGGCAGCATTCATTTTATATGTCAGCCGGCGGATGTATCCCAATCCGTCATGATTGCATGGTCCGGCGGAAATTGTCTATCCGCCATTTTGTCGGAGTCCAGTGGATATTCACGTCGGACGGACGTGTACATTCCATAATACGTCGCTCCATTGGAGCGTCGTGCGTCCGATCGTTAGGCGATTGAGGATCCAATAAGGACATATGTCCAAGATGGAAGAAGAATGGTAGAGAGAGAGAGAGATGAGAGACCTCATCAACAAAACAATGAACACTACAAAAAAACACCAAAGAAACAATGGAAGAAACAGTTTAAGAAACCTTTTAAAAAAGTCTACCAAAATACACATAATAATGATAGGGACCAACGAGATACAAGAGGCCCACCACAACATTATGAACATCAGGATGGGTATGGGAGATCCCCAATATATACACAAAATAGATTTGAACCTATCAGGAATTATTCAGATAGAAATGAATATGAACAACGCCAATACCTGCAACAAAACCAATATAATACACAACGTCCTTTTTTAGACAGGGAGAGGAGAGACCACTCCCCAAGACGACAACCACAGGCTCCCTACCGCTCACCGAAGAGATACCCACAAGCGAACGGAGGAAGTCCAGAACGAGGAGGGGTACCCGAGCGGGAAAGAGAATCCAGACAAAGAAGAGAATAGTGGGAGAGAATGTGGTGAATCTGAGTGGTCTAGCTATCAGCTCAGAAGAATTGGCAGTTTTGGATAAAGGTCTAAAACATGCTCCAACCAAAAATCTAAATAAGTTTGAGACGTATATTGGCATTCAAAAATATGTGAGAAAACTCAACATTAAGAAATATATACTAAATAATCCGTTCAAATCCAAGAGAGTGGGAGTAAAGGAATTTAGAGGAACCGAGATGCAGTTCCCTAAGGAATAACTCCGTATACAACCCACAAATGACCAATAATCAACATATTGATGTGTTCAAAAAATTAGTCCTAAGAGACCTTGAGTCCTTAAAGATTAAAACTTACTCGGATCCGATACATATTAAGAAGGGTATGAAGTTATGGAAGAAAAGGGAGGACATTGTGATCCGACCCGCGGACAAAGGAGGGGCAGTGGTAATACAATCGAAAGAACAGTACCACAAGGAAGTGATGAGACAATTACAGGATGAGGCTACATATAAGAAATTGTTGGGCAATCCTACTAACAAATATAAGAAGGAACTACAAGCACTAGTAAATTTAGGTAGGAAGAAAAATATTCTAAATATGAGAGAATCGAAATATCTGGTCCCGGAAGCTTGCAGAATACCAATAATATATACTCCCCGAAGATACATAAGTCGAAAGAAAATCCCCCAGGCAGACCAATAGTTAATGGGATTGATTCCCTAACAGCAAGAATGGGCCAATATATTGACTTTTTTCTGCAGCCGGCTGTACAAAACACAAAGGCCTTCCTAAGGGATACGAAGCAAATCTTACAGCTGCTAGAGACAGTACCAGTCCTGGAAGGGAGGACAATACTAGCTACTGCCGACGTGACATCACTGTATACGATAGTGAAACATCACGAAGCAGTAGCAGCAACGAAATGGGTACTACGAGAACATAGTGACCTGATCTGTAAACAAAGGAAGTTTTTGGTTAAATGCCTGGATTTCTGCCTGAAGTATAACTTCTTCTGGTATCACCATAACTACTATAATCAAGCGACGGGAATAGCCATGGGCTCGAAATTTGCACCGAGTGTAGCGAATGCCTTTATGGCAAGCTGGGAGGAGTCCGCTATATATAATAACACTCCACCAGAACTATCCCTATATAAAAGATACATAGATAACGTGATAATTGTATGGAATGGAAGTAAAGAGAATCTGGAGCAATTTCTGAATGGTCTTAATAAGAATAATCTGAATATAGAGCTTGTTTGGAAGATTGATGAAAGGACGGTAGATTTCCTGGATCTGCATATTAACCTAAAAGGGAATAAGGTGGTAACGAAAACCTTCTTTAAGAATGTGGATACGAACAGCTATCTGTCGATGGATAGCTGCCATTTCAAACCTTGGCTCTTTAATATCCCCAGAGGACAGTTCGTATGAATGAAAAGGAATTGTACAAAAGAATCGGATTACAAGGATCAGGCAGAAGTACTAGGGAAGAGATTTAAAATGAAAGGATATGAAGACACTTGGATTAACAACCAAATCCAAGAGGTCAACAAAATGAATAGAGAGAATATATTGAAGGATAAAATGAGTGGAAGGAAAGAGGGAGAACAAACGGCCCCAAGCATCATCCTTAATTACAACACCCAATATAAGGATGTGGCCAAAGTGATCAATAAACACTGGCACATCCTGAGAAGTGATAAAGATCTACAGAAGATACAACCAGAAAAACCGAGGATCCTATATAAGAAAGCCCCGACTTTAAAAGATATAATTGTCAAATCCGTGATAGAACCCCCTCCTAAAAACACATTCACCTTCTTTACAGGAAAAGTTTTTTTTCCCTGTAGAAACTGCTTTGCATGCAAACATGCACAGAGGTTCCAAGGAAAAAAGACAGAATTCATTTCCACAAATACAGGAGAGAAATATGACATCAGAGAGTTTATCGGGTGTCACACGGAAGGAGTAGTATATGTCCTTCAATGTAGCTGTAAACTACAGTATGTGGGAAGAACCAAACGAGCACTGAAGGTTAGAGTGAAGGAGCATGTCCAAAAGATCATCAAAGGGTGCACAAAACATAATGTATCGAGACACTTTGAAAGGGTCCAAAACAAAGACCCCAAACATTTACAGTTCTGGGGCATAGAGAAATACAATAAATCATGGAGAGGGAGCCATTTGGTGAGGACTATCAGTCAATTAGAATCTAAATGGATACATAGTATGAACACTCTGACACCGAGAGGCCTCAATGTAGAATTCGACTTAAACTGTTTCTTGAGTAATTTTTAATTTTAATTTCCATATAAGAATAGATTTATAGATTCCATATTCGCTGTTTTATTTGTATTTTTATTTCAATTTTAAACTATGGAATGCTAATGGAACTGTACCATGGAGATGGGGTCCGCTCAATCGAGGTGTACGTCTGTTACCCTAGGCAATAATATACTAGAGGACATACGGGTAGCCCCCTTTTGAGATTTGATATCTATTCCATATGTTGGTAACATTATCCGCCATGAATACTTTGACTATTTTAATTTAATTTTAATTCTATATATATAGATATTTTTTATATATTTTTACTATGATACTGATATGCATCAGATAATATATAGTGACAGGTTTACAATATATTTTTATACATAGTAATAGATGCAGACTATGTCTGATCATATGTTGTTGTGAATACTTCACATCTGAGCATCACTAGGGATAACCCGACTAAGTAAGAAGGGCTTCCGTCTGAGTGATGATAGATCGCAAGCAGGACTTCGAGAAAATGGCGGATGAACGTCCGTGTCTTGAGTCCGGTGACGACGTGGTTGTTTACTTCCGGTCTAAGATCGCGGGCATTAAACGTCAATTTAATGGCGAATAACGTCCGCCTAACGATCGGACGCACGACGCTCCAATGGAGCGACGTATTATGGAATGTACACGTCCGTCCGACGTGAATATCCACTGGACTCCGACAAAATGGCGGATAGACAATTTCCGCCGGACCATGCAATCATGACGGATTGGGATACATCCGCCGGCTGACATATAAAATGAATGCTGCCACAGTCAATCAGGTTCCCCAGATGAAGGCAAAGAGCCGTAACGCGTAGGGATTTGGACGTACACCTGGAAGTGACGTGAGACCTATGACAGATGCCGCCTTGTTTATTATTTGATGCTTGCTGTGTTTTTTACTGATGTAAGGAGAATACATTGTTTTAATAAATGTTTTAGTTGTTACATACTACACCATTGGAGGCCTATTTTTCTTTATGTTTCCCTGAGTATCTCAGCGAAGGGTTGATTCAAGACATAGAGAAGAGTGAATACTCCTGGTGTTGTCCATTATTACTGGATCATTGGTTCTATCTAGAGGATTTATTTGGATGCGTTTTTTATCTATCGAGAGGTGAGAGGCCTGTGAGGCTGTGTGGTTTGGAGTGGCACAGAATAGCTATCTAATATCACGCCATTGATGTATGTCACTAAGGTGAGAGGCCTGTGAGGCTGAACGCACGAAGGAGCACTAGCACTTTACTGCAAGCTTGGCAATTTCACTGAAAGAATTTTTGTGCACTGCACATTTGCACTTTATGAACTTTTTTGACACCTATGGACTTTATTTGTTTTCACTTTAATTTTACTTCATCTACTTTGCACTATTGATTACATATGTTTTATAGTGTCTGATTGTGTGTTTTTTTGCGCAAATTCACTTTGATATATATAGAGGTGAAACACCTCCCCCCCTTACCTGCTGCAGCTATCGTGTGTGTGTGTGTACTCTGTGCCTAACACATTGGGGGCTGCACAAACTCTTTTACTGTCTAATTTCTTCCTGTGATTTCCCTATCATCTCTCCCCTCTGGAACCATCTACTGATCTGCAAGCAGGATATTTCTTGCTGATTGAAACGTCTCCCATTTTTTATTTGTGCAGTGATGTTGACCTGTTTACTATGCAAGTTGCTGCCAAAAGACTCAATGGGTTTGTTAAAGTGATACTAAAGGGTATTTTTTTCTTTAAAATAAAAATAAAAATCATACTTACCTGCTGATCTTCTGTATAACTTACGCAGTCTCTGACCATCTCCTGTAGCATGTCCCCAGTCTGACCATCTCCTGTAGCATGTCCCCAGTCTCTGACCATCTCCTGTAGCATGCACGCAGTCTCTGACCATCTCCTGTAGCATGCACGCAGTCACTGACCATCTCCTGTAGCAGGTCCGCAGTCTTTGACCATCTCCTGTAGCATGCACGCAGTCTCTGACCATCTCCTGTAGCATGCACGCAGTCTCTGACCATCTCCTGTAGCAGGTCCGCAGTCTTTGACCATCTCCTGTAGCATGCACGCAGTCTCTGACCATCTCCTGTACTATGTCTGCAGTCTCTGACCATCGCCTGTACTATGTCTGCAGTCTCTGACCATCTCCTGTACTATGTCTGCAGTCTCTGACAATCTCCTGTACTATGCCCGAAGTCTCTGATCATCTCCTGTACTATGCCCGAAGTCTCTGATCATCTCCTGTACTATGCCCGAAGTCTCTGATTATCTCCTTTAGCATTTTGGGGGAGAGTCATGCGCACTTGCACTGCAATCCTGATGCATCGCGGAATTTAATCAAGTCGTGGACTTGATATTCGTAATCGCATCGAATCGTGAGACCGGTGAAGATGTGCAGCCCTAATATAAAGGCGTTGGTAGACCTTTATATAATAGAAGGTCATTTCTCTCTGGTGAGTGTGGGATTATACAAGGAACGGATTGGGTTGCAGGAATTGTAAAGAAGCATTGTCGGCGAGAAAGCAAAGACACTTTGTATTGTTGTACTTCTAGGTTTATTATCACACACAAATTACATTGTCAGATTATTGTCGCTGTTTAAAAACAGTGGGTAGTAAATTCTGCATAGAGGATTATTGGCAGCAGCCTGCCTACTATCAGTGACATTTACTGTATAATAACAGGTGTGCAAAGGGCAAATCATAAAACGTTCGACCCTCCCCCTGCTTATGGACTCTTTGTCTCCCTCCCTCATCTTAGAAAGTATTATTTCACCAATTGATGCTTGGAATAGGCTTCCAGCAGAAGTAGTGAGTCAGTCAATAGTAAGTGGATTCAAACATGCTCAGGACCAGAGGAAGCTGGTGCTCAATTTTTTTGGGGTTGGGGTGACCCCCACCCAGCCAACTACCACCCCCAGAGCCAGCCAGCCAACCAACCACCTCCCCGCACCACTCGTTGGATGGATTGTCGCTTCCCTCTCACCCCCTTTGCTCAACCATGGCTTCGCTCGCCCGCCAGCCTCGGACTTACCCAATCCAGGTCACGGCTTCAACGGCTTCCACCCCTGCGTCTCTGTCTCGGTCGTTTCTCCTCCCGTCCAATCAGGACTTAGGACTCGCGGCCAATAGGGTCTCAGGACCCGCTTCCTAATTCATTGGGAGGAGAAACAGGAAGACATTGGCGAATATTAACCTGCCAATGTCACACAACTGGGTGGGCTTCGGGGGTGCTGTGCTCTGCACTCCAAGCCTACCCGTTTTAAAGCCAATTCTATCCTCAGGCTCTAATAATGTCCTTAAAAAAATTGGAATCCATCCATCCAGCACCCTGCATGTAGATTAGGGGCTGGCGTGTTGGATTAGGGGGACAGCGCCCCTGTGCCCTTTATGAGCGGCCACCACTGCTTGGGACAAACATAGACCTACACTCTATAACAGTGGCGAAGCCCCCCTTAATTTCCACGTGCCCAGCTTCTAATCTCCACACAGGGCGCCAGACACATGAATTTCTATAGGGTTTGTTTTTATTTGTTTTTTTAGCACATGATTAGAGCCTGAGGCTTTGAAAAGGGTGGGCTCAGGGCACTGCGCCCTAAGCCCACCCACTTGTGTGACATTAGCGAATGAATTTTTGCTATTGTCTTCCTGCTTCTCCTCCCAGCCAATCAGGAAGCGGGTCTTAAAGGATCACTAAAGGAATTTTTTTTTTGCTAAATAGCTTCCTTTACCTTACTGCAGTACTGGTTTCATGTCCTTATTGTTTGTTTTTGCTTTGAAGTTGCTGTAATCCTGCTCTGTTCTCCACACTTCCTGCTTGTCTGTTTCCTTATAACCACAGTGCTGGGAGCTTTCTCACAGTGGTCTAAGCTGTCATTACTGTGTGTCTAAAACTTCCCAGAACCAATCAGATTCATTTTAAAAACAAAATACTGCCCTGGATTTGTTTGTTTTGGTTCTGTGTGTCTATTTCTACTTCACAGAAACATGAAGCCAGTTCAAAAGTGAAACTAACCTGCAGGCACATTATATGATTGATTTTTATCTATTTTTAATCATTTTGAAAAGGAATCAGTTAACGTTTATGTCTCTATACCCTGTAAACAGTCATTTCAGCAAAAATAAATGTTTCCTTTAGTGACCCTTTAAGGCCCGATTGGCCAGGAGGAGAAGTGTCCGGATTGGTAGAAAAAGCAGGGGGGAAGCCGCCAAGGAGGAGTATTTTGACTCTGATTGTTGTGAAGCGATTTATCCCTTGTGAGATGTCTATGCCTGGCCTGTATAAGCAGATTGTAAGGGCTTACCTTGAGCGGAGTCCATTCTGCAGATTGTAAGCTCACCCTTGCAGGTACACACAGCCCACAGTAATAAGGTAGACACTACCTGGGCTGTGAATCCGTGCACGGGGGCTAGTCTTGTAGCCGAGCAGACGTGGTACACTGATGACAGCAGAGGGTCAGGTAAATACCAACAGAAAGTTCAGGGTTCGCAAACAGGAACCAAAGACAAGTCCGGGGCACAAGCCGTGGGTCAAGGGCTGGAGACGGCAGAGGAAGTCCGAAGATACAGGCCAGGGTCAAAGGACAGGAGACAGCAGCAATCCAAGGTACGTAAGCCAAAAAGGTCAGAAGCCAGGGTCAGTCTTGTAGCTGAAGAGAACCACAGGAACCGTTGGTAAAGACAGGATTATCAGAGAACAATGAACTGACAAGGCTCTCAGAGTGAGGCAGGGCTTTATACCCTGGTTAATTGGGTAACCTGCCTCAGCTGGACCAGGATAGTCAGGTGCAGATTGCAATGAGATCCAACTAAAGGTGATCAGCACATTCAGCACCACCTTAGCTGGAAAGCAAGCAGAAACCCAAACTGAGGAGTGGCTCAGAGGCAAGGTATTGAAGCAGCAACGGCGAGGTCCTGGGTTCAATCCCACCCAGAGCCACTTGGAGCGCGACCACGCCTCGCCGTCTGCTTGGCGCGGTAGGGACCGTGACACAGATATAATCACTGAGCACAATCCTTATCAGATTAGGGTCACCAATACTGATTCCATTCACAGAAGTTGCTTTATCCAAACATCAGAATACATCAGATGACAGGTTACAGCAGATGAACAGGTTGTAGTATTGTGCGGTCAAAAGATGATACTCTCTGTAGCTTACAATGGAGAATACATGTGCCCTTGTTACATGTAAGCTGTCTCCATTAAGCAGGAAGTACAAACTGAGGAAGAAAGGTGGAGCATACACAGAAATGAAGTGTGTCATACATCAGACAAATCAGACAGAAACTGTGCATTACCACAAAGGGTCACTAGATGGCAGCATGTAAACTAATCAGCACGTACCTCTCAACGTTGCGCCGGCGTAGCGTATAGTTGTCGGCGTAAGACGATGTAAGATAAAGTAGGTGGAAGTGGGCTGGAAGTGGGCGTGATATATTTAAATGAAGCGTGGTGGAAGTGGGCGTGATATATTTAAATGAAGCGTGACCCCATGCAAATGATGGGCTGAGCTTCAAAAAACGAACTGCGCATGTGTCGTATCTTGGACGTATCCCAGTGCGCATGCTCACAGTTACGTTGAGATAACTGCCTAAGATACGTCAAAACACTGCCTACGACATGAACATAACCTACGCACAGCCCTATTCACGTACTACGTAAACGACATAAAAATCTACGGCGTTCGTTCCCTGGTCCTTGCTCGCGTAGGCAACTTACACCGGCGGCTGAAGCCTATTTTTCCGACGTATCTAGCTTGGGGAATCGGCACACATTTGTACTTACGACGGCGTATCTATAGATACGTTGGCTTAACTCCTACGTAAATCCGGCTGAATATGTATATATAACAAATGATATGCCTATTGGGCGGCACACTCTCCGTCTGGCATTGTAAATGTCACTATATATATCAGAACGGTAGTGACGCAACCGCAAATATTGTTGTGCTTTCTTAAGGTAATTTTTAACCCGCACAGTAAATTATTTTGAATTCTTTAATAACGAAGAGATTTTTAAATACAAGTCAATCTATATGACATAGTCTATATTATGAAACGTATTCACGGAGACATATAATCATACAAAATAGCTAATTTATTGGCTGACAAAATATGGATATTTACATGAAATTAGAATACCAGTTGCGTTACATAAACGACTTGCAAATCAATAAAATACCCCCAAAATGGGCATGCAATACCTTTGATATGTGTGTCATGGTAAGTTCTCAAAAAACTTTATACAAAAGACAATGAAACAAAAGTGTCTATTTCATATATCAACCGTTACTATACTGCAGGAACGTAAATGGTTAACAATGTGAAATATATTGGACGTTTGTTTTGTCAGTAAAATTGGAACTATGTAAAAATATAAAAAGATAATAAAACTTGTATTCTTTAAGGAAATATATATATATATATATATATATATATATATATATATATATATATATATATACATATATATATTTATCCATACAAACATACAACTCTGGTAACTTTTGCATCCCACATAACATGCTTCCATATTTCTTTATAAACGTATATTCCCCAAAAACATTCTTCTAAGCATGCATAAGTTTATATCTCTTAACCACTTAAGACCCGGACCAATACGCTGGTAAATGACCCAAGGTGTTTTTGCGATTCGGCACTGCGTCGCTTTAACAGACAATTGCGCGGTCGTGCGACGTGGCTCCCAAACAAAATTTGCGTCCTTTTCTTCCCACAAATAGAGATTTCTTTTGGTGGTATTTGATCACCTCTGCGATTTTTATTTTTTGCGCTATATACAAAAATAGAGCGACATTTTTGAAAAAAAAACACAATTTTTTACTTTTTGTTAAAAAAAAATCAAATAAACTAAATTTTAGTCAAACATTTAGGCCAAAATTTATTTAGCCACATGTCTTTAGTAAAAAAAAAAAATCGCAATAAAAAAAAATAGCTACCTAGCGGGAACAGCGACACTAATACAGCGATCAGAAAAATGTTCGCTTAGTGACGCTGGCAATAGGGAGTGAAAGGGTTAACTAGGGCGGTGATCAGGGGGTTAAAACTTTATTAGGGGGGGTGGGGGGGCTATCCTGAACCTAACACTAACTGATTTTACACTGCCTGTCACACTGACACTAAATGCAGTGATTAGATCACTGCATTCAGTGACACTGTGACAGGGGGGGTGGGGGGTCAGATCGCAAGGGGTTAAGTATGCCTATGTGTGTGTATGTCAGTGTAGTGTTGGTGCAGGACTTACTGTGAGGTGTTTCTCCCATCGCAGCGGTTGGAAATACCGCTGCGATGGGAGATTACATCACTTCCCCCTTCCTGTGTTTACACAGGAGGAGGAAGTGACAGAACCTGGAGCGCGCGCATTGGCTGGGAGCGATCGCGGGGGGGCGGGTAAACGCCGACATCCGCGCGCTCGTCCCGGATCGCTCCCGGAGCCAGGGGGACCCCCGCACGCCGCGGAGGGGGTCCCGATGGGACCCCCGAACCGCACTTAGGCGGGGACGTAAATTTACGCCCTTGTGCCTGTACGAGCCATTCTGTGGCCGTATATGTGCGTGCGGGGGTCCTTAAGTGGTTAATCAATGCAAAATAATTATTAATGTGGATACATGAATCATTTTGGTATGTGTTTGATGGATACACGTTACAGGTTACATTTTTATAATCACAATTTTATATCTTTCATATTCTGTAACACTTCTATATCAAAATTACATTTCTTATATAATTCTTTCTTTTAACAAAATTCTAAATTAATGGATGCGATGGTCCTAAGATGTCATTGATAATCTAAACATTATTTTCATGTCAACGTATATTCTTTTAATATCATGTGTATTTATTTATTTTTAAGATATTTCTGACTTGATTCATATGATATGTCCATCTCAGGCCCCGTACACACGGCCGAGGTTCTCGCCAGAAACCAGCGAGAGCCTCGCTGGGAGCTGCATGCCAGCGAGAACCTCGGCCGTGTGTACGCTCTCTGCTCGCTCCGCCCGTCGGGAAACCCATCGAGCAAATAGAGAACAGGTTCTCTATTTGCTCGACGGCCCGTCGGGATGAATGGCTGGTTGCCATTCCCGACGGGCGGGTCACAGATTCTGACGGCCGGCAGAGAACCTCGAGTTTCTCTGTCGTGTGTACGGGGCTTCATAGATAGATGCATGTCTTTGTCCTTGGTGTGAGATGAACTGGGTTTTTCTGCTATCGTCTAAGAGACAGCTGAGACAATACTGCCTGTTCATTGGTGTCAGTGGGAGGAATAGTGTCCCATCATTGATGTCAGTGGGAGGAATAGTGTCCCATCATTGGTGTCAGTGGGAGGAATAGTGTCCCATCATTGGTATCAGTGGGAGGAATAGTGTCCCATGATTGGTGTCAGTGGGAGGAATAGTGTCCCATCATTGGTGTCAGTGGGGGGAATAGTGTCCCATCATTGGTGTCATTGGGAGGAATAGTGTCGCATCATTGGTATCAGTGGGAGGAATAGTGTCCCATCATTGGTGTCAGTGGGAGGAATAGAGTCCCATCATTGGTGTCAGTGAGAGAAATAGTGTCCTATCATTGGTGTCAGTGGGAGGAATAGCGTCCCACCCACCATTGGAGCACAGTTGTGTGAGGAGGAAGGTGTGTCTGAGCTGCTGCCTGTGATCCGTGTGAGAAGGGAGTCACCTAGAAATCTATCCCAGCTCTCCTGGCCCCTTTCTGGGGAAGCCATGGAGGGCAGTGGGGCCTCCCCTGCTGGAGGCTCTCAGCCATCTCCTGGTTCATCTGGTGACGTGCCTGCCTCTCTACACGCCTCAGCTGCTGACCAGAGCTGATTGCCCCACTGCTGCTCAGGACTCCACAGCGCAGCATCAGGCGACGGCCGGTACTGCAGCAGCAACAGTGACTGTTCCTGATAGGAATGTGTGTGGGGCTGATAAGAATCATCCCTGTTCAGATGGGATGGACAATAATACTAACTCTGTTCATACAGACAATGCACAACAAAATGTGACTTCAATGTGGGGCATTGGCCCGGAGAAACCTTCTTTTGCTCAGGTGGTGCGCTCTGCTGCTGGCAGCTCCGCCCCCAAGCAGGGTTTTCCTCTGCGGGCTACCACCTTGAGCACCCCGGCATCTGGTCTGGGGTCTCTGGCTTCTGCCGGGGGTCCCAGACGCAATGTTGTCATCTTGAAATGGGAAGGTGGTGCAGTCCCCCCTGCAAGGCGTGCAGTAGTGGATTTAATCCTGGAGATGGGTTTTGGGGTTAATGATCTCTATGCCTTCATACATGTATCAATGACACGGGATTATACAGTCAGTTTCACCAAGCCAGAGGGTCTTGACCTGTTCTGGGAGAGATATGAGGCTCGATGCAGGTCAAGACCCGAATGGGAAAGTCTGGCCCCAGTTGCGATTTTGCAGCGGTCAACCGTAAAAAAGATTACCATCATCCTCACCAATGAGAGCGTCCCTGCCCGGGATCTGGAGGTTTGGTTGAGGAACTATGGGGAAGTTTTGACCAAACCCAATAAGATACTAGATGAGCGTAACATCTGGACTGGGGGATGGTCGGTAACGGTCAGGTTGGCCAGGGATGGGAATGTTGTCCGTCACCTGCCCTCCTCGGCTTTCATAGGGAGGGATAGGATGTCCATGTTCTACCCTGGTCAGCCGAAGCTGTGCCACCGCTGTGGAGACAGGGGGCACCTTAGCTCCTCCTGTTCGGCCTTGATATGCTCAGTTTGTCGGGGTCAGGGTCATATGGCCAAGGACTGCACCCAGAAGATCAGGTGCAACCTGTGCCTGCACTTTGGCCACCCCTACAGCAGATGCCCTGAGGCCTGGCACAATATGGAGAAGGAGGTAGTGGATGAGATGTCAAGGCTGGACAGGATGGAGGGTGAGGCCCCTAGTGTACCATCCTCTGCTGCGGTGACCGACCCCCCTGGTCCTGCTCAGGATCCCTCCCCAGTTCCTGTGGCCACCCCCACTGTGTCTGTAAGTACTCCTTCTGTATCTGTCTCTATGTCCCCCCAGCCTACTGTACCCGCTCCTCTTGTGTCAGAACCTTCTAAGTCTGTGCCCCCCGAGTCAGTTACCCCCCAGGAGTCTACCCCTCCTAAGTCTGATTCACCCCCCCCACCAGGAGTGGTAGCGGGTACTGAGAAGGTCGCTTCCTCTTCTGTGACAAAGTCTTCTGGGAAAACTTTAAAGAAAAAAAACAGAGATGAGGGCATCTCTGAGGCTGACCTGCGGTAGCTGGAGGAGAGAAGGAAGGTTGGGAGGCGGAAGAAGCAGGTGGTGAGGACGGAACAGGGACGGGAAGCTCCGGTGCCTGTCTCCCACCATCATAGGTCCACTAAGTGGGACATTTCTTCATCCGGAGCTTCTTCAGAGCTGAGCTCTGATTCGGATATGGAGTTTGAGGCGGCCTCAAGAAAGAGAGAGGCTTCTGGTGATGAGCAGCAGAGGGGAGCTAAGAAGCAATCCACCCAATAACCCAAATGGCGGTTCCCCCTCCGTTAAAAGTGGCGAAATGTCGCCAGCATTAAGTCAGTGAGAGCTCGTTCTATGGCCTTCTTTTTGTTCAGCCAATTAGATGCTGAAATTTTATTTTTGCAAGAGACTAGGCTCACCTCCTTGGCAGATATTCATATGGCCAAGAGAGAGTGGAGGTATGGTCCATCTTACTGGTCTCTTGCGGCCGAGCCTTACGGCGGTGTGGCGGTGTTGTTTAAAACCGGCATGGTAACTGTCCGGCGGGTCATTGAGGTGGAGATTGGGAGATGTATAGTCTTAGACGTCCTTGTGGGAGGGCAGGACCTGCGCCTAATTAATATTTATGGGCCGCACACAAAGTGGGACAGGAAATGCCTTTTTACAAGGATCAAGCCATTTCTTTTTACATCCCGGAAAGTGGTCTTTGGAGGTGACTTTAATACAGTAACTAGGCCCAAGGACAGGAAGGACTTCAAGGACCGGCTGGGATATGATAGCGTTTTTTTAAATAGTATGGTTAGGGATGCTGGTCTTGTGGATGTGCACATTAAGCAACTCCCGGATGACACCGGGTTCACCTTTCATCGTGGTAATAGTCAGAGTAGGATAGACAGTTTTTTTTTAAGGAGGCCTCTGCTTTCTCACCCCCAGTGGTGCAGGCAGTAGAGTTCTCTGATCACTGTATGCTATCTGTGGCCCTGAATGCTTCAGATGCCCCTCAGAGGGGAAAGGGCATCTGGAGATTGAATTCGACTCTACTCAAGGAAGAACATGTTAGACAATCCTTTGAGGAATTCTTTCAGGCACAGGTGACCATCCTGGACTTTTGTAGCAGCAAGGCTGAGTGGTGGGAGCTGACCAAAAAGAGGATCGCTGGATTCTTCAGGGGCCTAGCCAATAGAAAACAGTTTAATAAATACATGACCTACCAACGTTTGCGGAGGAAGCTGGATATCCTTGTCTCGAGAGGAGGAGATCCTGGGGCAATCTCCGAAGTGAAACTCCTCCTCAGGAAGTGTCAATATGACCAGCATGCCTCTTTGGTTCTGGAGAGGGACTATGGGAAGTACCACTCGCCTGACCCTTACCAGAACTGCAAACAAGGTGTAGCTGTTAAAGCGGTCGTTGGCCTTAAGGACGGTACAGGTTCCTTGACAAAGTCCAGGTCAGGGATTCTGGAGGTCGTGAGGTCCTTTTATGCCGACCTTCTTGGGAGGAAAGAGCTTGACTGTGACAAGATGGAAAGCTTTTTGGACTCTACTCCAGGTCTAAATGGTGGAGATGTTCCATTGATGAATTTGACAGAGGAGATCACAGTTGAAGAGGTGATGAGGGCAATTGAACAGCTTGCCATCAAAAAGTCAACCGGACCATGGCTTGACGGCTGAGTTTTACAAAGCCTTTAAGTCTATTCTGGCCACACATTTGGTAGAGGTTTTTAACAGTTGTCTTGTTGAGGGGGTGCTTCCCCCTTCCATGAGGCACTCGGCTGTGATTCTTCTGTCAAAGGGTAAAGATTCCTCGATGATTGAGAATTGGCGCCCCATCAGCCTTCTTAATGTCGATAGAAAGATACTGGCGAAGATATTTTTCTGGCGCCTATCGTCAGTAGCAGAGTCTTTGCTTTCTCGCCATCAGCACTGTTCGGTCCAGGGTAGGAGCACCTTCACAGCGGTGTTAGCTGTCCGGGAGGCCTTGGAGCGGTGCAGGGCTGCAGGCTGGGGAAAGTATTTGCTGACTTTGGATCAGGCAAAGGCCTTTGATCGTGTTAACCATGAGTATCTGTGGTTGCTCCTTAGTAAGTACGGTCTGCCGGGTGGTTTTGTTGATTGGCTGAAAGTCTTGTATAAGGGGGCAGAAAGCTTCCCTCTTGTTAATGGTTGGGTTGGGCAGTCCTTTGAGGTTGGCTCCGGGGTGCGCCAGGGTTGTCCCCTGAGTCCCCTGCTCTATGTGTTTGCAATCGACCCCTTCATCAGGAGGCTAGAGAGCGGCATGTTGTGTGGGGTACCATTGGGGCTCCCGGGTGAGCCGCCATTGAGGGTTGTTGCTTATGCGGACGATGTATCAGTGATTATCACTGGGACGGATGAGGCGGAGGAGGTGGTCTCTCTGACATCATGGTATTCTGAAGCATCAGGCTCCAAGATCAATCAGGAAAAGAGCGAAGTTTTCTGGATGGGAAAGGAAGGTGAGGGGTTTGATCTCCCGGACATCTTTCCAGTGCCCCAGGAAAGAATTAAGATACTAGGCATTAAATGTGGACCCGGCGATTATGGCCTCAAAAACTGGGAAGGCAGACTGGAAATTGCCAATGCTAAGGTGGTCAACTGGAAGAGATGGAAGTTATCTATGAGGGAAAGGGTTGATCTGATTAAGACCTACCTGATTCCGATCTTCTTGTATGTCAACTTTGTCTGCATCTTGCCAGTGTCTCTCTATGCTAGGGTCAGTAGTGTGTTCTTCCAGATTCTGTGGGGGAACAGACTGAACCCCATCAAGAGGAATGTCACCTACCTATCCAGGAGGGATGGTGGCTTAGGTATGGTCAACCCAGTTCTTTTCTTTTCACTGTTATTTCTCAAGTTTAATATTGGTAGTATGCTTGCAGTGGAACCTCTTGGATGGGCAGGCATATTTAGATCTTGGTTTAGGCCTTTTCTACGACTTTGGGAAGAAGGTGGCCAAGTGAAGAATCGCAGGGGTCATCGTGGTCAGCTACCAGCCTATGTAGCTCCGTGCCTGAAGTTACTGCGGCAGTGGCGATTGTCGGCTGAAGATCTCCGATCGGTTCCGAGGAAAGACCTTATGAGTCGAGTCTTGAGCGAAGTCTTTCATGACCCACTGGCCTTAAGGGATTGCCCAGGCCCAGTTTTGAGAGCGGGGTTGAGGCTGATTAATTTGGATAGAATACCTCCTAAATTTAGGGATCTGGCCTGGTTGTGCTTCCATGGGAAACTCTATGTTAGGGGCAATTTGAAATTTCGCAGTGGGGTGGATCGTAGCTGTCCTCGGGAGGAGTGTGCAGATGAGGAGGAGACTATGGACCATTTTCTGCTTCGTTGCCCTTTTAACATAGAAGTGTACAAACAGGTGGGGCGGGCCCTCGGTGTTCTTTTCCTCTCCAGGCTGGGTTATGCTGAGTGGGTGTACGGAGCATTCAGTACCGGTGGAGGTTTTTGTTTGAAAACACTTTTTTTAGTTAGCCTAGTGGTCCGTTATTTCACCTGGAATGCACGGTGTCAGGTCAGCATTCGGCAAAAAATCCTTCCTGTTGAGGTGGTGGTGTATGACATTCTGCATGAGGTGGGGAAGATTCGGGGGCTTGAGAGAGACAAGCGGGGTCAGGGGGTTTGGCTGAAGGCGTGGAGGGGTTTCAGGCCTCCCTGACTGCCAGAAGTCTCTTTCCCGGGTGTGGCTGTCTGTCTCTTATCACCCTAGATTATTATTATTTTTGATCCATTTTTATTAAATGGCTGCGTACATAGGTGACAGGTTGTGCCTCTTAGGCTGCATTCACATCTGAGCGACAAATCGCCTGTCGCCCGACGCTCATGCCGCTGGAGGGGTGAATCCCCATTTATGTCTATAGAGATGGTTCACATCTCTGAAACGCTGAACGCCTGTCGCCTGAAAAAAAAGTCCCGGACCCTTTTTTTCAGGCGACATTGGCGTTCGGCCATAGACATCAATGGGGATAATTTGTAAAAAAAAAAAAATGAATCGAATCGCGGCAAAAGTAATGCCGCGTACGCGGCGTTACTTGCCGCCTAGATGTGAATGCAGCCTTAGGCCCTCTCTGCTGCTTTGTGTAAATAGTTTTGTAGTAATGTTTTGGTAGTGGTGTATAGTGTATATATTGTATATATTCTGACCCTGGATGTGTATTCCTTGGATTTATGTTTGAAGTTTTGTACTATAGTTATGTTTTTTACTTTTGTATAAAATTGGTTGCTTGATTCGTTTTAATAAAAGATCAATAGTGTCCCACCCACCATTGGAGCACAGGTGTGTGAGGAGGAAGGTGTGTCTGGAGCTGCTCCCTGTCATCCGTGTGAGAAGGGAGTCGCCTGGAAATCTATCCCAACTCTCCTGGCCCCTTTCTGGGAAAGCCATTGAGGGCAGCAGGGCCTCCCCTGCTGGAGGCTCTCAGCCATCTCCTGGGCCATCTGGTGACATGCCTGCCTCTGTACGTGCCGATCTGTCTACCCCTGGTGAGGATGAAGGATCGGCGGCCATTCGGGAGCGAGTGGTGGCCGGGATAAAAGTCCTGAACAGGGAGAGGGATAAGCTGTACAAGCTATGTGCGGAGCTGAAGCGCCTTAAAAGGGAACGTGAGGGCTTACATATCCAGAGATCCAACTGGCCAAGGTCCGTGTGGACCATCAGGAAACCATCGTGGCCATAATGGAAGGAAGGGATGGTCCTTTCAAGGAAAAATTCTCCAACGAAAGGAGGTTTGCGAAGGCAACAAAGATGGAGGTGGAGGAGGAGGAAACCCCCAGTTCTGACCCCCTGCCCCCCAGGGAGAGGTAAGCACCCCCATGTCTTCACAGGACTCAGGAGGCATGCTGAGGGTGATCCAGGGAATGGAGTCTCCTGTGCGGTGGGATCAGATGGTATTTAATAAGGAAGACATTGCAGATGATGTACCTCAGGGATCCTCAAACTACGGCCCTCCAGCTGTGGTGGAACTACACATCCCATGAGGCATTGTAAAACTCTGACATTCACAGACATGACTAGGCATGATGGGAATTGTAGTTCCTGAACACCTGGAGGGCCATAGTTTGAAGACCCATTATGTACCTGATAAAGTGAAGCCAGCTAAGCCCCATGTTGTGGATAAGACTGTGTTTGTTCCATCTATGACTGATAATGTGCCCAATAATAAGACTGCCAGTCCTGTGTGCAGCAATGATGTGCCTGCTGAGGCTGCAATGCAGCAAGAGACACGTCTAGAAAATGACATTCCTGTGAAGGAACTGCAAGTCCCAGCAGAGCCCATTAACCCTCCTGCTGCTGAGACCAGAGCTGATTGCCCCACTGCTGCTCAGGACTCCACAATGCAGCATCAGGAGACACCTGGTACTGCAGCAGCAACAGTGACTGTTCCTGATGGGAATGTGTGTGTGGCTGATAAAAATCATCCCTGTTCAGATGGGATGGACAATAATACTAACTCATTGTTCATACAGACAATGCACAGCAAAATGTGACTTCAGTGTGGGGCATAGGCTCCAATAAACCTACTTTTGCTCAGGTGGTGCGCTCTGCTGCTGGTAGCTCCACCCCCAAGCAGATTTTACCTCTGCGAGCTACCACCTTGAGCACCCTGGGATCTGGTCTGGGGTCTCTGGCTTCTGCTGGGGGTCCCAGACGCAATGTTGTCATCTTGAAATGGGAAGGAGGTGCAGTCCCCCCTGCAAGGCGTGCAGTGGTGGATTTAATCCTGGAGATGGGTTTTGGGGTTTATGATCTTTATGCCTTTATACATGTATCAGGGAAGCGGCATTATACAGTCAGTTTCACCAAGCCAGAGGGTCTTGACCTGTTCTGGGAGAGATATGAGGCTCGGTGCAGGTCAAGACCCGAATGGGAAGGTTTGGCCCCAGTTGCAGTTTCACAGAGATAAACAGTAAAAAAGATCACAATCATCCTCACCAATGAGAGTGTCCCTGCCCGGGATCTGGAGATTTGGTTGAGGAACTATGGGGAGGTTTTCAACAAACCCAATAAAATACTAGATGAGCGTAACATCTGGACTGGGGGATGGTCGGTAACAGTCAGGTTGGCCAGGGATGAGAATGTTGTCCGTCACCTGCCCTCCTCGGCTTTTTATAGGGAGGGATAGGATGACCGTGTTCTACCCTGGTCAGCCGAAGCTGTGCCACCGCTGTGGAGAGAAGGGGCACCTTAGCTCCTCCTGTTCGGCCTTGATATGCTCAGTGTTTCAGGGTCAGGGTCATATGGCCAAGGACTGCACCCAGAAGATCAGGTGCAACCTGTGCCTGCGACTTGGCCACCCCTACAGCAGATGCCCTGAGGCCTGGCACAATATGGAGAAGGAGGTAGTGGATGAGATGTCAAGGCTGGACAGGATGGAGGGTGAGGCCCCTAGTGTACCATCCTCCTCTGCGGTGACCGACCCCCCTGTTCCTGCTCAGGATCCCTCCCCAGTTCCTGTGGCCACCCCCCCTGTGTCTGTAAGTACTCCTTCTGTATCTGTCTCTGTGTCCACCCAGCCTACTGTACCCGCTCCTCTTGTGTCAGAACCTTCTAAGTCTGTGCCCCCTGAGTCAGTTACCCCCCAGGAGTCTACCCCTCCTAAGTCTGATTCACCCCCCCCCACCAGGAGTGGTAGCGGGTACTGAGAAGGTCGCTTCCCCTTCTGTGACGAAGTCTTCTGGGAAGACTTTAAAGAAAAAAAACAGAGATGAGGGCATCTCTGAGGCTGACTTGCGGTACCTGGAGGAGAGAAGGAAGGTTGGGAGGCGGAAGAGGCAGGTGGTGAGGACTGAACGGGGACGGGAAGCTCCGGTGCCTGTCTCCCACCGTCATAGGTCCACTAAGTGGGACATTTCCTCATCTGGAGCTTCGTCAGAGCTGAGCTCTGATTCGGAAATGGAGTTTGAGGCGGCCTCAAGAAAGAGAGAGGCTTCTGGTGATGAGCAGCAGAGGGGAGCTAAGAAGCAATCCACCCAATAACCCAAATGGCGGTTCCCCCTCCGTTAAAAGTGGCGACAAGAAATGTCGCCAGCATTAAGTCAGTGAGAGCTCGTTCTATGGCCTTCTTTTTGTTCAGCCAATTAGATGCTGAAATTTTATTTTTGCAAGAGACTAGGCTCACCTCCTTGACAGATATTCATATGGCCAAAGAGAGTGGAGGTATGGTCCATCTTACTGGTCTCTTGCGGCCGAGCCTTACGGCGGTGTGGCGGTGTTGTTTAAAACCGACATGGTAACTGTCCGGCAGGTTATTGAGGTGGAGATTGGGAGATGTATGGTCTTAGACGTCCTTGTGGGAGGGCAGGACCTGCGCCTAATAAATATTAATGGGCCGCACACAAAGTGGGACAGGAAATGCCTTTTTACAAGGATCAAGCCATTTCTTTTTACATCCCGGAAAGTGGTCTTTGGAGGTGACTTTAATACAGTAACTAGGCCCAAGGACAGGAAGGACTTCAAGGACTGGCTGGGATATGATAGCGTTTTTTTAAATAGTATGGTTAGTGATGCTGGTCTTATGGATGTGCACATTAAACACCTCCCGGATGACACCGGGTTCACCTTTCATCGTGGTAATAGTCAGAGTAGGATAGACAGTTTTTTTTTAAGGAGGCCTCTGCTTTCTCACCCCCAGTGGTGCAGGCAGTAGAGTTCTCTGATCACTGTATGCTATCTGTGGCCCTGAATGCTTCAGATGCCCCTCAGAGGGGAAAGGGCATCTGGAGATTGAATTCGACTCTACTCAAGGAAGAACATGTTAGACAATCCTTTGAGGAATTCTTTCAGGCACAGGTGACCATCCTGGACTTTTGTAGCAGCAAGGCTGAGTGGTGGGAGCTGACCAAAAAGAGGATCGCTGGATTCTTCAGGGGCCTAGCCAATAGAAAACAGTTTAATAAATACATGACCTACCAACGTTTGCGGAGGAAGCTGGATATCCTTGTCTCGAGAGGAGGAGATCCTGGGGCAATCTCCGAAGTGAAACTCCTCCTCAGGAAGTGTCAATATGACCGGCATGCCTCTTTGGTTCTGGAGAGGGACTATGGGAAGTACCACTCGCCTGACCCTTACCAGAACTGCAAACAAGGTGTAGCTGTTAAAGCGGTCGTTGGCCTTAAGGACAGTACAGGTTCCTTGACAAAGTCCAGATCAGGGATTCTGGAGGTCGTGAGGTCCTTTTATGCCGACCTTCTTGTTAGGAAAGAGCTTGACCGTGACAAGATGGAAAGCTTTTTGGACTCTACTCCAGGTCTAAATGGTGGAGATGTTCCATTGATGAATTTGACAGAGGAGATCACAGTTGAAGAGGTGATGAGGGCAATTGAACAGCTTGCCATCAAAAAGTCACCCGGACCGGATGGCTTGACGGCTGAGTTTTACAAAGCCTTTAAGTCTATTCTGGCCCCACATTTGGTAGAGGTTTTTAACAGTTGTCTTGCTAAGGGGGTGCTTTCCCCTTCCATGAGGCACTCGGCTGTGATTCTTCTGTCAAAGGGTAAAGATCTTTCGATGATTGAGAATTGGCGCCCCATCAGCCTTCTTAATGTCGATAGAAAGATACTGGCGAAGATATTTTTCTGGCGCCTATCGTCAGTAGCAGAGTCTTTGCTTTCTCGCCATCAGCACTGTTCGGTCCAGGGTAGGAGCACCTTCACAGCGGTGTGAGCTGTCCGGGAGGCCTTGGAGCGGTGCAGGGCTGCAGGCTGGGGAAAGTATTTGCTGATTTTGGATCAGGCAAAGGCCTTTGATCGTGTTAACCATGAGTGCCTGTGGTTGCTCCTTAGTAAGTACGGTCTGCCGGGTGGTTTTGTTGATTGGCTGAAAGTCTTGTATAAGGGGGCAGAAAGCTTCCCTCTTGTTAATGGTTGGGTTGGGCAGTCCTTTGAGGTTGGCTCCGGGGTGCGCCAGGGTTGTCCCCTGAGTCCCCTGCTCTATGTGATTGCAATCGACCCCTTCATCAGGAGGCTAGAGAGCGGCATGTTGTGTGGGGTACCATTGGGGCTCCCGGGTGAGCCGCCATTGAGGGTTGTTGCTTATGCGGACGATGTATCAGTGATTGTCACTGGGACGGATGAGGCGGAGGAGGTGGTCTCTCTGACATCACGGTATTCTGAAGCATCAGGCTCCAAGATCAATCAGGAAAAGAGTAAAGTTTTCTGGATGGGAAAGGAAGGTGAGGGGTTTGATCTCCCGGACACCTTTCCAGTGCACCAGGAAAAAATTAAGATACTAGGCATTGAATTTGGACCCGGCGATTATGGCCTCAAAAAACTGGGAAGGCAGACTGGAAATTGCCAATGCTAAGGTGGCCAACTGGAAGAGATGGAAGTTATCTATAAGGGAAAGGGTTGATCTGATTAAGACTTACCTGATTCCAATCTTCTTGTATGTCAGCTTTGTCTGCATCTTGCCAGTGTCTCTCTATGCTAGGGTCAGTAGTGTGTTCTTCCAGATGCTGTGGGGGAACAGACTGAACCCCATCAAGAGGAATGTCACCTACCTATTCAGGAGGGAGGGTGGCTTAGGTATGGTCAACCCAGTTCTTTTCTTTTCACTGTTATTTCTCAAGTTTAATATTGGTAGTATGCTTGCAGTGGAACCTCCTGGATGGGCAGGCATATTTAGATCTTGGTTTAGGCCTTTTCTACGACTTTGGGAAGAAGGTGGCCAAGTGAAGAATCGCAGGGTTCATCGTGGTCAGCTACCAGCCTATGTAGCTCCGTGCCTGAAGTTACTGTGGCAGTGGCGTTTGTCGGCTGAAGATCTCCGATCGGTTCTGAGGAAAGACCTTATGAGTCGAGTCTTGAGCGAAGTCTTTCATGATCCATTGGCCTTAAGGGATTGCCCAGGCCCAGTTTTGAGGGCGGGGTTGAGGCTGATAAATTTAGATAGAATACCTCCTAAATTTAGGGATCTGGCCTGGTTGTGCTTTAATGGGAAGCTCTATGTTCGGGGCAATTTGAAATTCCGCAGTGGGATGGATCGTAGCTGTCCTCGGGAGGAGTGTGCAGATGAAGAGGAGACTATGGACCATTTTCTGCTTCGTTGCCCTGTTAACATAGAAGTGTACAAACAGGTGGGGCGGGCCCTCAGTGTTCCTTACCTCTCCAGGCTGGGTTATGCTGAGTGGGTGTACGGAGCATTCAGTACCGGTGGAGGTTTTTGTTTGGATACACTTTTTTTAGTTAGCCTAGTGGTCCGTTATTTCACCTGGAACGCACAGTGTCAGGTCAGCATTCGGCAAAAAATCCTTCCTGTTGAGGTGGTGGTGTATGACATTCTGCACGAGATGGGGAAGATTCGGGGGCTTGAGAGAGACAAGTGGGGTCAGGGGGCTTGGCTGAAGGCGTGGAGGGGTTTCAGGCCTCCCTGACTGCCAGGAGTCTCTTTCCCGGGTGTGGCTGTCTGTCTCTTATCACCCTAGATTATTATTATTTTTGATACATTTTTGATAAATGGCTGCATACATAGGTGACGGGTTATGCCTCTTAGGCCGTCTCTGCTGCTTTGTGTAAATAGTTTTGTAGTAATGTTTTGGTAGTGGTGTATAGTGTATATATTGTATATATTTTGACCCTAGATGTGTATTCCTTGGATTTATGTTTGAAGTTTTGTACTATAGTTATGTTTTTTACTTTTGTATAAAATTGGTTGCTTGATTCTTTTTAATAAAAGATTAATAGTGTCCCATCATTGGTGTCAGTGGGAGGAATAGTGCCCCATCATTGGTATCAGTGGGAGGAATAGTGTGCCATCATTGGTGTCAGTGGGAGGAATCGTGTCCCATCATTGGTGTCAGTGAGAGGAATAGTGGCCTATCATTGGTATCAATGGAAGGAATTATGCCTCATTGTTAGTATCAGTGGGAGAAATAGTACCCCACTGTTGGTGTCAGCGACAGAAATTATGTCTTATTGTTGGTGTCAGTTGAAGAAATGGTGTCCCAATCGCCGGACAAAGGGTCACATCCGCCCCAAGGGCTGCAGTTTGGAGACCACTGCCACAGATCATCTCAAAAAAATTTCTCCAAAAATATTCAAAATTTCCTGATTATCACTGAAATTCCAGGGATATTAAAACTCTTACTTTCACGAATATCTGCTTTTCAGAAAAATAAGATTTTTTTTGTAAGTGTATCATTTACAACCAACCGCATTTATCAATATAAAATGTACTTCACCATTGTGCGCAGGGCCTTGAAGTGAAGTATCGTTTATTTTCACCATGGAGGGTGTCCGGCGTCACCAGTGGGTCCTGCAACCAGGAATCCTCTAATACTTACCTGGGAGAAGAGATCTCTCTTATCTTTGAGTGTGAAATCTCCCAACTCTACAAATAAACAGGGCCGGATTAACATAGGGGCTGTTGAAGCTGCTGCTCCAGGCCCCTTTCTCAAGATAGGCCCATTTCCCCCAAAAAAAAAATCTGGAAAAAAAAAAGATCGACTTCGGGGGTTGTAGCTCGACAACCAGAGGTCACAGAAACCCCAGATGAAGACCTACCCCACAACCAGTCAAAATATGGGATGGCTATCATTTATGGTTCCGGAGATATGGGCCTGCTTGCACAGCCTGTCAGAAGCTACATACAGAGCGGCCATTATAAATACAAGCTGACACACTGCAGCAGACTGAGAAAAAAAATCATCATTTGTTTTTTGCTAGAAAATTACTATATCGTGGTCTTTGCAACTTTTTATGTTGCACAGTATAGAGCTGCACGATTCTGGCTAAAATAACAACTGCAATTTTTTTGCTTAGAAGATAGATCACGATTCTCATTCATCATCTTTCACATTAAAATGAAAAAAAAAAAAAAATGGGCTAACTTTACTGTTTTTATGGTTTTTATTATTCATTGAAGTAGGCAAATGCAGTGTGACATAAAATATTGCAGCAATTGCCATTTTTGTCTCTGCTAAAATATATATAATGTTTGGCGGTTCCAAGTAATTTTATAGCAAAAAATATTGCTTTTTAACTTAAGAAACAAGTGTTGGACTTTAAGTGGTTACATTTCTTGCATTTACACACACAAGTTTGATCTAAAAAGGAAGTTGGTTACAATGGGGCTGATTTACTAATGAAGCTGCGCTGCGCCGGTACATGCCTTAATTAGTGCGCTGGATGAAGCCTTAATTAGGTGCATGAACCGGCCGCAGCAGCAGCGCGATGTGATTAATAAGTAAAGCCGCCGCCGAACTCCCTGTATAAGTCTATGGGGGAAATCTTAATTGTGAATTTTAAAGGCTAATCTGCAAGTTTTGTCCTAAAAAGTGTTTGGGGACCTCAGTCCTGCCCCAGGGGACATGTACCAATGCTTTTTTTCTTTTTTAAAACGGCCGTTTTTTCGGGAGCAGTGATTTTAATAATGCTAAAAGTGCAATAATAAAAGTGTAATTTTTCTTTAAATTTCGTACCATGGGGGGCTCTAATGTCAGCATGTGAAAAAGCGCATGTTTCCCGTGGTTAGAACTGTCTCTGCACAAAATGACATTTTTCAAAGCAAAAAAGCCGTTTAAAACTGACTCGCGGCTATAATGAATTGCCGGCTCCCGGCAATTGCAGGAGAATTCATTCATTAAAAAAACGAAAAAAAAAGCGTGGGGGTCCCCCCAAATTCAACAACAAGACCCTTTAGGTCTGGTATGGATATTAAGGGGAACCCCGCGGTCAATTTAAAAAAAAAAATGACGTGGGGTTCCCCCCAAATATCCATAACCAGACCCTTCAGGTCTGGTGTGGAATTTAAGGGGAACTCCACTCCAAATTAAAAAAAAAATGGCGTGGAGTCCCCCCTAAAATCCACACCAGACCCCTTATCCGAGCACGTTGACCTGGCCGGCCGCAGAAAAGAGGGGGGGACAGAGCGCGGCCCCCCCCTCTCCTGAACCGCACCAGGCCACATGCCCTCAACATTGGGAGGGTGTTTTGGGGTGCCCCCCAAAACACCTTGTCCCCATGTTGATGAGGACAAGGGTCTCTTCCCCACAACCCTTGCCCGGTGGTTGTGGGGGTCTGCGGGCAGGGGGCTTATCGAAATCTGGAAGACCCCTTTAACAAAGGGGCCCCCCAGATCCCGACCCCCCCCGTGTGAAATGGTAATGGGGTACCTTGTTTTACGAGAAAAAAAAATGTAAAGGGTTAAAATGACAAGAGCCGGTTTTTGACAAGTCCTTTATTATCTTCTTTCTTCTTCTTTTCTTCTTTCCTTCGGGTTTCTTCTTCCTCCTCCTTCTTCTTCCTCTGCTTCTGTCTTGGGTCTTCTATTCCCGCATCTTGCCCGGCGTGTTCTTCCATCTTCTGCTCCTCCCGCTGTCCTTCTCGTCCGCATCTTCTTCTCCTTCTTATTCTTCGCCAGAGGCGCCGCTTCCAATTGAAATCCCCGCTGTCTGCCGGACCACGCCCCCCTCTGACGCCACGGGCAAGCTCTTAGGAGTGTGGTGCAAGTGCGTCAGAGGGGGGCGTGGTCACATGTCAGAGGGCGGGCAATTCAATTTGAAGCTTGTGCGCGGCTTTTTCTTTGCCGGAGTCGCTGCTTCCAATTGAATTGCCCGCTTTCTGGAACATGTGACCACGCCCCCCTCTGACGCACTGGCACCACACGGGGACTTTTCTAAGAGCTTGCCCGTGGCGTCAGAGGGGGGCGTGGTCCGGCAGACAGCGGGGATTTCAATTGGAAGCGGCGGCTCCGGCGAAGAAAAACAAGAAGAAGAAGATGCGGACGAGAAGGACAGCGGGAGGAGAAGAAGATGGAAGAACACGCCGGGCAAGATGCGGGAATAGAAGACCCAAGACAGAAGCAGAGGAAGAAGAAGGAGGAAGAACCAGAAGGAAAGAAGAAAAGAAGAAGAAAGAAGATAATAAAGGACTTGTCAAAAACCGGCTCTTGTCGTTTTTTACACTTCACACTTTTTTTTTTCTCGTGAAATGGTAGAGGTACAGTGTACCCCATTACCATTTCACACAGGGAGGGGGCCGGGATCTGGGGGGCCCCTTTGTTAAAGGGGTCTTCCAGATTTTGATAAGCCTCCTGCCCGCAGACCCCCACAACCACTGGGCAAGGGTTGTGGGGAAGAGACCCTTGTCCTCATCAACATGGGGACAAGGTGTTTTGGGGGGCACCCCAAAACATCCTCCCAATGTTGAGGGCATGTGGCCTGGTGCGGTTCAGGAGAGGGGGGGGCCGCGCTCTGTCCCCCCCTCTTTTCTGCGGCCGGCCAGGTCAACGTGCTCGGATAAGGGGTCTGGTGTGGATTTTAGGGGGGACTCCACGCCATTTTTTTTTAATTTGGGGTGGAGTTCCCCTTAAATTCCACACCAGACCTGAAGGGTCTGGTTATGGATATTTGGGGGGAACCCCACGTCATTTTTTTTTGGAAAATTGACGGCGGGGTTCCCCTTAATATCCATACCAGACCTAAAGGGTCTGGTTATTGAATTTGGGGGGACCCCCACGCTTTTTTTTTGGTGTTTTTTATGAATGAATTCTCCTGCAATTGCCGGGAGCCGACAATTCATTATTGCCGCGAGTCAGTTTTAAATGGCTTTTTTCCTTCAGAATGTCATTTTTCACATGCTGACATTACACCCAGGGCCGCCATCAGGGGGGTACAGGCAGTACACCTGCAGGGCCGCCATTAGGGGGGTAAAGGCATTACACCTGTAAGGGGCCCGGGGGTCCCCAGGGGCCTGGATGGGAACCACCCTAAAAAAAAAAAAAAAAATGTTTTATTTTTTTTATTTTTTTAGGGGTCCGAAGGTCCCCAGGGGCCCGGAGGCCACTAAGGGCCCCAGATGGCAAGGCCTTTTTTTTATAAAAAAATATATATATTTTTAAAAATATATATATTTTTTTTATATATTTTTCTTTTATTTTTTATTAAAGGGCCAATTTTTTGTTGTTTTATTTTTTTAGAGGTCCGAAGGTCCCCAGGGGCCCGGAGGCCACTAAGGGCCCCAGATGGCAAGCCCTTTTTTTTATAAAAAAATATATATATTTTTAAAAAAAATATATATTTTTTTTATATATTTTTCTTTTATTTTTTATTAAAGGGCCAATTTTTTGTTGTTTTATTTTTTTAGAGGTCCGGAGGTCCACAGGGACCTGGAGATCTCCAGGGCCCCAGATGACAACCCCCCTTTTTTCTAAAATAAATATTTGTTTTATATATTTTTTTATTTCTTTTATTTTCATATTATATATATAGATATACATATATATATATATATATATATATATATATATATATATATATATATATATATATATATATATATATATATATATATATATATATATTATTATTATTATTATTATTAAAGGGCCCAGAGGTCCCCAGGGCCCCATGTGTCAAACCCCCTTTTTTTATAATTGTTTATTTTTTTTATTTTTTTATACATTTTTTTTATATTTTTTTATTTTTTATTAAAGGGCACAGAGGTCCCCAGGGCCCCGGATGGCTACCCCCCTTTTTTATATATATTTTTCTTTATTTCTTCTTTTTGTAAAGGGCCTCCCCGCTTCTCAATTCGCGGCAGCACCCCCCACCCCCCCCCCCGCTTCTCTGCTCCAGGGGGCCCATGCCTGAAGCTGTGTAAAGGGCCCCAAAATTCCTGATGGCGGCCCTGTAGACCTGTAAGGGGCCCGGGGGTCCGGAGGTGCCCAGATGCCTGGAGGCCCCCCAGCGCCCCAGATGGTAACCCCCCCTTTTTTTTTTTGTATATATATTTTTTAGTTGTTTTTTTTAGGATTTTTTATTAAAGGGCCAATTTTTGGAATTTAATGTTTTTTAGCAGTCCGGAGGTCCCCAGGGGCCCAGAGGCCCCCAGGGCCCCGGGTGGCAACCCCCCATATTTTTTGTTATTAAAGGGCCAATGTTTTGTTTTAGGGGTCTGGAGGTCCCCAGTGGCCCGGAGATCCCCAGGGCTCCAGATGACAACCCCCCCCCCCCCCTTTAAAAAAAAAAAGACTAAAAATTATATATTTTTATATATTTTTTGGTTATTTTTTTAACATATATATATATATATATATATAATATAATTATGAAAGGGCCCAGAGGGCCCCAGATGACAACCTTTTTGCTTATAAAAATGTTATAAACATTTTCCCCAGGTTTTTTATTTTTTTCTTTAATTTCTTTTTTAAAGTGTATTTTGTGCGTGAAGTCGAGAGAGAGGAGCTGGACTTGCAATCGCCATCCTTCTCCATGCCCCCGGTAGCAATGGTGGGTGTGAGGGGGGCCCTCCCACTCACCCCACCCTACCTGCTACACTTGGGAGCCCGATGGGACAGAGGGACTCCCCCTATGAGGGAGTCTAGCCCACCCAGCCAGCCCTGTAGGTCCTTCGCCTCTCTTTATTTTAGGAGACCTCATGGCCAAAGTGCGTTCGTGTGCATGCAAGTGTGGTGTTTTTTTTTGGGGGGGGTGGGCGTACTAAGCACAGGCGTACCTTGCATAGCACACCCACCGGGAGCCGGGCTGAGACCACCAAACTCAATTCACATGTAGCCGAGACCGGGATCCGAACCCTTGGCTGCAGAGGTGAACGGCTTGTCAGCGCAGTGCCATTCACGTTGAGCCACCGCAGCTCCCACCCCATGTTATTTTTTTTAGATTTTTGGTAGTTATTTTTTAATAAAGGGCCCAGAGCTCCCAAGGCAACCCCCTTTTTTATTATTTTATATATATATATATATATATATATATATCGATATTTTAATTTATTTTTTATTAAAGGGCCCAGAGGTTTATTTTTATTAAAGGGCCCAGTGGTCCCCAGGGCCCCCGGATGGCTACCACCCTTTTTTAATATATATTTTTCTATATGTATTTTTTTGTAAAGGAACCCCCCGCTTATCAAATTGCGGCAGCCCCCCCCCCCTTTTTAATATCAGGCGGCAGCACCCCCCCCCCCTGTTCTCTGCTCCAGGGGGCCCATGCCTGAAGCTGTGTAAGGGGCCCCATAATTCCTGATGCCGGCCCTGATTAAATGGTACGAAATTTCAAGGAATTTTTCACTTTTATTGTTGCACTTTAACCACTTCCATACCGCGCCTATTCTGGCACTTCTCTCCTTCATGTAACAATTATATTTTCTTCCTTGAAAATTACTCAGGACCCCCAAACATTATATATATTTTATTAACAAACACCCTAGGGAATAAAGTGGCGGCCATTTTTTCGTACACATTTCCAACAGTATTTGCGCCAAAATTTTTCATAATTTTTTATTTTTTTTTGGCTTTCAAAAAAAAACCTGTTTCATGAATGACAAAATAAGAAAGCAGTAAAGCTAGCCCAATTTTTAGGGATAAGGTAAAAGATGATGTTAAAAAATAAAAGAGGGTGCAGCGCTAAAGTGAAAAGAAGGTTAATATGATACAACATTCATCAATAAATGAAGTAAAAATAAAATTATATACACCTTGCTGAAAATGTGAATCAGCATAAATGTTCAAGGATCTAGTAGTAAAGTCCGGTGGGAATATTGATAATGAAACAATTGAAAAAGATTACCAATGAGAACAATCATATAGAATATAACACTGAGGATATATGGTATAAGTTGAAAAGAAAGAAATCTTCTAACAATGAGTGATCTAGTAGTAAAGTCCGGTGTTAATCTTGGTGATGAAAATGAATGTGAAGAAAAATTGGTCAGATGAAATCCAATACCCGACAGATGGAGAAAGGGAGAAAACACCAAAAATTTGTGAGGTAAGAATGCCTGCTTACCGCAAAGAAAGACTGTTTTGCACCAGTCTTATGGAGCACAGGGACACCCGGTCTCCCCAAGACCACTCAGTATGGATTCCAATTAGCTCTCACTGATGGCTCCGAAGTGGGTACATGGACAAATAAAAAAGGAAAACTCTTATAGCGTATAACGTATAAAAGTTAGGGTTTAATAAGTCTTGCACTTACATGGATTCGATGCAAAAACGGCATAAAACAATTCGATCCGAAATCCGATACCTCTCGCTATTCGACTGGGAAACTCTGCCTGCGTACAGGACGGAACGCGATGATGTCACGGCACCCTACGGTCGTTTCGTCTCGATAGGACTTCAACGGCGAATCCCCCGCTTTCATATTGCGCACACTCATGGAATGGCGCTAAACTTCGTTATTAAAAATCTCCATAGGCAACGCTTGACTTTTTTTCTTTGAGTTACAGAGGAGGTCTAGTGCTAAAATTATTGCTCTCACTCTAACGCACGCTATGATACCTCACATGTGGGGTTTGAAGGATGTTTACATATGTGGGTGGGACTTGCATGCGTGTTCGCTTCTGAGTGCGAGCTACTAGGGACAGGAGCATTTAAATTCCTTTTTTATTTTATTTTTTAACTTAATATTTTCATTTTTGCACTTGTTTGTCCCTTTTTTTGTATTATTTTTCACTTTTCTTCCTATTACAAGGAATGTAAACATCCCTTGTAATAGGACTAGTGTGTGACAGGTCCTCTTTATAGAGAAAGGCGGGGTCAATTAGACCCCACATCTGTCCTCCAGGCTGGAAAGCATGGAATTGGTAAAAAAAATAAAAATAAAACATCTCATGCTTTCAGCTGCGATCATGTTCGTTCAGCACAGTAGTGTAGTGTGTAGCATGTTCACCTAGCAGCAAAAGGGTTGCTGGTTCGAATCCCGCCCGTGACACTATCTGCCTGGGGTTTGCATGTTCTCCCTGTGCGGGTTTCCGCCCAGAGGCGATTCAGTTCGCATGTGCCGCGCTATACAAGTTTTCATTCATTCATTCACAATCTAAAAACAGGCTGTAAATTGGATCCTGTCTAAATAAGCCCTAATATGCAGTAGGATATTTAGGTTTTGTGCTTCCCTAGGCCTGACCAAAGTTTGGCACCCCCTAATAGAAAAATGACCCACCCTTCCTGTCAAGGCCACACCCTGTTTTTTTATGACCCACCCAGGAATTTTCAGGGGACACACACAAGTTCTGTGGGGGGGGGGGGACCTGGGGGGGCCCTTAATTTGCCTAGTTTTTCGATCACTTCCTGTTTGGCTATGGGGCAGGAAGTGAAGGCCAATCTCCCCAAACGGACAGGGATAATACAAAATAAACTGACAGAGCTTCTAACCCCCCCCCCCCCCAACTCTATCCAAAATGAAAGAAATCAAAAAAATAAAAGTGATGATTATAGTTCCAGTTTAACCCCAAATTTCAGATCATTCTATTGAGAGGCTTAAGAAAATATAACCATGCCAATAGGCCAGGATCCAGCGTTGCTAATATGTATGAATGTGTGTTAGGGACCCCCACAAACACCACCCAATGTTAAATCAACAATTTTCTTGTTTGTTTTGGGGATGCCTGCACCTCTGATAGGGTAAAGACACCTCACAAATGTTGTCACTTTCTACTTAATTCATTCACTTCCTGCCACACAGCCAAACAGGAAGTGAGGGAAACACCTGAGTAATGTTTTGTTGGGGACACAGATCAATCTAAATAGTTTCCCATTTTGGAAATTGCATTTTGCTGTGTACACCCCAAATTAGTAGGAATCTTGGACTTTGGGGTCCATTTACTAAAGGCAAATCCACTTTGCACTACAAGTGGACAAGCAAGGAAGAAAAATAAAAACTTGGCAGGATTGGAAGTAAAAACCATCAGTGCTTCCCTTCTGATTTTCATTGCCTACGCTTCTACTGCAGAGCGGCTTTGCCTTTACTAAACCCCAAAATAACTAATCATTTGGGGTGTACACTGCAGTGCAATTTGCTTAATGGTGACACTAGTTAGATTGACCTGTGTCCCGAAGAAAAGACCATTGGTAGGGTTTTAACCTCACTTCCTGTTCAGCTGTGTGACAGGAAGTGAAGCCAATTTTAGGAAAAGGGACACAAAGCCCAACCTAAAAACACTAGCAGGGGTTCTAACACTCAATTGGCTTCCCTCAAACAACCCACAATTAGAATAGGATTGTCTTGTGCTAGTTTCAAGCACAGCGCTGTAAATCAGCACTTCAAGCCTGTCCACCAAAGGAAGAGGTTGTGTCTTTGAAGCAGCTCCTGTGAAGAACCAGACCCTGGAGGAGAGGGGAGGCTATGGCCTCATCAAGCCCAGGTCAGGGGCTTGCTCCTGGGCAGGGGGAGTCCACCTCCCGCCCGGTACCTCCAAGGACTGTGGATCTCCCTAGTTTTGGGGATCTAAACAAAGAAGAAAAGCAGTTTTTGATGGCCCAGTCTAAGCTGGTGGATTGGACTCTTCCCCAGCATGGGGAAGATGACCAGGGAGTGCTGAGAAGGCGCAGCAAGATCAAGGTATTGATTCAGAAGGCTGCACAGGCTCTCCACTCCAGGATGTCAGTGCTGGCCAGTTTGAGGAACAGAAGAGATCGGGTCAGCAGCTCAAAGAGATTTGAGTTTAAGGAAGCGATAGATCTGATGAAAGAACAGAATGGCCAGCTATGGAGTCTTACCATGGGTCTTTGTTCCAGGGGAACTGCGGAGAAGACCTTTCTCCTTCCAATCAAGAAGGAGCTCCAGCGTGCCTTTGAAGAGAGTAAACAGGTTGCAAGGAGAAGCAAGTCTACATCAGTAGCTGAGAGGTTTGAGGATTCTCTGTCAGTGGAGCCTCGGACCTCAGGGACCACTTTGGTGAGTACCGCTGAGGACGCCCAAGCACCTGCTGGGCCCCAGTCTGCAAAGAAAGGGGGTGCAACATTAAGTGGGGGGTTGTCCTATGAAGCGGGAAGTACCTGTATGAGTGAGAGAGGTTTTAATCCTGTGGTGAGACTCTCCCGTCTTCCTCGTGGTTCCTTTGCCGCTGAGATGAGTGTATCTGGTTCCCAGCAAGATCCGGGTGATAAACCTGCTCCTGGAAGCGGGGGTGCTTCTGCCTCTGTGAACCCAGCAAGTAGCCTACAGCAGGGTCAGCCGGCCGTTGTGGTGGCGACCGCTGCGGGTTTACAGGGTGAGGGGCAGGCACTTACCATGGATCCAGTTGAGATGGACTATGTGTCACCTAATATGGAAGAAGCCATAGCTAGGACAGTAATGGCTGCCGAGGGAGAAGGCACGCCACGCCATGTGGAGCTTCCTGCCTCTAGACAACCAATCAGCAGTGACTTAGAGGGCGTTCTCACTGTGCTGGAATCTCCCGTGATTGGGCCGGAGCCGCGACCGGAAGTGACGTCAGTGCGTGACCCGGAACCGGAAGTGATGTCAGCGGGGGAACCGGAAGTGACGTCAGCGGGTGAACCGGAAGTGGCCGCGGTGACACCCGGAGCTCCGTTTCCCGGCCAGATCCGGCCCTCGGTTTTGGTACAGACTACCCAAGGACTTGTGAGTACCCCCCTGTCTGTGGGTTTTCCTCCTGAGCAGGCTCAGGCTTGGGGTGATCACCCTGCGGGACATTTAGAAGAGGAGTGCCCAGCAATGGATTTTATTAAGGGTCTAGAGGGTTCCCAGTCTGCAGCTGTGACAGAAGTTCATGTGAGCTCCTATGGAGCCTGTGAAGAAATGGAGGACTCTAGTTTTTATATGGATGATGACACTTTACTGGCTCAGGTACAAGAAGCTTTTAAGAAGACAGGTCCCCCTCTTGTCTCTTTGGTACCAGGGGGGAGGGTAGTAAGTCAAGAGGTATCTGCCCAGGTTGCGCCAATGGATGTCCCAAGTGGGGCTGATCCATTTGGTGCACCTCAGCCTGGGAGAGTCATCACAGCCTCCCAGGAGGAAAATTTACTTAAAGCTTTGAGAGAGGGAAGGTCTTATGCCCAAGTAGCTGGGGCAAGTGCTCCCTTGGATCATATCTACAGTAAGTTCGGTGCCCGTAACTTTAGGGTCCCCCCTGCGCAGCAACAGCAGGGTGAGGGGGCATGGTCCAGGGGAGTCGGTGGTTTAGAGCGTAGAAGGAGAAATGTTATTCAATTGAGATATGTTGGTGAGGGTCGGTGCCCATCTCGAGTGGAGGCCATTGATATGGTCCTCTCCTTGGGAGTAAGGGCGTCTGACCTTTTTGCGGTCATTCATCCTGGGAGTTCCGTAGAGTTTGATTTTAGTTTTGTTGCAGTTGTTGTTATGGAAATGTTTTTACTTAATTATGATTTGGTTAAAGGACAGGACCCATGGTCCAAGTTTCGTTTGACCCCCCTGACTAGGCAGGAGGAGGTCAAAAATGTGACCATTTTGGTACGCAATGAATCTCTTCCTTCGGAAGACATTGCGACCTGGTTGAACCGCCATGGCCAGCTGCAGGGCCCCCTTTGGAAGAAGGTGGATGAAAGGGGGATCTGGACAGGGGCCTGGGGGGCTAAAATTAGATTGAGGAGACAGGGAAATAGCATGGCTCACATCCCCGGGAGTGCCTTCATTGGGAGAGATAGAATCTTGGTTTTTTATCCTGGTCAACCTAAAAGATGTTTTAAGTGTGGGTCCCCCACTCACTTGAGCGCTGGTTGTACTGTGGTGAAGTGCACGCGCTGTGGTGAGAGGGGTCACCTGGCGGATGGGTGTGCCCGTATCAGATGTAACTTATGTAACAAGCTTGGTCACCCTTTTAGCCGTTGTCCGCAGGCTTTTAGGGGCAATGTGTCAGAGGAATCTGGGGTGTCGGAGGTTTCTACCTCGGACACTGATTCTGAGATGGAGGGGGGTGGGGAGGGCTTGGCTACGGATGTTTTTAAATCTGGTGGCCGAGCTGCCCCTATGCCCCAGAGGCAAGGTCCTGCTGGGAGGAGGGCGGGGGCGAGTACAGCTGCCCCTGACCCTCCAGGTCAAAGTGGTGTGTCGGGTGGAGGTGGGGTTTTTCTTGAGTATCCCAGTTTTTTGGATTCCTCTACCTTGGATACTGATTCCGAGGTGGAGGGGGGTGAGGAGGGCTTGGCGACGAAGGTCTCTGCTTTTAAGGAGGGTAGAATGTCAAGTGGTAGGGGGCCCCCCCTTTGTTTGGGTTCATTTGATGATATCCCTCCTTCCCTTCCCCTTCCTGTTGCCCCTTCCTCTTGTCCTTGTCCTGTCTCCCCCCCACTTTCCTCCTGTGCTGTTCCGTTTCCCCCTCCCCCAGTGGTTTCCCATGTTTTAAGTGATGCAGTAGCTCAGGAGGATATGGAAGTGTCCCTCAGGTCACAAAAAAGACCTAAGGTTGTGTCTAGTGAGGAGCCCTCAGAGGGTATGAGTGGTGCTGGCCCAGCGGCCGATGGTGCTGGTCGGGTAGTGCTTAGGAAGAGTAAGAAGAAAAAGAAAAAAGCAAAAAAAGGGGGAGTGAGCGATGTAGGAGGGGGTGTTGAGCCCCGTTTTGAGCAGGATGAGGGTGTGGACGCTGGTCAACATAGTGGGATTTTGTCTTCAGAGTCTGATGATGTGTAGTTTTGTCGGTATAATTGACTAACTATGACCTGGTGCAGTGGCCAGATATGGCAGAGACTGTAGGTTTCTACGGTGGTGCCTATAGGCTTGCGCAGGTAGTTGGTTAAACCGTGTAAGGGATGTTATGTATAATATTTTTCTTTTGTCTTTTATGTTTTGTAAATTTCATGGAAAAGTATTGTAGTTGATGTGTTTTTTGTACATGCAAAAGTTTGTAAGTGATGTGAGATTTTGCTGTTTTCTTTTTTCCCCTGTTTATTTTGTAAACCTGGTATCTAAGGTCGTGTCTAATAAATCAAAAATTTCCACCAATACACCCCCCCCCCCCCTCCAACAGGCCCTGTTTGCAGCTTTTCCTACATCTTGCACATGTGCTTTAAAAAGTCAGTCTGGACATCAGTTCTAGGAAACAATACTTACCGCTTTTTCCTTCCTTTTCTGGTGACTAAACATTTCATGCATACACACCAGGAAAGAGCTTAGAGACAAATCACACTTGATGGTTTAGGCCCAAACTATTTCAGCTGCAGCGGTTGAAATCCATAGCATGAAAAAAATATCACAAAACAAACTTCAAAATTTGAAAGTAATTTTATTGGTCCACAAAACAAGGAAAGCAAAACAAAAAATTACAAATAAACACACCAAAAAAATATAAAAAAACCTAAAAACAAAAAAGACCAACGTTTATTTCACAGTCATTGGAAAATAAATCATGCTTTTGAAATAACAGGATAGACCCACAGGATTAAAACATTAGTCATTAACATCTTGAGAAACATTTAGCAAAATTATGTAGCAGACAAAACATCAAAAAATACAAAACTTGCTCCAAAACATCTCTGTTTCGCTCCGCCAGCAAATCTGCCCCCTCTGAGGGCAGCTGACACGTGCACTATCCACGCTTTTTATAACATGTGTGCTAATGAACCAATTGGAAACACATGAAGAAATGTCAGCCTCTAGTTTGTGTGCACTTGTAACTGCTTACACCTGTTAAGGATGTCCTTAAATTACTAAGCCAAAAAAACAGCTTTCTGAGCATGCTCAGAAAGATGCATGTCATTTTCAGGCTGAAACATCCAGCTTTTTTTTCTAAGTTTCTAAGTTTTTCTAAGTGTTCGAGCATGCCCAGTTCACTCGAAATGCAGTACCAGAATCAAATCTGCAATGGCGGATGAAAGCATTAGAGGTGTTTAATTTTTTTTTGGTCCCCCTGAACTGATGCTTTACAAGCTGAAGGGGAGGTCTTATAGAATTTTTACGTAACAAACATAAATAATAATAATTTAAACGCCCCTGTCCCTAGTAGCTCGCAGTCAGAAGCGAACAAGCAGCATTTTTTTTGTTTCCGGTTACCAGTTTAGATTTACAGATGAGGTCTAGTGCTAAAAGTATTCCTCTTGCTCTTACGCACGCTATGATACCTCACATGTGTGGTTTGAAGGATGTTTCCATATGTGGGCGGGCCTTAAATGTGTAAGTCCCGCCCACATATTGAACCCCCGTTCAAACCCCACATGTGAGGTATCATAGCGTACGTTAGAGCAAGAGCAATACTTTTAGCACTAGACCTCCTCTGTAAATCTAAACTGGTAACCTGAAACACATAAAAAAGCGTTGCCTATGGGTATTTTCAAGTACTGAAGTTTGGCCCCATTCCATAAGTGTGTGCAATATTAAAGTGTAACATGTTGGGTATCTATTTACTCGGTGTAACATCATCTTTCACATTATGGCCCTAAATTGGGCTAACTTTAGTGTATTCTTAATTTGTAACCACTTGAGCCCCAGAGCATATTACTGGTCACTGACGGGGCCAGTTTTTGCATTTCAACACTGCGTCATTTTGACGGACAATTGCGTGGTTGTGCGACGTGGCCCCCAAACAAATTTGGCGTCCTCATTCCCCCCCCCCCCCCCCAAAAAAAAATGTTTAATTTTTTTTTTTTTGGTGGTATTTGATCACCTCTGCGTTTTTTCTTATTTTTGCTTGAACCAAAAATATAGCGACAATTTGGTAAATAAAAAGACATCTTTTTTACTGTTTGCTATAATAAATCTCCCCCAAAATATATTCAAAAAATGTTTGCCCTCAGTTTAGGCCGATAAGTATTCTTCGACATATTTTTGGTTGCAAAAAATCACAATAAGCGTTTGATTGGTTTGGGCAAAAGTTATAAGTAGGGGTTGGTCTTATGGGTTTTTTCGGAATAATTTTTTGTTTTACTAGTAATGGTGGCTATCATTGTTTTTTCTGGCTACTGCGACATTGTGGCGGACACATTTTTGTGAGATTTGGCATTTTTCTAGCGAGCAATGGTATAGAAATGCATTGCTTACTATAAAAATGACACTGGCAGGGAAGGGGTTAACACTATGGGCGCGGAAGGGGTTGATTATGTTACCTGAGTGTGTTCTAACTGTAAAGGGGGTGGGACTGTGTAGGGGAAATGACAGATCGCTGTTCATACATTGTAGGGACAGACGAGCAGGCATTCCCCCCCCCCCTGACAGGACCGGGATAAAGGGGAACTCCACCCCAAATTAAAAAAAAAACGGCGTGGGGGTCCCCCTTCAGGTGCACAACAGGCTCTTAGATTTGATCTGGAACATAAGGGGTTAAACACACGCCAAAAACGGCGTGGGGTTCCCCCTCAGATCCAGACCAAACCCTTCTCCCAGGCACGCAGTCTGGCCGGACAGGAATGGGGGTGGGGACGAGCGAGCGCCCCCCCCCCTCCTGAGCCGTACCAGACCACATGCCCTCGACATGGGGGAGTGTGTGCTGTGGGGGAGGGGGGCACTGCCCCCCCACCCCAAAGCACTCTTGTCCCCATGTCGATAGGGACAAGAGCCTCTTCCCGACAACCCTGGCCGTTGGTTGTCGGGGTATGCGGGCGGGGGGCTTATCAGAATCTGAGAGCCCCCTATAATAAGGGTGCCCCCAGATTCTGGCCCCCCACCCTATGTGAATGAGTATGGGGTACATCGTACACCTACCCATTCACCGGGTGGAAAAGTGTAAACACAAATAAACCACACAGAAAAAAAAATTCCAGGACCCCCCAGCCTGCAGTAGAGCGGGAGGACCTGGTAAGTGAAGCGCCAGTGACTGCTCCTGCGGCTAGTGAGCCATCGGGTGAGAGGCAGGTGCATGGCGGTGAAGTAGAAGTTCAGACAGCAGCAGGAAAAATACTTGTTTGCAGTGTGGCCAAGATGGCGCCGGCTGCTGGGGGAGGAGCAGCTGAGGCCAGCATCAGGGACCCCCCCCCTCCCCCGCGAACCGGAAGTGGCCCCCCCCCCCACGAACCGGAAGTGCCCCCCGCGGACCGGAAGTGACCCCCCGCGGACCGGAAAGTACTCCCCGCGGACCGGAAGTGCCCCCCCCCCGCGATTTTGCAGCTAGTATCACCAGCTTGGAGGACCCGGGGGATGAGAGGTCGGGGGTAATGGACGGTATAATGGACGGTATGTTGCCTACCCCCCAGGTCCCCATGAACATAACCACAGGCCCCGAGGGGCTCCCTGCAGCACAGGCGGGGTGGGGGGAATGTCAGGTGGGACCCCTCCCGGTGGACTGTGTAGCCTATGACTTTATCCGGCAGTTGGAGGGGTCCCAGGGGGGCATCCCCCCAGTACAGGTTGAGTCCCAAGGGGCTGGTGAGATTGCAGAGGGGTCTGGGTGGGGGAGTTTGGTGGGGAAGGTACCCCCCTCTGCTGTGGCCCCGGGGGGGGGGAGCCTGTAGTCAGGCCAAAGGTGGTGGGTCAGGGTGGTCAGGGTATATCAGCGGGGGTGGGTGCAACACCACCGGCAGGGATGGGGGCCCCCCCGCCCCCCCCCCACTTCTGGGGGTGCTGAGGGGGGTGCCCCACTTCCGGAGAACATCTTTCGGGGGTCTCCGGAGGCCAACTTATTGTCTGCCCTAAAGGGGGGTCGCTCTTTCGCCCAGGTGTTGGGCTCTCGTGCCCCTCTGGACCACCTGTACAGCCGGTTTGGCGCCCAGAATTTCCGCGCCCCCCCTGCTGACCAGGAGAGGGCGCAGGGGTCGGCGTGGACGAGGGGTACAGGTGGTCCAGAGAGGAGGCGTAGGAATGTTGTACAGCTTCGGTACGAGGGTCCGGACCTCTGCCCCGCTCAAGGTGAGGTGGTGGGCCTGGTACTCTCCTTGGGTTTTGGGGTGGATGACCTTTTTGCTGTCATCCATCCCACCAACACACGGGAGTTTGATATAAGTTTTGTCACTCCCGTGTGTATGGAACGCTTTATCACCAGCTTTGGGTTGGTGAGGGGCGTTGACCCTTGGAAGAGGTACAGGCTCATTCCCATCTCCAGGCAGGAGGAGGTTAAGAACATAACCATCCTGGTGAGGAATGAGTCGCTCCCTCCGGAGGACATTGCCACCTGGCTCGGGAGGTACGGGCAGTTGCAGACCCCCCTGAGGAAGAACCTTGATGAGCGCGGGGTCTGGACCGGGGCTTGGTTGACCAGGATCCGGCTCAAGAGGGAGGGCAACAGTGTTGCCCACCTCCCTGGCAGCGCCTTTCTAGGCAGAGACCGGATCCTGGCGTTCTACCCGGGACAGCCCCGTCGTTGCTCCAAGTGCGGCAGCCCGACCCACATGAGCTCGGACTGCATGGTGGTCAGATGTGGCCGGTGCCACGAGTTTGGCCACCAGTCCGAGTCATGTGGGAAGATATGCTGCAACTTGTGTGGTGAGATGGGGCACCCATTTAGCAGGTGCCCCAAAGCATATCGGGGTTCTTCCTCAGGGGGGGGACCTCCCGGGCCGGGAGCGGCCGAAGCCCCCCCGGCGAGTGATGGCCGGGGGGGTGGGGATCCTGGAGCCCCTAGTACTGCTCCGGAGGGACCAACAGGCCCATTGCCTGTCAGGGGCTCGGTTGGTCGGGAGGCTCCCGATCCTCCGGGGGGCGGAGCCGGTGGGGAGGAGTCGGGGAGGCCTGGGGGTCCCGGGCCTGAGGGTCCGGGGCCCGGGCCTTCCCCTCCTAATGTTGCAGGGTCGATCCCCATCCCCCTTCCCCCTCCCCCTCCTCACCATTGCCCCCCCTCCACCTGGCCCTCCATCTGTTTCCCCATGCCCTCCCCCCTCATCTTCCCCTTCTCGTACTCCCCCCCCCTCGTCCCCCCCTCCCAAGTCCCGTCCCCCCCTCCCCCTTCTTCTTCCCGTCCAGCTAAGTCTGGTCCCCCCCCTGTCCTCTCCCCTGTCTCTGGCCCCCCTCCTGCCTCTTCCATTCCCCCCCCTTCTGGACCCAGAGTCTCCTCTGGCCCTGTGGCCATGGAGATGGAGACTGCTCGAGCCTCATCCAAGAGGGAAATCTCGAGCAGCGGGTCCGAGGAGGGGGGTGGTGTAGTCATCTCGGAGAGGTGGCAGGAGTGGGAGCAGGTGAGACGCAAAAAGAAGAAGGGGAAGGCTGTCAGATCTGGGGGCGGGAAGTCCCCAGTGAAGGGTGGGGTTCCCCCAGGGGCACGAAGTGGGGTGTCCCTGGGGAACCCGTTTGGTATCTTCTCCTCCTCCTCGGGCTCAGAGGAGGAGGAAGTGTAAATATGTAAATATGTTTTTGTGTTTGTAGTATGAAGGAGAACGTGACCACTTTCAATCATTATGATGGCGGTACCCTCTCTAATACGGCTTGCGACCATTAATGTCGCAAGTATTCGTTCTGCAGGAGCTCGTTTTATGGCCTTCGATTTTCTCAGCCGTGTTGAAGCTGACATTTTGTTTTTGCAGGAGACCTGGCTGGCATCTGTGGCAGAGATGCATCTAGCAAAGAGGGAGTGGAGATGTGGGCCCTCCCTCTGGTCTCTTGCGGCCGAGCCCTGCAGTGGGGTTGCGGTCCTTTTTAAGACTGGTCCGGTGGCTTGCCGGCGAGTGATTGAAGTGGAGATCGGTAGATGTCTGGTGGTGGACGCTGTCTTGAGGGGGCAATTCCTCCGGCTCATAAATTTTTATGGGCCTCAAACTGGGAGGGAGAGGAGGAGCCTCCTTACGGCGGTTAAGCCTTATCTTTTTACGTCCCAGCAGGTGATTTTTGGTGGCGATTTCAATATGATCACTAGGCCCAAAGACCGGGCAGGTGCCGCCAACCCTCTGGGATATGATAGTATTTTTTTGAATAACGTAGTGAGGGAGGCCAGGTTGGTGGATGTGCACGTTCGTCACCTCCCCAACCTCACTGGTTTCACATTTTCCCGAGGTAGTAGTAAGAGTAGATTAGATAGGTTTTTTTTAAAGGAGGACTCTGTCTGCTCGGCTCCTGAGCTGCAGTCGGTAGAGTTCTCCGATCACTGTATGGTATCTGTGGCCCTGAATGTCGCTGACACTCCTCAGAAAGGGAGGGGTTTGTGGCGCCTGAATGGGTCGCTACTGGAGGATCCTGAGGTTAGGGAAGCCTATGAGGTTTTCTTCCTGGGCCAGACCTCGCTCCTTGAGGGCAACTGCTCCCGCCTTGAGTGGTGGGAAGTAATTAAAAAGAGGTCTGGCGACTTTTTCCGGGAAATCTCTGGGTACAGGGCAGCTTCCAAGTACCAAGCCTACCAGAGACTACGCAGGCAGCTTGACCGCCTGGTGTCCTCTGGGGGCTCTCGGGAACAGATATCCGGTCTGAAGGCGCAGATGAAGGAGTGTCAGTACGACCGTCTCGCCTCCCTGGTTTTTGAGAGGGATTACGGGAAGTTTATCTCTCCTGATCCCTACAGGAGCTGTGGTGAGGTGGCGAGGTCGAAGGTCGTACATGGCCTGAAGGATGCCTCAGGATCTTTGGTCCAGTCCAGATCGGGGATCCTGGGTGTCGTCAGAGACCACTTTTTGGACCTCCTGAAGAAGCGGCCTCTAGACATGGAGAAAGTCAGGGAATTCCTTGATGAGACCCCGCTGGAAGTGGGGTCTGACCTTCCTGACTCTCTGACAGAAGAGATCTCGGTAGCTGAAGTCGAGCAGGCTATTAGCTCTTTAGCTTCTAAAAAGTCACCTGGGCCCGATGGGCTCACGGCCGAGTTCTACAAAACCTTTAAGAGCCTCTTGGCTCCTCATCTGAGGGACGTGTTTAGTGAATGTTTGGCCTATGGCCTGCTGCCTCCCTCAATGAGAAGGTCAGCTCTGATCCTACTGTCAAAGGGGAAAGATCCGTCTGTGGTGGAGAATTGGCGTCCGATCGCCCTTCTTACCACAGATAGGAAGATACTGGCAAAGATCTTGTTTACACGTCTGTCTGCTTTGGCGGGCAGGATGCTGTCTCCCTCTCAGCACTGCACAATTCCTGGCCGGGGCACTTTTAGTGCCGTCCTGAGCGTCCGGGAGGCTGTGGAAAGGTGCAGGGCTGATGGCAGCGAGCGGTATCTGCTTGCACTGGATCAGGCTAAGGCGTTTGATCGGGTGAACCACGAGTACCTTTGGCTGCTTCTGAGGAGATACGGTCTGCCTGATCAATTCGTTGATTGGCTGCAGGTATTGTATAGGGGAGCTGAGAACTTCCCTCTTGTCAACGGGTGGGTGGGCCGGGCCTTTGCTGTGGACTCTGGCGTCCGGCAGGGGTGCCCACTGAGCCCCCTCCTGTACATCTTTGCGGTCGACCCCTTCGTAAGGAGGCTAGACTGTGGGCGTCTGGGGGGGGTTCCGGTGGGACCTGTCGGGGGTCCGGTTTCGGCGGTGAGGGCCTATGCGGACGACGTCTCGGTGGTGGTATCTGGTCGTGAGGAGGCCCATTATGTGGAGTCCCAGATCGGGTGCTACTCTGAGGCGTCAGGCTCGCTGGTCAATTGGGACAAGAGTGAAGTTTTCTGGTTGGGGAAGGAGGGGGAGCAGTTCCCCCTTCCGGACGTGTTCCCCACGCCCGTACCAGAGATTCGAGTTCTTGGCATTCATTTCGGCCCGGGTGATTATCCCAAGCTAAACTGGGAGCGCAGGCTGGTGAGTGCCACTCGGAAGGTGAAGGCCTGGAAAGGTTGGAAACTTTCCCTGAGGGAAAGGGTAAGCTTGGTCAAGACGTACTTATTGCCTGAGTTTCTCTTTGTAAGCTATGTGTGTCTTTTGTCAGCATCTCTCTATGCTCGGGTCTATGGTCTGTTCTTCCTGCTGTTGTGGGGAAGCAGACTGAACCTGATCAAGAGGGAGGTCACATACCGCCAGCGACGGCAAGGTGGGTTGGACATGGTCAACCCGGTGGTGTTCTTTGTCACCATCTTTGTTAAATACAATTTGCAGTCCATATTTGTGGACGAGCCTTCCTGGTGGGAGTGTTCATGCAAGGACTGGCTCTTGCTGTTCTTGAGGCAGTGGGGGGAGGGGGGGAGGCCCGGCGATCTGAGGAGATCGCATGGGTATCTCCCTTCCTATGTCCCCCTGGCATTAAAGGTACTGAGGCAGTGGCGGATAACTGCCCTGGAGGTGGGCTCTTTGGGTCGGCGGGAGCTGTACCTGAGGGTCATGGCCTCGGACATTTTGAAGCCCCTGTCTTTGAGGGACTGCCCTGAGAGGGTCCTCACGGAGGGGCTAGCCCTCTTGAATTCTTCTAGAATTCCAAATAAGTTTTGGAGGTCGTTCCATGGACGACTGTATGTCCGTGCGAATCTCAAATACAGGAACCTGGGGGACAGGGACTGCCCCCGTCAGGAATGTGGTGGGACATTGGAGACCATGGACCATTTTCTGGTCCAATGTCCCTTCAACATGGAGGTTCTTACGAGGGTAGGGGGTGCCATTGGCTACCCCCGCCTTCCGGCCCTGACCTATGCTGAGCGAGTGTATGGTGATTTTGGGGTCCGCAGGGGATTTGAGTTATCGTCACTTTATTTAGTCAGCCTAGTTGTGCTTTATTACACTTGGCACGCTCGGTGTTTGGTGTCCACTAGGGACAAAATCCTGTCTGTGCATGAGGTGGTGGGCGATATCTTTCGGGAGTTGGTGAAGGTGCGGGATCTGGAAAGGAGCAGGGTCGGGCCTGAGAGGTGTGCCCATTTATGGAGGGGGTTCCTCTTCCAGCCCCCTTAGGTCACGGCTCTGCCCCTCTCCATGGGTAAGGGCATCTATCCTTTTTCACCCCCTTAGATTTTGTTTATGGTATTTTTTTTGAAATAAGGCTACAGACATGTCTGACTATCATGTTCTTGCTCATACGTGGGTTGTAGGTATTTGTTGTTGTGATGCTGGGGTGCGTTGTGGGTTGGCGATGATCTGGACAGTAGTGGTTTCTATGGACTTTAATATCTCCCTACTGTACCAGTGAGCCGTTTTACATTTTTTTTTTTTTGGCAATGATCTGGGCAAGCTTTTCTGATGGACTATAAAGACTTTCTCTTGTACCAGTGAGCCTGTTGTAAATACCTGTTCTGGTGATATTTTTCTTTCTTTATAGTTATTTCTTGGTGGGTGGAGGTCGGTGGTTTGATGGTTTGTGTTTTGTTGTTTGTTTTTGTGTTATTTGGTTTATTTAGTTATTTTGTTTATTTTATATATTAACTTTTTGGTCGTAGTTTTATAAATAAAAAAATTACCCCTCCTCGGTCTTCGCCTTCCGCCGGGGGGGTACACCTACCCCCCCCCCCCGGTCTTCGCCGCCGCCTTCCGCCGGGGAGAGAGACACCCACCGATGCTCTCCGCCATGTTCGGCCAGGCCCCCTACCCCAAATTAAGCTCTTTCACATCCAGGGGGGGGGCGGCGGAAATGGCGGAGAACAACGGGGGCGTCGCCACTCCTCGGTCTTCTAGCCATTTTCTGCCGGGGGGGGGAAACACCCACCCATGCTCTCCGCCATGCTCGACTGGGCCCCCACCCCAAAATTAAGCTCCTTTACATCCGGGGGGGCCGGCCGAAAACAGCGGAGAACAACGGGGGTGTCGCCCCACCTCGGGCTCCTCCGCTTCTGCCTGGCTCCTCCCGAGGCCAGGGCTTCTTTCGCCGTCTTCCGCCGAAGGGCGCCACTCTCCGGGCTTCTCGTGGCTGTCTTCCGCCGCGGGGCACCACCCGCGGGGGCCAGGCCTTCTTCCGCCGCCGCCACCTTCGATTTCTTCTGCCTGGACGAGGGTCGCACATCCCATCCAGGACTTGGACTTGGCGGGCTTCTCGTCGCTGTCTTCTGCCGCTGCCCCCTTCACCACGAAGCTCCTGCTTATGGAGGGAGGGCAGCGGGCTTCCGACGTCTTCGATCGGAGCGAGGGTCGTACATCCCACTCCGGATTTCTTCGCCGGCTTCTGCCTGGCTCCTCCTGGGGCCAGGGCTTTTCGTCACTCTCTTCCGCCGCGGGGTGACACTCGCGGGCTTCTTCTTCCATTCGATGTTGACACGGCGAGGTCCGGCGCTGAAATGCCTTCTGAGCGGCGGGCAGGGACTTATATTGGCATAGGGCGTGGGCGTGGTTATGCCAACATGTGACCTTAACCCATGTGACAGTGATGTCACTGTCACAGACGAGAAGCCCTGGCCCCCGCGGAAGAGCCAGGCAGAAGAGGCTATCGAGAGCCCCCCCCCCGGCAGAAAACTACGAAGCCCGTGGGGTGAGATGTGCGACCCTCCCCCCGGAGAAAACGTCGAAGCCCGCTGCCCTCATCAAACAAGCACGGAGCTTCGTGGTGAAGGGGGCCGCGGCGGAAGACAGCGGCGGCGAAGACCGGGGTGAGTTGGCGGAAGACCCCCGGAGCTGGCTAATAAATTATTTTATTCTTGTGTGGTTTAGTTGTGTTAACACTTTTCCCACCAGGTGAATGGGTAGGGGTACCATGTACCCCATACTCATTCACATAGGGTGGGGGGCCAGAATCTGGGGGCCGCCTTATTAAAGTGGCTCTCAGATTCTGATTGGCTCCCGCCCGCATACCCCGACAACCAATGGCCAGGGTTGTCGGGAAGAGGCTCTTGTCCCTATCGGAGTGCCCCCCCCCCTCAAAGCACACACTCCCCCATGTCGAGGGCATGTGGTCTGGTACGGCTCAGGAGGGGGGGGGCGCTCGCTCGTCCCCACCCCCATTCCTGTCCGGCCAGACTGCGTGCTTGGGATGAGGGCTTGGTACGGATCTGGGGGGGAACCCCACGCCGATTTTGGCGTGGGTTAACCCCTCACGTTCCAGGCCAAGCCGAAGAGCCTATTGTGCCCCTGGGGGGGAAGCCGCGCCGGTTTCAAATTTGAAATTTGGCGCGGAGTTCCCCTTCAGTGTCAGCGCAGCCCGAGAACACCTCGGAGCTTCCCGTGCGTCGCTTCACGCAGTGCAAACACTACTACGCCCCTTGGTATTTACCAAGAATTTCCCGGCGTACTGAAGAGGCGCACGCAAAGCCCCGATTTCTCCCTCTGCGCATGCCCAGTATGCAAATGAACCTCCCGAGGTTCTGGCGTACTTGGCAAGCGCACGGGGACCGGGTCCCAAAAGTCACTTTCGCTTTCAATTCGGCCCGCCACACACGTTCAAACACATGTCACTACACTTCCCCTGCATCACCCCCCTCCCTCCCCTCATAAACTCCCGCCCGAATCCCCGATGTTTACATTACTAAATGCCGCACGCCAGCTCTGTACTGGCGTGCTATGCGCCCTCTCCTGGGCACATTAGGCAGTTTAGTAAATGAGGAAACACACTGCACTGGCAGCGTGTTTCTTTTGTAAATGTCAAAAACAGGTTTACTCCTGCTTGTGCACCATGAGTCATGGCGCACAGGCTTGGTAAATCAGCCCCAATGTTTCCTGCTAAGAACTTGGCAGACTGCCCAGATATTTTCTTTTGACAGCTGAAAGTCTCTCCCCTTGTTATATGAAAGAATCAGCAAACTCTGCATTGGAGATCTTCAGGGGGTTGAATTGAGATCACAATTTTTTTAACGATTAATTATGCAGCTCTAGCACGGTATTTGCGCAGCAATTTTTCAAACATGTTTTTTTTTTTTGGAAATAAACTGTTTCATTCATATAAAAAAACACTAAAGTTAGCACAATTTTTTTGGTATCCTAAGCGATGCTTTAAAAAAAAATTAGGTTACATGTTTAAAGTTACAGAGGAGGTCTAGTGCTAGAATTATTGCTCTGGCTCTAACGATCGCAACGTATATAACCTGTGTGTATCTGGCTCTGATACTAGCCAGTGCCTACCCAGCCACTGACTGGTATCTCTCCCCAGCCTGTCCAAACACACCCTCTCACCTGCTGACCTGTAGATGGGGGAATCACTCCTGTAGTGTTATTGTGTTCTGCCAGTGAATATAATGATCAGTGTTGCAATCTATAGCTGGGAGCACTGATTGTTTTGGGAAAAACAGGCTGGTTGTACTCAAGTTGATTAATAGATTGACTTGTGTAAAACCAGCTAGCCCATACATAGATCGACTATGGCTGGTCTTTGCATAATTGGTGTAATTTCAATCAATGTATGACCCGCTTAACCACTACGCAGTCCCTAAACATCCTTCCACTCCTGTACATAGTACTCACTGTCATACTCTCCACACTCCTCTCCTGTACATAGTGCCCACTGTCATACTCTCCACACTCCTCTCCTATACATAGTGCTCACTATCATACTGTCCCCATTCCTCTCCTGTATATACTGCCCACTGTCATACCCTCCACACTCCTCTCCTGTACATACTGCCCCATCATACCCTCCACACTTCTCACTGGTACATACTACCCTCTGTCATACCCCCACACTCCTCCTGTACATACTGCCCACTGTCATACCCTTCACACTCCTCTCCTGTACATACTGCCCACTGGCATACCCTTCACACTCCTCTCCTGTACATAGTACCTGCTGTCATACACTTCTCTCCTGTACATAGTGCCCACTGTCGCACCCTCCACACTCCTCTCCTGTACATACTGCTCACTGTCATACCCTCCACACTCCTCTCCTATACATAGTTCCCACTGTCATACCCTCCACACTCCTCTCCTGTACATACTGTTCAGTCATACCCCCCACACTCCTCTCCTATACATAATGCCCACTATCATACCGTCCACACTCCTCTCCTGTACATACTGCCCACTGTCATACCCTCCACACTCCTCTCATATACATAGTGCCCACTATCATACCATCCACACTCCTCTCCTGTACATACTGCCCACTGTCATACCCTCCACACTCCTCTCCGGTACATACTACCCACTGTCATACCCTCCACACTCCGCTCCTGTACATAGTGCCTGCTGTCATACACTCCTCTCCTGTACATACTGCCCACTGTCGTACCCTCCACACTTCTCTCCTATACATAGTGCCCATCATCATCATACCCTCCACACGCCTCTCCTGTACATACTGCCCATTGTCATACCCTCCACACTCCTCTCCTGTACATACTGCCCACTGTCATACCTTCCACACTCCTCTCCTGTACATTGTGCCTTTTGCCGTACCCTTTGCACTCTTTTCCTGTACATAGTGCCCAATGTTAGACCCTCCACATTCCTCTCCCTCACCTGCACATACTTCCCACTTATATACCGTCCATACTCCTCCCCTATGTCGCTTACCCGCAAAAACAGTTCTTTAAAATGATACTGAATACCCTTAATGTTACCAGCTCTAGAATGCACACATTTTGTTAGTTCAACTAAAGGAAATCTCAGTTCTCATATTTGTTCTGTCCCATTATTAGTACTCATTTAATTTTGTGATTACTACTGTGATGTACAGAGGAACATAGGGGATCTCATCTACTCTAAATATAGCACTTGTGAAAAAAAGTGTCCCTGAAAATATGTTTTAAATGTTGGCAACTATGCATGTAGGCACTGCCCAAGGGTCACTGGGTCAGTAGGGGGCCCCATGAGAGGTTTCTGAGATCCTGTGATATTAAAGCGGTAGTAAACTTTCCTGACATTACTACTTTTTAGAGGCCCTGGGGTAGGTTATGCCCAAATGTACAAGTATGCACAGCATATTAGCACATTAGGGTACACTTACATTTTCAGACTGGGCCCTCCATTGCTGTGCTGTGATTCCCACGCATTTATTTATTATTTATAAAAGGCCCCACCAAAATCCTTAGCACCAGGCCCATGATGTTCTTAATCTGGCTCTGCAAATAAATTACAACAATGCTACAAGACATTCATTACACTTGTGGTGTCTAATTCTGGAATTGTGCGGCCTTTCTATCCTTTCCTATCTGTCGTTTACACAATCAATATGATGGAGATGGAGATGGAGAGAGAGATATATAGATATATTGACCATTCAGCATAATTGAACTTGGTCCCTGGAAGAATCATCTTGTTGAGTCTGTGTTGTGTCCCCGCTCCCTGTGTACTTGGATTCAAGGCATATTAGCACCTATCCAGTATGTCCTGAGGAAGTTACTAAACTGTGAAATGTGTTGATAATCAAACGTGGAGGCGGTGTTGGATCACATCCTTTTATACAGACACATAATTGAATACACGATTTTACCACTTTCACTATCAGGATCCAACCTTTATCTTTGCTTATTGGGTATCTGTTGACTTTTTCCAACAATAGGGTGTTGTCTTTATGTTTACATGTTTTTTTACAATTTTGTAATAAATTGTATCAAAGTCCGCCTTTTTTTTTGTTTTTTCTCAATCCTATTTTTTTTCAGCAACTATTTTTTTGATACGTTATGAAATATTTATCAGAAAATATTTTGTAACCTTTTTTTATTAGTATTTCCTGTATATTGTGTTATCATTGTGAGAATTATATTTCAAAGATCGGATTATAATATCAAAGTATCTCTTAGAATGGAACTTAAAAGACAACCAAAGAGAACAAAAATATATTAGAAAAAATTTATTTTATTATTATGACTTTTACAAACTCATCACCTGATGTCATATTCTCTGGATGGCCGTTCCATGTCCTGCTGTCATTGGTCCATTTATCACACAGACATTCGTGGTTTGGGGTCACCACTTTTATGTTTTGTGTTTTATTTTGAACAATTTATTCATAATATTTGTTTCTAACCCTTGCGGATCTCCCGCCATTGTTATACGTCGGATGTTTGAAGAGGGATATCGTTGTTATGGCGGCAGCTACCTTAACCCCGGGATCCTCTTCTTCAGCGGACGGTCCGCAAAGTGGTCTCTGCAGCGGATTCACCACAAAATCACTTTTATCAGCGGCAGGAGAGGGGCCCCCTCCCCCTCCCCCAGCTCTCTGGTGCCGCTTACAAGGCCCACCGCCAGGGACAATGTCACTTCTGCCCATAGCTCTTAAATCAAAATGTTTTTTTTTTCACATGACATTTTATTTTATTTTTTATTGCACTGTAGTGTAAATATGAGACGTGACGTCTTTCTGACCCCCATATCTCATATATAAGAGGACCTGTCATGCTTTTTTCTATTACAAGGGATGTTAACATTCCTTGTAACAGGAATAAAAGTGACACAATGTTTTTTTAAAGAACGGTGTAAAAAATACAAATAAATAAGAAAAAAAAAATTTTAAACGCGCCCCGTCCCGCCCAGCTCGCATGCAGAAGCGAACGCATACGTGAGCAGCGCCCACATATGAGAACCACACATGTGAGGTATCGCCGCGATCGTTAGAGCGAGAGCAATAATTCTAGCCCTAGACCTCCTTTGTAACTCTAAACATGCAACCTGTGGATTTTTTTTTTAGATGTCACCTATGGAGATTTTTAAGGGTAAAACTTTGTCGCCATTCCACGAGCGGGCGCAATTTTGAAGCGTGACATGTTGGGTATCAATTTACTCGGCGTAACATCATCTTTCACAATATACAGTGCCTTGCGAAAGTATTCGGCCCCCTTAAACTTTGCGACCTTTTGCCACATTTCAGGATTCAAACATAAATTTATAAAACTGTAATTTTTTGTGAAGAATCAACAAGTGGGACACAATCATGAAGTGGAACGAAATTTATTGGGGATTTCAAACTTTTTTTTAAAATAAAAAGCTGAAAAATTGGGTGTGCAAAATTATTCAGCCCCCTTAACCACTTAACCCCCGGACCATATTGCTGGTCAAAGACCAGAGCACTTTTTGTGATTCGGCACTGCGTCGCTTTAACTGACAATTGCGCGGTTGTGCGATGTGGCTCCCAAACAAAATTGGCGTCTTTTTTTTCCCATAAATAGAGCTTTCTTTTGGTGGTATTTGATCATCTCTGCGATTTTTATTTTTTTTGCGCTATAAACAAAAATAGAGCGACTATTTTGAAAAAAATTCTATATTTTTTACATTTTGCTATAATAAATATCCCCCAAAAATATATAAAAAAAAAAAAAATTTCCTCCAGTTTAGGCCGATACGTATTCTTCTACATATTTTTCGTAAAAAAAAAATTCAGTACCGAGACATTATGGCGGACACATTGGACAATTTTGACAAATTTTTGGAAACATTGGCATTTTTATAGCGATCAATGATATAAAAATGCATTGTATTACTATAAAAATGCCATTGGCAGTGAAGAGGTTAACATTAGGGGGCAGGGAAGGGGTTAAGGATGTTCCTGAGTGTGTTCTAACTGTATGGGGGGGTTGATTCACTAGGGGAAATCACTGATCTTCTGTTCATACATTGTATGAACAAAAGATCAGCGTTTCCCCGGCTGACAGGCCCGAGAGCTTTGTAACAAACGAGCGCGTGTGCCCAGCGGCCGCTAAAGGGAGGACGTAGAGCTACGTGCTCTCGCCCAGCAGTGCCACCGTCCCGCCGTATAACGACGGTGGGCGGTCGGCAACGGGTTAAGTTAATACTTTGTAGCGCCACCTTTTGCTGTGATTACAGCTGTAAGTCACTTGGGGTATGTCTCTATCAGTTTTGCACATCGAGAGACTGACATTTTTGCCTATTCCTCCTTGCAAAACAGCTCAAGCTCAGTGAGGTTGGATGGAGAGCGTTTGTGAACAGCAGTTTTCAGTTCTTTCCACAGATTCTCGATTGGATTCAGGTCTGGACTTTGACTTGGCCATTCTAACACCTGGATTAGTTTATTTGTGAACCATTCCATTGTAGATTTTGCTTTATGTTTTGGATCACTGTCTTGTTGGAAGACAAATCTCCGTCCCAGTCTCAGGTCTTTTGCAGACTCCATCAGGTTTTCTTCCAGAATGGTCCTGTATTTGGCTCCATCCATCTTCCCATCAATTTTAACCATCTTCCCTGTCCCTGCTGAAGAAAAGCAGGCCCAAACCATGATGCTGCCACCACCATGTTTGACAGTGGGGATGGTGTGTTCAGGGTGATGAGCTGTGTTGCTTTTACGCCAAACATAACGTTTTGCATTGTTGCCAAAAAGTTCGATTTTGGTTTCATCTGACCAGAGCACCTTCTTCCACATGTTTGGTGTGTCTCCCAGGTGGCTTGTGGCAAACTTTAAACGACACTTTTTATGGATATCTTTAAGAAATGGCTTTCTTCTTACCACTCTTCCATAAAGGCCAGATTTGTGCAGTATATGACTGATTGTTGTCCTATGGACAGAGTCTCCCACCTCAGCTGTAGGTCTCTGCAGTTCATCCAGAGTGATCAAGGGCCTCTTGGCTGCATCTCTGATCAGTTTTCTCCTTGTATGAGCTGAAAGTTTAGAGGGACAGCCAGGTCTTCGTAGATTTGCAGTGGTCTAATACTTCTTCCATTTCAATATTATAGCTTGCAAAGTGCTCCTTGGGATGTTTAAAGCTTGGGAAATCTTTTTATATCCAAATCCAGCTTTAAACTTCTCCACAACAGTATCTTGGACCTGCCTGGTGTGTTCCTTGTTCTTCATGATGCTCTCTGCGCTTTAAAAAGACCTCTGAGACTATCACAGTGCAGGTGCATTTATATGGAGACTTGATTACACACAGGTGGATTCTATTTATCATCATTGGTCATTTAGGTCAACATTGGATCATTCAGAGATCCTCACTGAACTTCTGGAGAGGGTATGCTGTACGGAAAGTAAAGGGGCTGAATAATTTTGCACGCCCAATTTTTCAGTTTTTTATTTGTTAAAAAAAGTTTGAAATATCCAATACATTTCGGTCAACTTCATGATTGCGTCCCACTTGTTGTTGATTCTTCACAAAAAATTACAGTTTTATAACTTTATGTTTGAAACCTGAAATGTGGCAAAAGGTCGCAATGTTCAAGGGGGTCGAATACTTTAGCAAGGCACTGTATAAACAAAATTGGCTAACTTTACTGTTGTCTTATTTTTTTATTCAAAAAAGTGAATTTTTTCCCAAAAAAGTGTGCTTCTAAGACCGCTGCGCAAATGCGGTGTGACAGAGTTACATAGTTACATAGTTAGTCAGGTTGAAAAAAGACACAAGTCCATCCAGTTCAACCATAAAAAAAATAAACAAACAAAATAAAACACAGTACAATCCCATACCCCCAACTCCATACCCACAGTTGATCCAGAGGAAGGCAAAAAACCCCAGCGGAGCATGATCCAATTCGCTACAGGAGGGGAAAAAATTCCTTCCTGATCCCCCGAGAGGCAATCGGATTTACCCCGGATCAACTTTACCTACACATCTTAGTACTCAGTTATATTACATGCATTTAGGAAAGAATCCAGGCCCTTCTTAAAGCAATCTACTGAGCTGGCCAGAACAACCTCTTGAGGGAGTCTGTTCCACATGTTCACTGCTCTTACTGTGAAGAAACCTTTCCGTATTTGGAGGTGAAATCTCTTTTCCTCCAGACGTAAAGAGTGCCCCCTTGTCCTCAGTGTTGACCTTAAAGTGAATAACATAACACCAAGTTCACTATATGGACCTCTTATACATTTGTACATGTTGATCATATCCCCCCTTATTCTCCTCTTCTCAAGAGTGAATAAATTCAGTTCCTCTAATCCAGGGGTGTCAAACTGGCGGCCCTCCAGCTGTTGCAAAACTACAAGTCCCATGAGGCATTGCAAGGCTAACAGTTACCAGCATGACTCCCACAGGCAGAGGCATGATGGGACTTGTAGTTTCGGAACAGCTGGAGGGCCGCCAGTTTGACACCCCTGCTCTAATCTTTCCTCATAGCTGAGCTCCTCCATGCCTCTTATCAGTTTGGTTTCCCTTCTCTGCACTTTCTCCAGTTCTCCGATATCCTTTTTGAGAACTGGTGCCCAAAACTGGACTGCATATTCCAGATGAGGTCTTACTAATGATTTGTACAGGGGCAAAATGATATCTCTCTCTCTGGAGTCCATACCTCTCTTAATACAAGAAAGGACTTTGCTCGCTTTGGAAACTGCAGCTTGGCATTGCATGCCATTATTGAGCTTATGATCAACTAAAACCCCCAGATCCTTCTCCACTACAGATCCCCCCAATTGTACTCCCCCTAGCATGTATGATGCATGCATATTCTTAGCCCCTAAGTGCATAACTTTACATTTATTAACATTAAACCTCATCTGCCACTTAGTCGCCCAATTAGACAGAGCATTGATGTCGGCTTGTAAATTGGAGACATCCTGCAAGGACGTTATTCCACTGCATAGCTTGGTGTCATCTGCAAAGACAGAAATGTTACTTTTGATCTCAGACCCAATATCATTTATAAATATATTGAAAGGTAAGGGACCCAACACCGAACCTTGGGGTACACCACTGATGATAACCTTGGACCATTCAGAGTATGAATCATTAACCACAACTCTCTGAATCCTGTCTCTCAGCCAGTTTTCTATCCATTTACAAACCGATATATCCAATCCTGTAGACCTTACCTTACACATGAGCTGTGTGTGGGGAACTGTATCGAACGCTTTTGCAAAATCCAAGTATACCACGTCCACAGCCACGCCTCTGTCCAGGGTTTTACTTACCTCTTCATGAAAGGAAATCAGGTTTGTCTGACAACTTCTGTCCTTAATGAATCCATGCTGTCTGCTGCTTAAATAGTTTGTTTCCAGCAAGAACTCATCCATGTGGTCTTTTATTAAACATTCCAGTATTTTCCCAACTATAGAAGTTAAACTAACAGGTCTATAGTTACTTGGTAAAGACTTTGTTCCCTTTTTAAATATAGGCACCACATTGGCTCTACGCCAATCCAGTGGTACTATTCCTGTCATTAATGAGTCCCTAAATATTAGATACAGTGGCTTTGAAATTTCAGAGCTCAATTCTTTTAGGATCCGTGGGTGGATGCCATCTGGTCCAGGTGCTTTATCCGCCTTTATTCTGTCTAAATATTTCTGGACCATATCACTTTTGAGCCATTGTGGATTTGGGGCTGTGTCACTCCCACCCCCATTATGGACATGATCTCCCCCATGCTCCATTGTATACACAGAGCTGAAGAAAGCATTTAATAAATTTGCCTTCTCTTCGTCCTCAGTCACCCACTCTAGATTATTTTGTAAAGGGCCTACATGCTCAGACTTGACCTTTTTACTATTAATATATTTAAATAATTTTTTGGGGTTTGTCCTACTATCTTTTGCAATCTGTCGTTCATTTTGAATTTTGCATCCTTGATTTCCTTTTTACATATTCTATTATATTCGTTGTAACATTTAAATGACACTAGTGTTCCCTCATTTTTATATTTTTTAAAAGCTATTTTCTTATTGTTTATAGCTTTTTTAACTTTGACTGTGAGCCACATAGGTTTTGGGCCAGATTCTCATAGAATTCCGGCGGCGTAGCGTAAGCCAGTTACACTACGCCGCCGCTGCTTGCTGGAGCAAGTGCTTGATTCTCTAAGCACTTGCTCCCGAGGTTTCGCTTACGTCGCGTAAATCGCGCAGCGTAAACCCGCGCAATTCAAATGGGGCGGCTTGTATTTAAATTAAGCGCGCCCCCGCGTCGAACGAACTGCGCATGCGCCGGCCGGGGAAAAAGCCCAGTGCGCATGCTCCAAAGGACGTCACATTTTCTCAATGTAAACGACGTAATCGCAGCGTACGCCAGCCCCATTGAGAATCGACGTACGCAAACGACGTAAACGACGCACAACACGACGCGGTCCCGAGGCCATACTTAACATGGCATCCGACGGGACACGACGGCATCCGACGGGACCTCGTAAGGTTACTCCACATAGAAGCTGGGGTAACCTTACGCGGACGAAAACGACGTAGGCGACGACGGGGCGGCGTAAAAGCGATCGAGAATCGGCGTACTACTTCATTTGCATATGCAAATGAAAAAACAACGTAAAGGCCACCTAGTGGCCGGAGTTGTCATTACACCTACGATCCGAAAGTGTAATTGTATTACGCTTGTCGGATGTAGAAGCGTATCTATGCAAAAGTGATGCTCAGCATCACACGCATAGATACGAGCCAAAAAAAAAGGCGATACGACGGGGTATCTGAGATACTCCGTCGAAACGCCTCTGAGAATCTGGCCCTTAATCTTTAGCCTTTTAAACTTATTTCCCATGGGAATATACTTTGCAGTGAGGTTCCAAAGAGTCTTTTTGAAGAATTCCCATTTCTGTTCTGTGTTCATCGGTGCCAATATTCCCTCCCAGTCCAAGCCCTGGAGAGCAGTCCTCAGCCTTTGAAAATTTGCTCTCTTGAAATTAAGTGTTTTTATCTTCCCTGTATGTATTTCTTGCTTATAGTTAACATTAAATGAAATCATGTTATGATCACTGCTACCCAGGTGTTCCTTTATCTGAACATTAATAATAAGCTCTGCAAGGTTTGAGATTACCAGGTCCAACAGAGCATCATTCCTAGTTGGGGCCTTAATAAACTGGACCATAAAATTGTCCTGCAATAGGTTTTTAAATTTTTGTCCTTTAACTGTCCCAGAAATTCCATTATTCCAGTCAAGTTCTGGGTAGTTAAAATCCCCCATTATTATCACCGTCCCAGCCCTTGCAGCCCTTTCCATCTGTGCAAGTAGCCGAGTCTCCACCTCCTCATTAACATTGGGTGGTCTATTACAAACTCCAATGATTAACTTTGAACTACGAAAATCTGTATGCAGTTCCACCCATAATGCTTCAACTTCATCACACTCTCCATCAACCAGGTCCTCTTTCACGCTTGCTTTGAGGTCACTTCTCACATAGAGACAGACCCCTCCACCTTTCCTTTTTACCCTGTCTTTCCGAAAGAGAGCATAGCCAGGAATATTAATAGCCCAGTCATGTGAGGATTGAAGCCAAGTTTCAGCAATACCAATTACATCATAGCTCTCCTCATGCACCAGAGCTTTCAACTCACCTGTTTTGCTTGGAAGGCTTCTGGCATTGGTGAACAAACACTTAAATGTATTGTTACATTTTTCACTGGTGATTTTCATATAATTCATATAATTTTTAGTAGTGCAAAAGGCACTATAATTTCCAATGGCTGTTTGCAACATGAGAACTTTCTTGTCACCTGCCATAACCCCACCTCCATCTATCCCCATTCCACTCTCCATTAATGTCTGACCCCTAACTGACCTGTGTGCCCGATGTAATTCTAGTTCACCCTCCCCTCAAGTCTAGTTTAAATACTCCTCCAGCATTCCCCTAAACCTCTCCCCCAGCACAGCAGACCCCCTTCCATTCAAGTGCAAACCATCTTTAGCATATAGGTTGCACCCCAATGAAAAGTCAGCCCAGTGCTCTAGAAACCCAAATCCCTCCTTCCTACACCAGGTCTTTAGCCATGCATTCAGCTCTCTAATCTCCCCCTGCCTTTCCTGTGTTGCACACGGCACAGGCAATATTTCTGAGAATATCACCTTGGAGGTCCCTCCCTTCAGAATATTGCAACAACCACCATTTTATTCTCTAGGGTGTTAGAAAAATATATATTTAATGTTTGGGGGTTCTAAGTAATTTTCGAGCAAAAAAATTATTTTAACTTGTAAAGAAGTTTAAAAAATAGGTTTGATCTTAAAGTGGTTAAACATTTGCCTCGTGAGTTGTTTTTTAAAGTGATATTTATAAAATTGATTTTTATAATATATTTTTGTTCTCTTTGGTTGCCATTCTAAGAGATCCTTTGATATTATATACTATTTACAGGGTTGATAAGCAGCACTAATGAACTAATACTGCATAAAAAGACTATATGACAAACGGTGTGGAGAATACACAGCTTTTATTTATTGAGCCCCCTGGAATGTTCCATTGGCGGAAGGCGCGGTGTTCTTCTGGTTCACTTCTGGGAAGGATTCATGACGGTCGCCATGAAGAGAATGCTGTTGGTTTTGTGCTCACAGATGATGGAAATGAATGGACGGTTAATTTGTATCTTTTTGAATAGCGCAAATCGAACCATTTCTATGGCCGTGGCTCCGGCGGCCACTGTCCCCTTTTCATCCACATCCAGGACAGCCTTGTGTACGGCCTGCAATATAATAATATATATAATAGCATCAGAAAATAATCAGCAAATACAGGTTACGTTTTTTAAGATGTAATGGACTTATTGTGCTGCATCACTTCAGTACCTCTAGCCTAAAAATAGTGTTAGCCCCAAACCCCCCCCCTCCTGGATTCTGTGAATGTTCAGACATGCTGCGGGGCTATGGGTCCCAGCAGAGCCCTGCGGTGCAATATATGTGCGCGGGTTTCCCACACGTCTGAGCATGCACGGGTTTCCCACACGTCTGAGCATGCACAGGTTTCCCACACGTCTGAGCATGCACAGGTTTCCCACACGTCTGAGCATGCACAGGTTTCCCACACATCTGAGCATGCACGGGTTTCCCACACGTCTGAGCATGCACAGATTTCCCACACATCTGAGCATGCACAGGTTTCCCACACGTCTGAGCATGCACGGGTTTCCCACACGTCTGAGCATGCACAGGTTTCCCACATGTCTGAGCATGCACAGGTTTCCCACACGTCTGAGCATGCACGGGTTTCCCACACGTCTGAGCATGCACATGTTTCCCACACGTCTGAGCATGCACAGGTTTTCCACACATCTGAGCATTCATGGGTTTCCGACACATCTGAGCATGCACGGGTTTCCCACACGTCTGAGCATGCATGGGTTTCCCACACGTCTGAGAATGCACAGGTTTCCCACACGTCTGAGCATGCACAAGTTTCACACACGTCTGAGCATGCACGGGTTTCCCATACGTCTGAGCATGCATGAGTAGATTTGCCCAAAGAGCTCCGCCAAGACCCTGCAGCACATCTGTGCATGTTCCAAAAACATCAAAACATGTCAGCGCTGGAGTGGGCGGAGCAAAATGAAAGGGGAATCAAGAGCAAGGGATGAACCTAACATTTGGTTTTCCCCGCCAAACATCCCTCAATGTCACTGACTAGAGCGCGAGGGCAACTTTACAAAGATAAAAAGATTTTCTTCAGGAAAATTATACCGTTTCTGTAAATTGTGATATATCAGGAATTTGTTTTGATGCAACTTGTAATATTTACCGAAAGGTCCACTGTCTGACCGAATGCTGATATTGCTTGCTGCAAGCCAATTAGAAAAGCCTGTCCTATCCCAGCATGCTATAGAGAGGATCCTTGCTCTCTGAAAGGAAACAGTGGTCTCTCTGCAGCGGTCCAGCACACCCCTCTCTGGTTTAGACCTATATCTCCACAATTAGCAAATGCTATCTGCTGATAACAAGTGATGAGCCAACAGTTATAGGAGAAGTATAGCCAAAGCTTGCTTCATTATGCACTCCTGCAACCCCCTTTTTTCAGCCAACAGCGGGCTGAAGTCAGATGTCTGCTGATGTCACAGAGCCGGTCCAGGTTCTGGCAAGATCGTGGCAATGGAGTCGAAGTACATGAGTAGGGAGTGCTCTTCTCCCCAATGCTGTATCCTGGCCTAGGCCAACAAGGCCCAGGCCTAGGGCAGCACTTTGTAAAGGGCAGCACAAAAAGAGTCCCTGCCGGATTGTGCTACACTGCTAGTGTAATGCAAGCTGCTTCCAATTTTGACTGTCCTATCAGCGTGGACCACAGACCTTCCTCACTGTGCTCTATGTATTCTGCTGCACTATTGCCATGGTTATATATTCCTAGTCGTCTCCATAAAATTATCAAAAATTTGTGCTTAAAGTAGAACTCTAGGCAACACGTTTTTTCCATTTTGGATAGAGTAAGGGGGGTTATAGCCCCTGTCAGTTTATTTTTTACCCTCCCTGTCCCATTGGAGAGATTTTCCTTCGCTTCCTGCTCCATAGCCAAACAGGAAGTGATAGGAAATCTATGCAAATTAAGGGAATCCATTGCCCCCCCCCCCCAGGGCCTAAGAACTAGTGTCCCCACTCGAAAATTTCAGGGTGGGTCTTAAACATAAAATGGTGTGACCTTAACAGGAAGGGTGTGTCATATTTAAATTAGGGGGTGCACAAGTTTAGTCAGGCCTAGGGCAGCACAAAACCTAAATACACCCCTGTTCTCCCCGAGCCCCCCTTTTTGAAGCCAATTAGAGCCGCAGTCTCTAATCATGTGCTTAAAAATAATAACTTGTAGAAATCTATGCGTCCAGCACCCCGCATGAAGATTAGGGTGGAGGCGCTGCTGATGAAATGGCACACGTTCCCCAGGGCAATGCCAATCCTTCACCATGCCATTATTTTGACAACTCTGAAGAGTTAATGATGTTTTTATTCTGTATAATTCCATCTCATTTCTATTATCAGAGTTTGACTTGGAACGTGTTTACTAGAAATGTTTAGCCTAATAGATTAGTGTGGCCAGTTTATTGTGAGGACATTCTACCTTCTACCTTTTTACCGAAAATATTATGAGACAGCCGTCCTGTGGAGATGAACTCCTCTTCTTAGAATTGCCGCCCTTTTCTCTGTAGCCCTAATGTATTGAAATCCATCAACCCAAGGGCAGACATGGTTCCTAATCCAGGGCAGACAGGATTCCTAATCCAGAGCAGACAGGGTTCCTAATCCAGGGCAGACAGGATTCCTAATCCAGAGCAGACAGGGTTCCTAATCCAGGGCAGACAGGGTTCCTAATCCAGGGCAGACAGGGTTCCTAATCCAAGGTAAGACAGGGTTCCTAATCCAGGGCAGACAGGGTTCCAAATCCAAGGTAAGACAGGGTTCCTAATCCAGGGCAGATAGGGTTCCTAATCCAGGGCAGACAGGGTTCCTAATCCAGGGCAGATAGGGTTCCTAATCCAGGGCAGATAGGGTTCCTAAACCAGGGAAGATAGGGTTCCTAATCCAGGGCAGACAGTGTTCCTAATCCAGGGCAGACAGGGTTCCTAATCCAGTGGAGACAGGGTTCCTAATCCAGGGCAGAAAGGGTTCCTAATCCAGGGCAGTAAGGGTTCCTAATCCAGGGCTCATTTCTACCAATAACACCATGCTGCCCCTAAAATCAGTCTTCTGATGGAAGCTCTCCATAGTTTAAGTGCCAACTTAAGATGCGTTTTACAACTAGAAGTATGCAATGTTGGTCCGTGGGTAAAAATAAATTATGAATTCATTTATTTCTATTTTTCATAAAAATAATGAGCAGTGTGTTTATTTATTTATTGTGTTAAAAAAAGTCATATATATACCGTATTTGCCATTGTATTAGGCGGCTGGGCATATAAGACGACCCTCTAATTTTAAAATGTTAAATGGTGGTATTGTGCTATACTCACTGTATAAGACGACCCTCTTCCTGGATGTGCGGTAATGTTGTCTCACAGTATGCATGCAGTGTACCGCGCTGGGCCAGTCACAGCAAGCTATGCGTTCTGTTGGTGAGTGCAGGGCCTGCTTGGATTGGCAGAGGCTGTGACATCATCAGCCCGCGCTTCTGACTGTCACAGCCAATCTGAGCAGGCTACTGTAGATAGCCTGCAGGCTCTGTATTCATTGGTGGAGGGCTAAACATCCAGCGGGCGGCTGGCGTATAAGACGACCCCCGCTTTATACCCGGCGTATAAGACGACCCCCGCTTTATACCCGGCGTATAAGACGACTCCCGCTTCATACCCGGCGTATAAGACGACCCCCGCTTTATACCCGGCGTATAAGATGACCCCCGCTTTATACCCGGCGTATAAGACGACTCCCGCTTCATACCCGGCGTATAAGACGACCCCGCTTTATACCCGGCGTATAAGACGACCCCCGTTTTATACCCGGCGTATAAGACGACCCCCGCTTTATACCCGGCGTATAAGACGACCCCCGCTTTATTCCCGGCGTAAAAGACGACCCCCGCTTTACACCTGACGTATAAGACGACCCCCGCTTTATACCTGGCTTATAAGACGACCCCTGCTTTATACCCGGCGTATAAGACGACCCCTGCTTTATACCCGGTGTATAAGACGACCCCCGCTTTATACCCAGCGTATAAGATGACCCCTGCTTTATACCCGGCATATAAGACGACCCCAGCTTTATACCCGGCGTATAAGATGACCCCTGCTTTATACCTGGCGTATAAGACGACCCCCGCTTTATACCTGGCGTATAAGACGACCCCTGCTTTATACCCGGCGTATAAGACGACCCCTGCTTTATACCCAGCGTATAAAATGACCCCTGCTTTATACCCGGCATATAAGACGACCCCTGCTTTATACCTGGCGTATAAGATGACCCCTGCTTTATACCCAGCGTATAAGACGACCCCCGTTTTTTTGCCTGTTTTGTTTTCTGTGTAAAAGGTCGTCTTATACGCCGAAAAATACAGTATAGATATCTATAGAGATACTGTATATAGATATCCTTAAAATGTAAAACATATTCAGGTCTGCTAATTAATCAGAGTTATTGACAACCTACATTTTGTCTTCTGCATTTGGGCTGGATCTTTCGACCTTTGGTTAAACCCTTCCTAACCCGCCTATGTTTTCATTCTAAATTCTACAATGCTTGGGCTTCCAGATTTCTTGAGGAAGAAAGAAAGAAAAACTCTTACCTTTCCAACTTTTAGTTTAATATCACGAGTGATTCCGGGGAACTTGGCATCTTTGGAAAAGGCAGTTCTGATGCCAAGGGCACGCAAAACCTCCTTTAGGTCTATAGTTGAACTGATGGAAAATTTAGGCACAGAGAGGTCAATGGTCCTACGAAGAAAAACAATAGTCATTATGAAGCCAATACCGATGGAGACATCAACAAACGTGATACAAAGGGGCAACTTCAACCACAAAGTCAAATATACAATCGAGGAACTTATATAGATTACTGAAACCGGAAAAAGATTTATGAAGCCATACATGAAAGGTTCCCAACATTAGATAGCAGTCTGAAGATATGGGCAACTTCAAGTGAAATGCTCCTTTGTTTAAAGCTAGTAACAAACCTTTAGATTTAGATTCTCAAACAGGATTCCATGAAATCTGATGCCGCGTACACACGATTATTTTTCGTCATGTAAAAAAAAAGACGTTTTCAGCCTCTAGAAAAAAACGTTTTTTCCAACTTCATCATTAAAACGGCGTTGCCCACACACAATTATTAAAAAAAATGCTCTAGCAAAGCGCGGTGACGTACAACACGGACATCGGCACTATAAAGGGGAAGTTCCATGCGGATGGCGCCCCCTTGGGGCTGCTTTAGTTGATTCCTTGTTAGTAAAAGACGATACGCGATTTTCTGTATGTTACAGCGTGATGAAACTTCCCCTTTATAGTGCCGTAGTACGTGTCGTACATCACCACACTTTGCGCCAGCATTTTTTTTTCACGATCGTGTGTAGGCAAGGCTGACTTAACAAGAATCGGGTTGAAAAAAACTTTTTTTTTTCTAGAACATTAAAAATGGTCATGTGTACGCGGCATCAGGCCTAAAGTGGCGAAAATTGGTTTTTGGTTAATAACTTCCAGACTGAATGTGCTACCAACTCCAAACTTGGGGCACATCCTCCTGAAAAGCACAGGTACCCCTGGGGTTTTGGGGACCTTTCACTGGGGAGTTATCGTTTACATCAAGGTGCCCATCTTTTAAGATTTGTTTTCTAACATACCGTGACCAGAGCAATACCATGTTTCCATAGTAACACTGTACCCCTCTGGGGAAGTGATAAGTATTTTTATATATTTATGATTGCTTATACCAGTGAATTTCATTGGTATAAGCACCACTTTTTTAATGAATGAAACTGGTTCATTCAATGTCTTTTGTTGTGATTAGCTGTGAATGGCCAAAGCTAATCACATGATACAGTTGGCCCTGTCTGTACCATGTGGTCACTGTGACCAATCACAGCTAGCAGCACAATTGTATACAAAGGATGGCATGAAAGGAAGCCATCCATAGTTCACAATTGACATGTGATGTGGTGTAATTGGTCACAGCGATCACATGGTACTGGCAGCAGGTCATTTAAGTGATCAGTCATTGGCTTTGTCCGGTGGAAACAGCCGGTGACAGATCACGCCTCTGAGAGGTGTATTCTGGGAGGATACCATAAGACATCCACCCAGCACAATGGTGCTCCTGCCCAGCCCTCTTTGTACTAAAGGCCGGGCGTGGGCACTGTTTATCTGGGAGGACCAACGCTGTATCCTCACCTTGGCCAACAAGGCCCAGGTCTAGGGCAGCACTTTGTAGGGGGGCAGCACGAAAAGAGTCCTCATTGGCTTGCGCTAAACTGTCAGGCAAATTAGTCTAGCACCCCTATAAAGCGGCCGCACTGCTTCTGGTATGTGGGTGGCCAGCATTCCACAACTGTGGGGGGCGTGTCGCTTCTAATTTTGACTGCCCTCTCATCCTGGACCACAAACCTTCCTCACTGTGCTCTATGTTTCTGCTGCACTGTTGGCAGGATTCAGTGGCGGCCCGTCTATGGGGGGCACCCGGGCGCCGCCCCCCCCCCCCCCCCCTCCTGTAGTAAAAAAAAAAAACGGGCCCTTTAAGGCATTTTATTTTGCTTAAAATGTCATTTTTACTTTTACCTGCAGTTCCGGCGGCCGTCAATAGAGGGCGCTGCAGCGCCACCCCCTATCGCAAATAACTCACATTCATTGCATTGCATTGCATTGAATGTGTGTTATCATTGTTTCCAGCTGCCGCTGGTCTATTCATATAACCGGACATAGGGCGCCGGTTACCTGAATAGCGGCAGCTGATTGGCTGTGAGGAAGGGCCTATCAGAGCTGCTGGCTCTGATAGGCTTTTCAAGTACAGCCCTCCGGCTCTCAGATGTCTATACTCGGAACGCAGCCTCCCTGCGTTCCTTGCATAAGACTGGCGGCCGTTTCAGCCAATCAGGTTCCCGGATTCTGGTTATCAGGAACCTGATTGGCTGAAGCTTCACCACGGCGGCAGAAGACATCAAGGGAGGACATGGAAGCTTCAGGTAAGTGCTTTTTACAGGGAAAGGGGCGAAAATGGGCACAGAGGCGACAATGGGCACAGTGGCATCATGGGGCACAGTGGTGACAAAGGGCACAAAGGCGACAATGGGCACAGTGGTGACAATGGGCACAGTGGCAGCATGGGGCACAGTGGTGACAATGGGCACAGTGGCACCATGGGGCACAGTAGTGACAATGGGCACAGTGGCATCATGGTGCACAGTGGTGACAATGGGCACAGTGGCATAATGGGGCACAGTGGTGACAATTAAAGGGCACAGTGGTGACAATTGGCACAGTGGCAACAATTGAGGGGCACTGTGGCTGCATTTGATGGCATTGCACAGTGGTGACAATTAATTGCACAGTAGCTGTGTTTGATGGCATGGCACAGTGACTGTGTTTGATGGCATGGCATAGTGGTGACAATTGATGGCACAATGGCTGCGTTTGATGGCACAGTAGCTGCGTTTGATGGCATGGCACAGTGGTGACAATTGATGGCACAGTGGCTGCGTTTGATGGCACAGTGGCTGCGTTTGATGGCAAGGCACAGTGGTGACAATTGATGGCACAGTTGATGTGTTGCATGGCACAGTGATGACAATTCATGGCACAGTTGCTGTGTTTGATGGCACGGCACAGTGGTGACAATTGATGGCACAGTGACTGCATTTGATGGCATGGCACAGTGGTGACAATTGATGGCACAGTTGCTGTGTTGCATGGCACAGTGGTGACAATTGATGGCACAGTTGCTGTGTTTGATGGCATGGCACAGTGGTGACAATTGATGGCACAGTGGCTGTGTTTGATGGCATGGCACAGTGGTGACAATTGATGGCACAGTGACTGCATTTGATGGCATGGCACAGTGGTGACAATTGATGGCACAGTTGCTGTGTTGCATGGCACAGTGGTGACAATTGATGGCACAGTGACTGCATTTGATGGCATGGCACAGTGGTGACAATTGATGGCACAGTGACTACATTTGATGGCATGGCACAGTGGTGACAATTGATGGCACAGTTGCTGTGTTGCATAGCACAGTGGTTACAATTGATGGCACAGTTGCTGTGTTTGATGGCATGGCACAGTGGTGACAATTGATGGCACAGTGGCTGCATTTGGTGGCATGGCACAGTGGGGACAATTGATGGCACAGTTGCTGTTTGATGGCATTACACAGTGGTGACAATTGATGGCACAGTTGCTGTGTTGCATGGCACAGTGGTGACAATTGATGGCACAGTGACTGCATTTGATGGCATGGCACAGTGGTGACAATTGATGGCACAGTGACTACATTTGATGGCATGGCACAGTGGTGACAATTGATGGCACAGTTGATGTGTTGCATGGCACAGTGGTGACAATTGATGGCACAGTTGCTGTGTTTGATGGCATGGCACAGTGATGACAATTGATGGCACAGTGGCTGCATTTGGTGGCATGGCACAGTGGATGCATTTGATGGCACAGTGGCTGCATGTGATAGGCACAGTGAGGCTGCAATTTTTTATTTATTTTTCGTTTGCGCCCGCCAAAAATTTTGAGCACCAGCCGCCACTAGATTATACCTTCTTATGCCGCGTGCACACCATCGTTTTTCTACAAAGCTCTAGCAAAGCGTGGTGACGTACACCACGTTCGACGGCACTCTTTTCCATTGAAGCTCCGTCTCATAACTTGCTTCTGAGCATGCGCGGGTTTAAAAACGTCGTTTTCAACGTCGTTTTGCCCACACACCATCACTTTTTATGACACAAAAAACGACGTTTTGAAAAACGACACAAAAAATTCAAGCATGTTGGAAAAAAATGTTGGTCGTTTTTTTTAAGACAAAAAACGACGTTTTGCCCACACACGATCAATTTAAATGACGTTTTAAAAAATGTCTTTTTTTTTTCATCGCAAAAAACGACCGTGTGTACGCGGCATTAGTCCTCCATAAAATTATCAGAAATGTGTGCTTAAAGTAGAACTATGGGCAACAATTTGGATGGAGTAAGGGAGGGTTAGAGCCCCTGTCAGTTTATTTTTTTACCACCCCTGTCCCATTGAAGAGATTTCCCTTCACTTCCTGCCCCATAGCCAAACAGGAAGTAAGAAGAAATGTATGCAAATTAAGGGTGATCCCTTGCCCTCCCCCCAAGCCCTCAGAACTAGTGTCCCAACTTGAGAATTTCAGGTTGGGTCTTAAACAGCATGGGGTGTGGCCTTGACAGGAATGGGTGTGTTATATTACAATTAGGGGGTGCATAAGTTTAGGCAGGCCTAGGGCAGCACAAAACCTAAATACACCACTGTGGGAAGGATGTCATATGAGGTGTTTCACCATCAATTCCTCTACTCTACCTACCTGTAAGCTACATTGCAAAGGATCAGTGGCAAAGAACACTTCAGACCCTTCTGCTTGTGCCCTTTCCTCACCTTCAGCTTGCCCTTTCCTCACCTTCTGCTTGCCCTTTCCTCACCTTCTGCGTGTGCCCTTTCCTCACCTCCAGCTTGCCCTTTCCTCACCTTCTGCTTGCCCTTTCCTCACCTTCTGCTTGCCCTTTCCTCACCTTCTGCTTGCCCTTTCCTCACCTTCTGCTTGCCCTTTCCTCACCTTCTGCGTGTGCCCTTTCCTCACCTCCAGCTTGCCCTTTCCTCACCTTCTGCTTGCCCTTTCCTCACCTTCTGCTTGCCCTTTCCTCACCTTCTGCTTGCCCTTTCCTCACCTTCTGCTTGCCCTTTCCTCACCTTCTGCGTGTGCCCTTTCCTCACCTCCAGCTTGCCCTTTCCTCACCATTTGTAAGTCTGATTTTTACTTCCAGCGGACATATGGCAAGCCAGAATAAAGAAATGTTTTATATAATTATGATTTTATATTTGAACAAATTAGGTGTTTATATACATTTGTCTGCCATTTTCTTCTCTTACCTTTCTATGAACGATGTCCTCCATCGTTGTATGGTCTTGTCGGACATTCCTCGCTCTACCTCGTGGATCTTGCCCGGCTCGGCCATGGCGATAATCATGGATGCGTTATCCTTGTATGGAAGCTCCACTACTGTACAAGGAAGATCCGTGTCATGGAAAGTGCTGTAGCAACCCGTGCGATGCATCATTGGAACATCCACCTCTGTGTCCTCATCAACAAAGAACTTCCCAACTCTTGTACTATCCGGATGAAAAGTTTTCTGCCATTCTCCTAAAATAAAATATATATATAAAATACAGCAAAATTAAAATTCAAATTTTTAGGCAAGTAAACTCCAAATATGAAACTAAATCTAATACAAAGTATCCATGATATGTGGAGTGTGCACCAAAAAAGACCTTGAGCACATTCCATAGACACACCCCTGAACCTTGTGGACGGCCTTCCCATAGACACACCCCTAGACCTTGTGAACAGCCTTCCCATAGACACACCCCTAAACCTTGTGGACGGCCTTCCTATAGACACCCTCCTAAACCTTGTGGATGGCTATCCCAGAAGAGGTGAAGGTGTTATGGCTGTAAAGGGCGGAGCCAACTCAATATTAAACCCTCCGGACTAAGACTGGGAGGTAAAGGCCAGCGTCCCAATACTTTTGGTAATATAGTTTAGAGCTTTATTTATGCAATATCTGACGACTAAAAAGACTCCACTATCTAATATGTAGCAGCAAGGTTTTGATCTTCAAACATCGTTTTTTTTAGACCAACATCATTTGACAGATCCAATGGCTAGACAATGCAATCCGAATGAACTTGGTCACAATTTTCATTATAAGGAGACTCGGATGTATCCAAAATTCAATGAATCCGAAATAAATTATAACAAAATAAAATTATAATCAAAGGATTAAGCAACGAAATTGAAAATTAGCCAGTAAGGCCTGGAAGGTAATGACCAGGCCATTTTTGCGATACGGCACTGCGTCGGTTTAACTGACAATTGCGCGGTCGTGCGACGCTGTACACAAATTAGTTTTTTCCCACAAATAGAGCTTCCTTTGGTGGTATTTGATCACCTCTGTGATTTATTTTTTGCTATTAAACATATCCAATAAAACAATTTAGGCCAATATGTAATCTGCTACATATTGTTGGTAAAAAGAAAGTCCCAATAAGTGTAAATTGATTGGTTTGTGCAAAAGTTATCACGTCTACAAACTATGGGATATTTATTATTTTACTAGTAATGGTGGTGATCAGCGACTTATAGCATGACTGTGATATTGCGGCGGACAAATCGAACACCTAACTGACACTTTTGACACTTTTTTGGAAAGGTGACACCAGTATAGTGATCAGTGCTAAACAATATGCACTGTCGCTGTACTAATGACACTGGTAGGGAAAGGGTTAACATCAGGGGCGTTCAAAGGGTTGACTGTATGCCTAGGTTGTGTTTACTCACTGTGGGGGGGGTGTTTTGACTGGAGGAAGGCAAAGATCTGTGTTCCGGCTTAGCAGACAGAACGGCAATCTACCTTGTTTACATTATTTATTTACATTATTAAAATCACTGCTCCTGAAAAAACGTCTGTTTTTAAACTTTTTTAACACTTTTTATGACAATAACTTGCATATCAGCCTTTAAAATTATCACTTTTGTTTTTTCATGCTATTGTCCCCTAGACTTTAACGGGGTTCCGTGGCTTTCGAATTTGCTGCAAACACCGCATAATGGGGGTTATTATTTACGAAAAGGCAAATCCATTTTGCACTACAAATGTACTTGGAAGTGCAGTCCCTGTAAATCTGAAGTGAAGATCTGAAATGAGGGGAAGCTCTGTTGATTTTATCATCCAATCAGGTACAAGATAACATTTTGTTTTTCATCTTCCTTGCATGTCCCCCTCAGATCTCCAGTGACTGACCTTGCAGTGCAAAGTGGATTTTCCTTTCATAAATAATGCCCATTTTGTTCCCAACTTATGCTCAGGCCGAACCGCTCGCCCATCCCTACTGACCATCAATGAGTTGGCTTTAGCCGAGGTTTCCTCAACATCTGAAAATTATTTCAAGTGTTTCCTAAAAAAAGATTAGTAAAGGCTTTCATAATGTAACGTTAGCAATGCCAAGGACTTGTGGGCTGAGTTCGGTGGTCAATGTTTGATCCCATAGCAGAATGCCACAGCAAAGTCCGAGTGAGACGACCGATTCCGATGTGTTCATTGTTTTTCCTAATTGCCACACAGGAAATAAAAATGAAAGATGGAAGAATTATTTGATAATGCCCTCACTTTCTGTGTTTGACATATCAGACAGCTACAGAAATATTGCAATATTCTTTAAGTACAGTGGAACCTCCATTCCAGGAGAACGCTCATAATCCAAAGCACTCGCATTTCAAAGCGAGTTTCCCCATTGAAGTCAATAGAAACTAAAATAATTAGTTCCGCATTGACTTCAATGGCATGCAATACCGCATGTGTCCAGAGATGGGGGGGCACCGGAGAGCCTTGGATATGTCCGTAAAGGCAAAGGACACCACGGCTGACCTCGGCAAACCTTGGAAAGGCTCCGTTCCCGAGGTTTGTTGAGGTCAGCCTAGCTGTCCTCGGCCCTTTCCATACATTTCCGAACGGCGCCGATTGGCTGCGATCGCCACCGTTCGGCTCCACTTGGCTCCAGCACCCCCCCCCCCCCCACCTCGGGCCAAATGCGGTACTGCACACCACTTTGGCCTGAATCCTGCTAGTTTTGCGAGACAACACTCGCAAACCCAGTTAGGATTTTTTTTAAATACACAGCGCTCGGAGTCGAAAAGCTTGTTAGGCACGTTACTCGCAATCCGAGGTTTCGCTGTACAATAAAAACAACAAAAACAACTGATACTGTATACTTTCATTTTCTCCAGCTGCCTCCATTATCGTCTTACCCTTAAACAGAACGTAGTTGATCAGGACCATCTTAGTGTCGTTATGAAGGTCTTTGACAAGTTCATCGATTTTGCCCTCAGTTTTATTTTTCACGTATCGATTTATTTTCCTTTCAACTTTTTTTAAGTCGCTAAAATCCTCTTGCATAATTTCAGCATGGTAGTAGCGCTTTGTATCGTCTTTAAAGCTCTCCAGCACGGTCAGTTTATCTTTTACAAAGATGGCGTTTCCGATGGTGACTTGAAGGCTGCTCTTCGGCTCATTCAACATCTGGAGAAGATTGGAAAACGCCCGGTGGACCTCCATTTCCCTGCAACGTGCGTTGTTCAGGCTCAAACCTTTCCACATTTCCTGGTGGGTCTTTGACGTGGCCCCCAACAACATCATGGAAAAAGCAGAAGAAATGCTGAAAGGTGACAAAACAACATTCTTGGGTGGAGAATTATTTTCCTGAGATGACCTGGAGGTCAGATGTTTGAAGAAATTGATGACAAATTTAGTGTTTGCCTTCACTGTTTCCCTTAAGGCTTGGTCCTTCTTTGGATCTTTTCCACCCTTGGATTCCTTTTGGGACTTTGCAGATTTTGGTTCATCGGAAGAAGTTGTGACCGGGATGAGCAAAAGCAAGATTAGGAGGAACTTCATGTCTTCTCAGTATAGACAATCACCTACTGATAATGAGATAGTTACTGTAAGTCTTCAACACCCGATTCTCCTCTGAGACTTGTAGCATGTAGACTTCTGTATACCAACATCAAGACATTGAAGGACAACCAAACCCAGGAACAAAAATATAATGTATCGCATCTTACCTGTCCTTAGGTGTCATGGCCGCATTCATTTGTTTTTAGCAAGTACAGAAAATACCTGTTGACTTTGCTGAAAATGGAGTGTCTCCAAACAAAATTGACGTCCTTTTTTCCCCACAAATAGAGATTTATTTTGGTGGTATTTGATCACCTGCAGTTTAGGGCAGTGAAGGGGCAGTGAAGGGGTTAACCAGTAGGGGGCGCTGAAGAGGTTAAGTGTGTCTTAGGGAGTAATTCTAACTGTGGGGGGGTGGGCTGTGTGTGACAGGACACTGATCACTGCTCCCGATTACAGGTAACTGTGATCAGTGTCCTGTCACTAGGAAGAATGGGGAAATGCCTTGTCTACATCAGCATCTCCCTGTTCTTCCTCTCCGTGAGACGATTGCGGGTATACCCCTGGACATCGAGTCTGCGGGACCTGTGGTCAGACTCATGGAGCTCGCTGCAGTCGCCGGCACCGCCGCACGCCCACAATGCCACGTCTTAAAGGGCAGCGTATATATACGTTAATCTGCCCAGCCGTGTCATTCAGCTGACGTATATTGGCGTGAGCCGGTCGGCAAGTGGTTAATCAATTGATCAACTTGGGTCCATCCAGCCTGCCGGATTACCATGTGATTATCGATATTGGCTGCTTTAGCCACTAGCAATAATCAGTCTTCTCCCAGTGGGGATGGCTTCCTTTGCCAGCCCCTGTTCCCCACCCCTGCCGGGAGCAGACAGGAGGGATTCCCTCTGTCAGCTCTGTCAGCACTGTCGGCGGTTGCAGGAAAGAAATTTGCACCGCCTATGGCCTGCTTAAAAATGCTAGCGGGACATACCTTTTTCTATATAGATGATCAACGCGGCTTCCGGGTATGGTCGTCGGGACTGGGCGTTCCTAATTGATTGACAGGCATCCCGACCGACGCATACAGCGCGTCACGAGTAGCCGAAAGAAGCCGAACGTCGGTGCGGCTCTATACGGCGCCTACGCACCGACGTTCGGCTTCTTTCTGCTACTCGTGACATGCTGCATGCCTGTCAATCAATTAGGAACGCCCAGCCCCGACGACCATACCCGGAAGCCGCGTTGATCATCTATATAGAAAAAGGTATGTCCCGCTAGCATTTTTAAAAAACAAACGCCGATTCTCATTCTACTAAATAGTCTAAATGCAATGATAAAAACATTTTTTTAGGTGAACCTCCACTTTAAGGCCGGCCACATACAGTTCAAATCTTGGCCGGTTCCTCCTGAACCAGATTCGAACCATGTATGAGCAGGCTAAATGCACCAGGTTAACCACTTGGCTGGCCAAAGCCCAGAGCACTTTTTGCGATTCGGCACTGCGTCGCTTTAACTGACAATTGCACAGTCGTGCGACGTGGCTCCCAAACAAAATTGACGTCCTTTTTTTTCCCACAAATAGAGATTTATTTTGGTGGTATTTGATCACCTGCAGTTTAGGGCAGTGAAGGGGTTAACCAGTAGGGGGCGCTGAAGAGGTTAAGTGTGTCCTAGGGAGTAATTCTAACTGTGGGGGGGGTGGGCTGTGTGTGACAGGACACTGATCACCGCTCCCAATTACAGGGAACTGTGATCAGTGTCCTGTCACTAGGAAGAATGGGGAAATGCCTTGTCTACATCAGCATCTCCCTGTTCTTCCTCTCCGTTTGACGATCGCGGGTATACCCCCGGACATTGAGTCTGCGGGACCTGTGGTCAGACTCACGGAGCTCTCTGCAGTCGCCGGCACCGCCGCACGCCCACAATGCCACGTCTTAAAGGGCAGCATATATATACGTTAATCTGCCGTGTCATTCAGCTGACGTATATTGACGTGAGCCGGTCGGCAAGTGGTTAATCAATTGATCAACTTGGGTCCATCCAGCCTGCCGGATTACCATGTGATTATCGATATTGGCTGATTTAGCCACTAGCAATAATCAGTCTTCTCCCAGTGGGGACGGCTTCCCTCGCCAGCCCCTGTTCCCCACCCCTGCCGGGAGCAGACAGGAGGGATTCCCTCTGTCAGCTGTGTCAGCACTGTCGGCGGTTGCAGGAAAGAAATTTGCACCGCCTATGGCCTGCCTTGGTTTGAAGTCCAGCTTGGGTGACAATTATGGGAACCTCCATAGATACAGTGCAGTCAGTGAGTGTTGTGATTCTGGGACAAAACTTTGTTTATTTGCATCATAACTATGCAATGCAATAAAGAAAAAAAATTTAATGAATGCAGTCACCCCATCTAAGGACTGTTTTTTTTTTATGTGTCATTTTTTTTAATTATTACATTTATATTTTATTGAGATTTAGCACAACAATCAAATTAAGACCTAGTATCAAGAAAAAACACATACACATCTCAAAGTATTATATTAAAAATTATAGAGGGAAAAAAAGGGATATAAAAAGAGAAATAAAAAAAAAAAATGGGGGCAAATAACTTCCCTTCTTAACATACACAATATTAAAAAAAGTTACAGTAAGTCTTCTCCGACACACCCGCAATTAAGGAGCCCAACCTTCCTAATATCCTCAGTTCAGTCATTACACCCCTATTTCTGTGGAGAAGGAGAGATCTTCATAGTATTGACTAATAAGGGAGTCCAAATCGACTCCTAAGTAACAGTGACAGTGACAGCTTTCCCCGTGAATAATTTGGTCAATCCAGACAAATTTTTATTGAATTTAAATCCAGTTTGAACTTCTTGTGGGTCTCTCTGCTGAATAGCCATACATTTCAGTCTCAGTTTCACTCAGTACACTCCTCTTATTCAAGGGGGCATAATGGTGGGGAGGGGAATGACATTTTCCTGCAGAGTCCCGGATAGACAACCAAGGTCAATACTAGGGATGAGCCGAACATACCCGCGTTTGGTTCGCACCAGAACGCTCGAACAGATCGCGGGTTCGTGCAAACATTTAGAACCCCATTGAAGTCTATGGGGCTCGAACGTTCGAATTCAAAAACGATCATTTTAAAGACCAATATTCAATGTAATGTTGGAAAGCGTCTTTCAGAACCCGGGTCTTGCCCCAGGGAACATGTATCAATGGGAAAAAAAAGTTTTAAAAACTGCATTTTTTTCCGGGGCAGCCATTTTAATGATGCTTAAAGTGAAAGAAAAATTAAAATTCCTTTAAATATCGTACCGGCTGGGTGTCTATAGTAGTGGCACATGTTTAGAAATGTCCCTGCACAACATGAGATTACTCTCAGAAAAAAAGTAATTTAATACTGCTTGCGCCCGTGCTGTGTGGCAACAATATGTCAATTATTTTAAGGGTCGTGGGGGGCCATTACAATGCCAGATCTTGGCTCAATCAATTATATTTTTGTGAAAGAAAAATTATAGAAAAAAGGGCACCCCTCAAAGATACTGTAATTGGAGTGCAACAAAGAGCCACGTGCAAAGTACTGCATCAAAAATTGTTATTAGGTGCCCCTGTTAAACAGGGGCTGAAAAATTGGGCCTTAGGCACAACACTACACTGCAACCCCTCCCAATAACTCTAATTGGAGCACAACAAATAGCCACGTGCAAAGTATTGCATCAAAAATTGTTATTAGACGCCCCTGTTAAACAGGGGCACAAAAATTTGGCGGAGCCCAGAAACACAACATTTCTTACTAGCTATCAGTAACAAAAGTGAGGAGGAGAAGGATATTCCATCAGCAGCATACCAGGACAGTCACTCAGCATCAGCATACGCAGTCTCAAAGGGATCCGACATTTCAACAAAAAATTATTATTCAGTAACATCAGCATCAGGTGCTTGGTAGCTGGTGTTGATCCAAGCCTGATTCATTTTGATGAAGATCAGTCGATCAACAAAGTCGGTGGAGATGTGCACCCTGTGATCGGTCACAAAGCCTCCAGCAGCACTGAATGTGCATTCTGAAAGAACACTGGATGCAGGGCAAGCCAGTAGCTCAATTGCGTACTGTGCAAGCTCTGGCCAGTGATCCATCCTCAAGACCCAGTAAGCCAGAGGATTTTCGGTGGGGAAGGTGTCCAAGTTGGATCTTGCCCCTAGGTATTCCCGGATCATGTAAACCAGATGCTGGCGATGGTTGCTGGAACCGTTCAGACCTTGGGGCTGCGGACTAAAAAATTGTCTGAATGCATGGGTCAGACGGCCACCTTCTCCACCGCTCCTTCTGTGACTCACCGAAGCCGCAGCAGGACGTTGTCCAGAGCCAGGTTTTGGTAATCCCCCCGGTTCTGGGAACGCATTGCACAGACCCTTCTGCAAGGCCTCCCGCAGAAGTTTCATCTTCTGCTCCCTCTGCGATGGCAACATAAGGTCCGCAACCTTACTCTTGTAACGTGGATCAAGGAGAGTTGCCAGACAGTAATGATCACTCTCCTTGATAGCACGTACACAAGGATCCTTACGCAGGCATTGCAGGATCAGGGAGGCCATGCAGCGTAGGTTTGCAGAGGCATTCGGGGCACAGTCCTCTGGGTCACTGAGGACGACAGGATCCTCAGGCACCTCATCCCAGCCACGTAAAAGTCCACATGTTCTTTGGGAATGTAAATGATACCTTGAAGACTGCTGCTGCTAATGGTGTGTGCTAGGCTCCACCTCCATGCTACTGATACAATCATCCTCCTCCTCCTCCTCTTCATGTGTGCTAGGTGGGCAAGCAAGACCACTGTCTGGGTAAAGGGGGCCTTGAGAGGTAAGGAAGTCCTCCTCTTCCTCCCTCTGTTCTGCCTCAAGGGCCCTGTCCATTATTTCACGTAGCATGTGCTCCAACATGTGAATAAGAGGGACAGTCTCACTGATGCATGCACTGTCATTGCTTACCATCCTCGTGGCCTCCTCAAATGGTGACAGGACAGTGCATGCACCCTGATCAAGGCCCACTGGCGTGGGGAAAAAAACCAAGCTCCCCTGACCCAGTTCTGCTGCCATATTGGCACAGGTACTCATTAATGGCCCGCTGCTGCGTGTGCAGCCACTGCAGCATGGCCAACGTAGAGTTCCATCTGGTGGGCATGTCACAAATTAGGCGGTTCTTGGGCAGGTTGTATTCTCTTTGGAGGTCTGTCAGCCGAGCAGTGGCATTATATGACCTCCGGAAATGCACACAGACTTTCCTGGCCTGTAAGCCCGGGTACCTGCCCAAGAACCGCTGCACCACCAAATTCAGGACATGCGCAAAACAGGGCACATGGGTGAGTTTTCCCTGTCGCAGGGCAGAGAGGAGGTTGGTGCCATTATCACTGACCACCATTCCAGGCTTCAGCTGGCGTGGCGTCAACCACCTCTGAGCCTGCCCCTGCAGAGCTGACAAAACCTCTTCCCCAGTGTGGCTCCTGTCTCCCAAGCACACTAGCTCTAGCACCACATGGCATCTCTTGGCCTGCATTCCTGAGTAGCCCCTCGTACGCCTACGGAGCACGGCTAGTTCAGAGAAAACATCACCACAGGAAGAGGCCACAGAAAAAGAAGAAGAGGAAGAGGTGGAGGAGAGAGGTGTGTCACAAACAGTAGTAGTGCTTTGGAGGCGTGGTGGCGGAACAACCTCCAAAACTACTGTACCTTGCCCTGCGTCATTCCCAGCTGCCAGCAGAGTCACCCAATGTGCCGTAAAAGACAGGTAACGTCCCTGTCCATGCCTGCTGGACCATGAGTCAGCAGTAAGATGCACCTTACCACTGACCGCCCTGTTCAGCGAGGCATGGACATTGCCTTCCACATGCCGGTAGAGAGCCGAAATCGCCTTCCGTGAGAAAAAGTGGCGTTTGGGTACTTGCCACTGAGGTACTGCACATTCCACAAACTCACGGAAGGGGGCAGAATCTACCAACTGAAAAGGTAGCAGTTGAAGTGCTAGGCTTCAGAAGGGCAAGGGGAGGTACGCTTTGGTCTTTAGTGTGGGTCTTTCTGGTGTGCTTGCCAACGAGCTGCATGGCAGGTCGACATATGTCTGGACAAGCATGTGGTACCCAGGCGGGTGATGTTTTGGCTACACGAGATACGCTTGCGACATATGTTGCAAATAGCAAAGGTATGATCTGATGGACATGTTTCAAAAAAGGCCCACACCAAAGAACTTTTGCTGTATCGTTCAGACACAGCAGCGCCATGCACAAGCGTAGATGTTCGCTGTATTGCAGTTGGTGTGCCCTTAAGCTGACCCCTGGAGGGCATCCTGCCTCTTTGGAGATGTGCCTGTGCCTCGTCCTCCTCCTCCTCCTCTTCCCCCTCCTCCTCTCTCCTATCAGGCACCCAGGTAGTGTCAGTGACCTCATCATCCCCTCCCTCCTCATCACTGTCAAAAACCTGGCAGTATGCTCCAGCTGGGGGAACATCACTGCCAGATTGCTGTCCCTCTCGGCCACCCCCTCTCCCTGGGCTCACATCAATGCCTTCCTCTATCTGTGTTCCATCATCGGAGCCTTCAAAACGCTGCGCATCTTCATTCAGCATGTACCCAACACTGTGTTGAAACAGTTCGGGGGACTCTATAGGAGGACACGGTGGGACTAGGGAAGGATTGTGTGATGCCATTGTACAGAGGGAAGAGGAAGCCTTGGCAGCTGCTTTGCCAGACAAACTAAGATCAGTCTGTGTGAGAGAGGATGAGGAGGATGAGGACAGCTTGGTCATCCAATCTACTATTTTCTCTGCATGTTGAGGCTCAACACGGCCAGCTCCCGAAAAGAAGGACGAGCGGCCACATGCTGAAGAGGATGCACCGCGTCCACCACCAGCGTTGCCTCTAGATGCAGAGCCTGCTTGCCCTCGTGACTCTCGGCCTCTCTTTGTTGTCCTTCCAGACATTTTAATGCGTTCAGGTGTAAATAAACAGCACACGTGCACTTACAGTAAATGCGCTTACGTGCGATTACACAGCAAACTTGCACTTACAGTAAATGCGCTTACGTGCGATTACACAGCAAGCTTGCACTTACAGTAAATGCGCTTACGTGCGATTACACAGCAAACTTTCACTTACAGTAAATGCGCTTACGTGCGATTACACAGCAAACGTGCACTTACAGTAAATGCGCTTACGTGCGGTTACACAGCAAACGTGCACTTACAGTAAATGCGCTTACTTACTTACTTACATAAGAAGGGGAAAGATCAATTGGAGCCCTCATCCTACCGCCCAATCTCCCTGTTATGTACCGATGTTAAGATCCTAGCCAAAATACTCGCCACCCGCTTAAATAGATACATTAATAATCTTATCCATCCAGACCAGTCAGGGTTTATACCAGGCAGGGCAACATTAGAAGAACCTTTCTCGCAGGCTCGCAAAATTATTGCACAAAAATGGCAAGCTCAGCTGCCCCCATCTATAGAGAACTGGTTAGCAGTTATGAACCAAACAATTTCAAATGAAAAGATACACTACATTACCCAGGGGAAGCATGACAAGTTTGCAAAAATATGGAGACGATGGTAGTTATCAGATGAGGACTCAGGGTAGGTGTTCCCAACGCCGGAGCTTGGGCATAAGGGGGCTTGCTCTCGAGTGGGCCCCCATAGGCCCACCCTCACCTGTGCCAAATATTAAACAACTGGAAAGGTGGCAACTATCTATAACTTAACTCACTCATTACCAGGGCTGTATGCTCACAAGGGTGGGAAAGGGGAGGGCGGGGGGCAAGGGGTTGGGAAGCGGAGACACGGGGGGGGGGGTACACATCAAACACAGCACCTATTCAATAATGCATGAGATATTAACCTAACAGGGGTACAGTCACTAGTTGCTCTAATATTTACTTATGTAATTTGTTAATAAACCGCTTGTACTCTTGTTTGACGGACATATGTATGTGTAAAGCAGTGATAAAAAAAACAAAACAATAAAAATAAATGAATTAAAAAAAAGAAGAACCTTTCTAAATCTACAAACACCAACGGATAATGAGGTGCCCAAAGTGGTGCTGTCTCTCGACGCCGCCAAGGCTTTCGATAGCCTAGAATGGACATACTTATGGAAAGTGCTAGAGAGCTTCGGTTTCGGACCCCTTTTTATTAGTTGGGTTAAATTGCTGTACAGCGAACCAAGAGCTAAAATCAGAATAAATAACGAGCTGTCAGGAGTCTTCCAGCTGGAGAGAGGGACGAGACAGGGGTGTCCTCTATCCCCCCTTCTGTTCGCCCTCACTATGGAGCCTCTAGCAATTATGGCTAGATCAAGGTCGGATATAATGGGGTTTAGAAGACACCAAGGGGAAGACAAGATTGCATTGTTCGCAGACGATGTTTTGTTTTTCTTAGGAGATGTTGGAACCACATTAGGCAGAGTGATGCATATGGTAGAGGAATTTGGCCAGTTTTCAGGTCTGACCATTAACTGGGAAAAATCTGCTTTGCTACCATTGGACCCACTCAATCCCCAGTTATTGCCAGGTGCTTCCCAACTAAGGGCCAGATTCACGTATTCCAGAGCATCTTTGCTCTGGAGTAACGCTTCTGATTTGCGTTGCGCTGCCGAAATTTTAGGAGCAAGTGCTGTCATTCACGAAGCACTTGCTCCTAAAGTTGCGGCAGCGCATCACAAATGAGCCGGCGGAATTCAAATGTCGCGGGTACGGGGCGTGTAGTATGCTAACTACGCGCGATCCCGCCGCCAACGTACTGCGCATGCGTCGAGTGTCAAAACATCCCCGTGCGCATGCTCCAAAATCTGTGAATGAACGTCAATGACGTCACATTCCCATTCATGACCGTTTTACGCAAGCGACGTTTTTTTTTTTTTTTTCCGACGCGATGACGACGCCTATACCTAACATAGGATACTCCAGCCCCATGTAGGTATATCTATGCGCCGCGTATCCCGTCCGGAAACGTCGTATCGTCATTGCGTCGCGCCGGATTTCGATCGTGAATTGCCGATTTCCGCTCATTAACATATTTTTTGAGCGTAAATCGGCGGGAACGCCCCCGGCGCCATTTTTAAGTTGAAGTTACGATGCGATGGCGAAACTCAGTTACGCTGCTCGCATCGGAACTTCAACCCGGCGTTTCTTGTTTTCTGGTTACAGAAAACAGAAACGCCGGCTCAAAGCCACAGTTAGGCTGGCGGATCACTCGATCCGCCAGCGTAACCTTTGCTGAATCTGGCCCCAAGTGTGGTCACAAAATTCAAATACTTAGGGATCTGGATCACGAAGGATGTCACCCAATACGCTAATATAAATGTCACCCCACTTTTACTGAAACTGGAAAAAAAAGCGACATCTGGAAAAGACTCCCTTTGTCTGTTGCAGGACGATGCAATTTAATAAAAATGATATGGCAGCCGCAGATACTATGGGCCAGATTCAGGTAGAGTTGAGCTGGAGTATTTCGATATGCGCCGCGTAACTGTGAATATGCGCCGTCGTTTCTATGTGGCCGTACCCACCAAACTAGATGTGACAGAAAACGGGCCATTTCCGATCGGCTTAACTTTCCAAAGCCAGAGTCTCGTCAACGCATAATTATGCTTGGCGCATCAGTCGCGCCTATTGATTTCCCCTGCAAATATGCAAATGAGGGAGATTTCCCGATTCGCGAACGGATTAGCACCATACGCTGGCTACATGCGCCGCGCGTATCTCGTCCGTCCAGCGCAAAATTATTCCTACAAATAGCTGCTTTATCTGTACTCCAAACGGCCTCAGGTCAGCAGGAGAGCACCTACAGCAGCGTTACCGACGCTAAGAGCTAGCTGAGCACCCCCACTTGCAGGACAACACTTCTGTCCATGCTTGTCTGTCAACTTTTACAGCCATGGAGGAAGACATCATAGGTCTCCATAGCCGAGATGACGGCTGACAGCTCCTGGCCTTTAGAGTTCAGCTTTTTCCTGTGTGTTTGCGGGGAACGGAAGCAGCCATCTCAGAACAAAAGTAACTTCACTGTGGGAGGGGGAACAGGATATACTTTAGTGCCGGAATGGCGCATCTATGGGCGCATTTAAACGCCCAACAGAACGCATTGCGCTGACGTTTCCCGTGAAGTGGTGCCGACGGAAGTTGTGAGCATGCGCACAAGGGGGCGAGTGAAGCCTCACTTACTGTGCATGCTCCGTGGATGATGCGCTGAACGTAAGCCTCTGCGCTGGGCTCCGCCCATCATTTACATATGATCACACCCACTTCCACTTGCGTCGGGTTACGCCAGCGCATTTTCGTTACTCCGGCGCAAGTTTAGGAGCAAGTGCTATGTGAATTACAGTACTTGCGCCGAAAGTGTCGGCGGAGTAACGTAAATGAGAAACGTTACTCCAAAGTAAAGAAGTGCCCATCTACCTGAATCTGGCCCTATACCTGCTTCATAACTCACCGATATGGATAGGACAAAAGTGGTTTAAAAGTATAGAGTCGTTATTCAGACAATTAATATGGAGGGGTGGTCAAGCCAGGATAAGTCTGCAAACGCTACAACTTTCTGTTAAAGAGGGGGGCATGGCAGTTCCACACCCAAGGCTATATTTCTTGGCGTCACAATTGCAACACCTGGCGGGTTGTGGAACCACAGAGGTAGATCGTCCCAAAAGCCGATTATTGCTAATAGGGAATCCCCACAAATTGCTGGTGGAAGCCCTAGAGGCAGATTTTTTCTGCCACAAATACCCAACCACAAAATTAGTCACCAAAATATGGCATATAACAAAAGCATTGTTGGGGTACGTTGGCGCAACAGATTTTCTCCCCTTATAGAAAAATAATAATCTACAGAAAGTAATGAGTATAGAAGAACCGGGAGAGTGGAGGAGACAGGGTATAAACCGTCTGAAACATTTGTTTGAGGGTAACATTATGAAAACATTCTTAGAATTAACAAGGGAATTCAATATACCAAACAAGACATTTTACAAATACCTTCAGGTTCGCCATGCCATCCAAGCACAATTCAGCTCCCAAACAGTTATATGGGCCCAGATCCCCGCTCTTCTTAAAGTAATCAAGGCAAGATCAGCTAAAGGCTTAATTTCAGTAATGTACAACAGTCTGGGGGCCAGAGCAATAAGTAGAGCGGGCCCGTCCAAGAGCAAAGAGGGGTGGGAAAGGGACGTGGGAACAATATCACCTGAACAGTGGGATAGGATCTTACAACAAGGAGCTTTGGTTTCAATCACCCCTGCGCAGAGACTGTCCCATCTGTTCTTATTACACAGGGTATATCACACCCCCCACAAGATGTTTAAACTAGTGTGGAGGCAAAACAATGAATGCCCAAGGTGTAAAGCTAAAGGGGATCTTATACATATGGTTAAGAAGTGTCCAAAGCTATTTGGCTACTGGGTGGAGATAATTGAGAGGATTAACAAGGCATTTGGATCCTCTCTCGACCCAGTGGCTATGACCTGTTTCTTGGGGTGTATGGAGGACAACAGAGTCCCACAAGGCAATCTGGAAGCAGTATTGAGATGCCTATTCCAGGCACGTAAGATAATAGCCCAAAAATGGCAGGCACATGCTCCCCCGTCCGTAGAAGTTAACTATCTCTAGTGAAAGAGTATACCTCATCAGACAGGGGAACTATGGGAAATTTGCTAGATTGTGGGGGCCTTGGCTGAGGGCTGCTGACCCTGAGTCCCCTTTGTAGGGGGACTCAGGGTCAGTTCCTGAAGAGGCCTTCCGGGATACTACGTCCCCCGTCAGTAACGGTCTCCAATAACCCACTTACCCCGTTGCTCGTGGGGCGGAGTCTCTTGGAGGGTCTTTAGGGTGCATCATTCCCCGGGAACATGGTCCCAGATATAAAACAAAGAGGCAAGAATACAGTGATATGGTCTTCCATCTTCCTCGGTTGGGCAATTACGGGGGTAGTACGCTTCTCAAGCATGGGGTAGGGAGGGGGGACGGGGGGAAGGGTGATGCAAGAGTATCGGCATGGGGAACTAGTAGGAAATAGATATCTTCGGTTATTCAAAATAGTTGTATACTTAGTCCTTGATGATTATTTTGTTGCCTTTTTTGTATTTTGTAACCATGATACCTGATTAATTGTTTGTTGGAGCAAGAGAAACAAAAAAGAAAACCCCCAAAAAAAAATGAATTAAAAAAAAAAAACTTCTTGTGGGAAGTTAGAGGAAATCACAGAAAAATACATTTCCTTTTATTTGTCACTGGAACCGATTTCCCCACAAGAAGATTTCTCCTATTTTCCTGTTCTACTGACCAGTGACCCCTGTGGAAGATTTCCCACTACTTACCACCCCAATAACAATCGTCCATCCAGTCTATGCTGATTTCCCATATCCCTGTATGTTCTGTCCTTTAAGATGTACATGTAAGAGTCATTTAAAAATATCCATACTCCCCACATCCACCACCAATTGTGGGAGAGAGGTCTCGGGTAAGCTGTATATCACTCAATGCGTCAGTACGTCGCCCGTGCCCCAGACGACATCATTGTATGACGAAACGTACATCGGGAGAGGAGACGTTCTGACGTGTGGCGTTACGGTCCTGTGTGGACGGGCGTTCGTGAGAGCCAGCCGGCTTTACTTTTATCCCATGCTTTTACGAAGAACATATCTTGTAAGTGCAACTTATTTTATTAAACTTATCTATATCCTACTGTACATCACTATTGTGAGCCTTGTTTTTTTCCCAGAGTCCTTCTGCCATTTACGAAAACCTGAAGGATCTGTTATACCGGTGTTTGTTGCAGTCCCACCACAAAGGCCCGGGCTGGGGTTTACAGCCGCAAGCTGGTTATGCTTGCCATCCGGTAAGCTTACATCCCTTACGGTGATCTCTGTCGGTGGTGGTTTATCAGCATATGATTCACTGGGGAATATTTATTGCACCTCTATTAGGATTTCCTTAATCAATTGGACTTTTGATTGTTTACATGACCTACCTTTTGTGATTCACTCCAATGGACAGTGTTTAAATCACTCAATCACTTGTTATTATTTACATTTATATTTATTTGTTATTATTAATTAGCGCAACTACATTTCTTTTCTTGTAATTGTATTGCCCTGACAGTGAAGAACCTGCTTCTCCTCCAGTCTCATTGTGTGGCCCTGTGTCCCTGGGACTGAATAGTTTCTAGTTTCCTAGGCTGGGATCCCCATTGAGATATTTATAGATCGCTATCATGTCCCCTCTCCAGAGTTAGATCTGGGAAGATCATACGGAACCTCCTTTTAACGAAGTCTGTGGTAAAGCGAGCTCCATGTGGCAGAACGGGTAAATATGCAGAAATGTGAACATATGTTAGCATGTTCCCTCATAACCATAAAATGCAACTGTATTATATGCACATTATACTTCATAAGGTGTAAAAACATGTCATTCTCTGATAGATTTTTTTGATAGATTTTTATAAATGTAAGTTACCCCTGAGAAAGACCCAAAATTCTGTAGGTCGAAATGCGTTGGGAAATTTCCATGCATCAAATAGCGCTGAAGCCAACGCAATAGTAACTCATTGTTCTATGTGTATCTGCCCGTGAAAACATTTCTTGTCTCACTTCTTTTGTACTTTCCAGAGCTCATATCTTTACATTTGTGTCTTTTTCTCGTCTTCTTTTGCTAATAAAATCATTAAATTTTACAAATATTGAATCATTATTTGCTGCAAAAAAAAACCCACGGGGAACTGTTCCTCTTTTTCCAATGTAACCTCTAACAACCAGTCAGTAAGTGGTAATCAGTGTTGTTCATCTTCCTTTAAAAAAGTAACTAGTTACAATTACAAGTTACTTGTCCGAAAAAGTAATTGAGTTAGTGACTCAGTTACTTTATTGGCAAAGTAACTAGTTACTCGGAAAAGTAACTGAGATTTTTTTTTTATATTCTGCAATGCAATTACGTTCTTTAACATCTTTGTTATCAAAGATGTTTATATTAACTGATTGAAGAATAAAAACACTATATACAGTATTTTAGAACATTTCGTACTGTGTACAATTATTAATATTATCTTCATCACACTTCACCTGCCCAGGCAGCAATACTGTTGCTGCCTGGGCAGGTGGAGTTTGATGATGATATTAATAATTGTACACAGTATTGCATTTGCTGGGCCTGCCATATACTGTACTGTACTACACTGTATAACTGCACAACAAACTTCCTTTACAAATAATGCATATTTTAAAATGTTATTAGTAATAACATTTTAAAATATGCATTATTTGTAAAGGAATTTTGTAGTGCAGTTATACAGTATAGTGTACAGTACAGTATATGGCAGGCCCAGCAAATGCAATACGGTGTACAATTATTAATAGCATCATTATTATTATTAATAGCATCATCACACTCCACCTGCCCAGGCAGCAATACTGTACAATATAGATTCAGTGTGCACTGCAGCAGTGTCACTCACACTGCACACTGAATCTATATTGTACAGTATTGCTGCCTGGGCAGGTGAAGTGTGATGATGCTGGGCCTTCCTGGGCATGTGGAGCGGTCCGGCGGAGTGTCCCGTCATCTGTCCCCCCCCCCCCGGCCCCCCCACTCCCAATCCATTGCCGCTTGCCTCGGCTCCTCACCTGCGCAGGGCCACGGCCCATGGTCGGTGCACTGCTGGTGCGGTGAGTGTCCCCGAAGTCCGGACCATTGGTGGTGGAGTGGAGTGGAGCCTCCGCGGCGGCCGGGGGAAATGTCGGTGGCTTAGGTGACGGTGAGGAGGTGAGCCAGACTCACTCCCTCCCTCCCGGCCCGTCACACTACAATGCTGCGGGCGGGAGACTTCAGGCACGTGCATTCGCCAGCGTCACGCGTCACGACGTCAACGACACGTCGACACATGACCCGGAGCTGGCCTATGACCCAACCCATCCAGCCCTGAGTTGACAGAGGGAGAGTCTGCCTGGACTGCCTCCCCGCACGCACTCAATGTAACGCGGTAACGCCGCCAATGTAATGGCAACGGCGTTGCCGATGGGGTAATAGTAATCAGGTAGATTACTAGTTACCCCTTGGAGGGCAATCGTTACGTAACCGCGTTTATTTAAACGCCGTTACTTACAACACTGGTGGTAATGATATGCTGTAACCTCTAGCAACCACAATCACTGCCTGATCTGATACAGTAAACTGATTTTAAGTCTAACTGATATTTATTGTCTGTCTCAGAGCAGGTGGAGAGCAAAATTGCATGGGGGAGGGGCCCCAAGAACATTTTTGCCCAGAGTCCAATCAATATTAAAGACAACCCTGTGTCCAATAAGGCATTGCAAGTGTGACCCCCAAAGGCAGAGGCGTCATGGGACTTGTAGTTCTGCAACAGCTGGAGGGCCCCAGGTTAAGCACCCCATGCTCTATATCATTATAGTCACCAGGACAAAAAATAGAGAGGGAACTTCCCCATCAGGGCAAAGGCCACTCGAAAAATCTGGCAGGGCTCCCTAAAAAGGCAAAAAAAAACAAAAACCACACGGAAGAGGAAAATAAACTTCTAAGGAAAGCAACAGGTGAGGATTCATTGTACACGTTACACAGATTATTATCTCACTCCTACCTCACAATATGGGGCCAGATTCAGGAACAGTTAGGCTGGCGGATCGAGTGATCCGCCAGCCTAACTGTGACTTTGAGCCGGCGTTTCTGTTTTCTGTAACCAGAAAACAAGAAACGCCGGGTTGAAGTTCCGATGCGAGCAGCGTAACTGAGTTTCGCCATCGCATCGTTACTTCAACTTAAAAATGGCGCCGGGGGCGTTCCCGCCGATTTACGCTCAAAAAATATGTTAATGAGCGGAAATCGGCAATTCACGATCGAATTCCGGCGCGACGCAATGACGATACGACGTTTCCGGACGGGATACGCGGCGCATAGATATACCTACATGGGGTTGGAGTATCCTATGTTAGGTATAGGCGTCGTCATCGCGTCGGGAAAAAAAAAAAAAAACGTTGCTTGCGTAAAACGGTCATGAATGGGAATGTGACGTCATTGACGTTCATTCACAGATTTTGGAGCATGCGCACGGGGATGTTTTGACACTCGACGCATGTGCAGTACGTTGGCGGCGGGATCGCGCGTAGTTAGCATACTACACGCCCCGTACCCGCCAAATTTGAATTCCGCCGGCTCATTTGTGATGCGCTGCCGCAACTTTAGGAGCAAGTGCTTCGTGAATGACAGCACTTGCTCCTAAAATTTCTGCAGCGCAACGCAAATGAGAAGCGTTACTCCAGAGCAAAGATGCTCTGGACTACCTGAATCTGGCCCATGGAGTGTAACCTCCGACGAGCCAGGCTCTCCGATTCCTCCCGCGTTGTACCGTGTGCCCTGACATTGTAAAGCACTGCGCAAATTGCTGGCAAATCCTTGTGAACCAATGGAAGCCAAGCACAATCCGCCCCTCTGGAGTTCCCACCACTGCGCTTAACACCTTTCTTTGGACATTTATAGCGCTACTTATTTTTAAACACTAAACTTTTGTATAGTTTTAAAAATATTATTTCACAGCTATATAAATCCTGTATAATAATAATAATAATAATAATAATATAAATCCTGTATAATAATAATAATAATATAAATCCTGTATAATAATAATAATAATAATAAGTCCTGTATAATAATTATAATACATCCTGTATAGTAATAATAATAATAATAATAATAATAATAATAATAATAATAATATAAATCCTGTATAATAATAATAATAACATAAATCCTGTATAATAATAATAAAATAAATCATGTATTATAATAATAATAATAATAATAATAATAATAATATATAATAATATAAATCATGTATAATAATAAAATAAATCCTGTATTATTATAATAATAATAATAATATAAATCGTGTATAATAATAATATAAATCCTTTGTAATTATAATAATAATATAAATCGTGTATAATAATAATAATATAAATCGTGTATAATAATAAAATAAATCCTTTATAATAATAATAATATTAATATAAATCCTGAATAATAATAATAATAATAATAATAATATAAATCCTGTATAATAGTAATAATACAATTAAGGATGTGGAGAACAGCAGCTTGATACATTTTCTCCTTACCCCTGAACAGTACCAACTGGATCAGCCAACCGGAGACAGAATCTTCACGTTTGAAAATGTGAGAATCAGCGGAAAAATCTATTTATGTAGAGGAAGATTTTCCTGGAGTCTCAAATTACCCCTCCCCCTCCCACCCCCTTTTTTATCCAGGATAAATGGGAATTAAGGCAGCCCATTCATAATAGACAGACTGATGGTAGAATAATAAAATTCTGCTGCGCTTAACACAGATAACTACAATATCTTTCATATAAATAAATCTTTATCAATCTAAATACACAATGTGAGTCCAGCCATAAAAACCTGCCGAACGTGGGAAACATTATAAATATTACATAAATATGACCTAGGGATGCGCCGATACCATTTTTTTTACAAGTAAAAATACTTTGGGCCAGATTCAGATACAATTAGATTATCGTAGCGTTTCCCAAATACACTACGCCGCCGTATTTTACCTGGCTCTACGTGGAATCCAGGTAGATGTTTGTCCAGTAAACGACGGCGGCGTAGTGTATTTCTCCCGTCGCAATCCATCTACGCGAGTAGGGGGCGTGAATCATTTAAAATAGGCGCGTTCCCGCGGCGATCGAACTGCGCATGCTCCGTTCGCAAATTTCCCACCGTGCATTGCGCGAAAACACGTCGTTACGTCATTCGTTGTTTGAGTAGCGTCGTTTACGCACGATCCTCGTCCCGAACGAGTTACGTAAAAAATAAAAATAAAATAAAAAATCGACGCGTGAACGACGGCCATACTTAACATGGGCTACGTACCGTTAGACCAGCAAAAAGCTGGTCTAACAGTACGTAAAAAAAAATAGACGAAAGCGATTGCGAAGACCACTCGTATCTTCGTGGATCGCCGTAAAAACACATTTGCATATCCCGACGCATGAAAACGACGCGAACTCCTCCCAGCGGCCGCAAATATATCGCAGCGTAGATCCGAAGGCTTACGAAGACGTAAGCCTCTCGGATCGAAGCCCGAAGCCGCCGTATCATGGTTTGAGGATTCAAACTAGTGATACGGCGCGCGAAATTTGAAATTACTCCTGTCTAACACCAGTTAGACAGGCGTAATTGCTTTCTGAATCTGGGCCTTTGTTTTTCTTAGTACTCGCCGATTACCGATTACCAATACCAATTACTGATTACCGATAACCGATACCGAGTGCAACTGTTCTGTTTTCACTTCAGATGTCAGAAATGGTACAAAGCATTGAAAAGTGTTTTATGGGGTTTTTTTTGCACTTTTTCAATGTGAAATGTTATTATATATGTGTAAAAATATTCACTAAGCAGACAAAAAAAAGTTTTCATTGTTTATCGTTTATAAAATAAATGTGAAACAAAATAAAATAAAAAGCAGTTAAATAATAATTAAATGGAGGAGGAGAATAGAGAGTTAATTAACCGCTTCCGCCCCAGACCATATTGCTGCTCAATGACCGGGCCACTTTTTGCGATTCGGCACTGCGTCGCTTTAACTGACAATTGCGCTGTCGTGTGACGTGGCTCCCAAACAAAATTGGTGTCCTTTATTTCCCACAAATAGAGATTTCTTTTGTTGGTATTTGATCACCTCTGCGGTTTTTATTTTTTACGCTAAAAAACAAAAATAAAGCGACAATTTTGGAAAAAATACATAATTTTTTACTATAATAAATATCCCCAAAATAAAATAAAAAATAAAAAATTCTTCTACATATTTTTGGTAAAAAAAAAAATCGCAATAAGAGTTTATTGATCGGTTTGCGCAAAAGTTTTTTCTTTTTTTACTAGTAATGGGGGTGATCAGCGATTTTTATCATGACTGCGACATTATGGTCGACACATTGGACACTTTTAACACCATTGGGACCATTGTCATTTATACAGCAATCAGTGCTAACAAATGCTCTGATTACTGTAAAAATAGAACTGGCAGTGAAGGGGTTAACCACTAGGTGGCACTGTAGGAGTTAAGTGTGTCCTAGGGAGTGATCCTTACTGTAGTGGGCGTGGCTACATGTGACACGTCACTGATCGTTGTTCCCGATGACAGCGTCACTAGGCAGAATGGGGAGAATGTTATGTTTACTAGACATGTGCATTCATTTTCGTTAGAATGCATTTTCGTCCAAAAATCTTATTTTTTCGTTATCGTTTTAACAAACGATAACGAAAGAGCAAGAAACGAAAACCGAAACATCCGACATAAAAAATACTTTATTTTCGTTTCCGTTGCGGTAAAAATTCGATATAGAGAGATTCGACATGACGCTGACTGAATACAGAAAAGCAATCTGTCTATCGAACCTGATATACACACACATACGGTACTTTTTGACATTATAGAGAAAAGATTCGACATCATAGAGAAAAAATTCGACATCATAGAGAAAAGATTTGACACTATAGAAATAAGGCGGCGTACACACGGCCAAAGTTCTCGCTGAAAACCAGCGAGAACCTCGCTGGAATGTGCATTCCAGCGAGGACCTCGGCCGTGTGTACGGTCTCGGCGAGCTTCCCGTCGGGAAGCCTGTCGAGCAGAAATAGAGAGCACGCTCTCTATTTCCTCGACGGCCCGCCTGGAAGAATGGCTGGTTGCCATTCCCGACGGGCGGGTCGCCGATTTCGACGGCCGGCAGGGAACCTCGACGGGCGGAACGATGTGTTCTGCCCGTCGAGATTCCCTGCCGTGTGTACGCCGCCTAATAGATTCGACATTCGACGGAGAAGATATACTGCACTCGTACATTTTAATGCTCCGCCCATAGGCTATAGAAAGATTCTAATGTTGGTTGACTATGACTAGTAATAATAATATAATTATTTATTATTATTATTACTAGTCATACAACATTAGAATTCTTGTAGGCGGAATATTCGACCGGAAATGTAAGATTCGGTGTAAAGTTTGACCATTCAACAGAAACCAAGTATTATTGGATTTTCAGACGAAAGCTATTCCCCAACGAAGAACAAAATAAATCAAAACGATTTTCGGGAGTAACTAAATAAATGTATTGTCCAGACGAAAATGAAAAAATGAAACAAAATATTCCAGTCTGCACATGTCTAATGTTTACACATATCTCCCTGTTCTTCAGCTCTGTGACACGATAGCAGGACACCGGCGGCAATGGCGTCTGCGGTTCCCACGGGCGCGGTCACGGAGCTTGCAAAATATTTTCATTGTTTATTGTTTATGGTTCGTGGCCCTCTGACTGAGAGTGATGTGGATCACATAAACACGCGACAAGACTTACAACATAAATAGACCTGAAGTGTGCCTTGGTGGTCTGGTCAGTATGCCAAGAAAAGGGGGCATACCCAAGTAAGTAATGGGTAGTATATTGAAGAAGCATATGCTGAGAAGTGCCCTGAAAAAGGGAAGGGTGGGAGGGTGTCGAATGCGTTTGAATGCGCAGACTCACGGACATGAGGTGAGCTGGGAAGAGTCGGCCCAGTGACGTGTAGTACTGCACACTGAACCGACAAAGAGCATGTGTGAGTGGGCTGCTTAAATACCCTCCGGGCTCCTCCCATAAACTCAGGCCACCATACTGGCCTTCTTATTTATGGTTGTGGCCCTCTGACTGAGAGTGATGGGGATCACATAAACATGCGACAAGACTTACAACATAAATAGACCTGAAGTGTGCCTTGGTGGTCTGGTCAGTATGCCAAGAAAAGGGGGCAAAAGACTCAGATAGGGAAATAGCTTATATTGATTTCTTGTATTTATTGAGCCAGCTTGGTAAAGGCTTGTGCCATTTCTTCCTGAGGATTTGGGATGTATGTGGCAAAACAAGGAGACTTCCCATCAGCCTGGTATCTTGATTACGTGGTCTGGTACTCCCTGTTGGGAGGCAGTTGAGGCTGCTCTAATTCGGAAAGAATGTCCAGAGAACTGACTGGGGTTTGAAGCCCAAGTTGCTTAGGATTCTGACATGCTTGACAAACTGGCTGCCACTCAGGGAGCTGGTTTAGAAAGGGTAGCAACAAGCTACCATCAGATCGGCTGGGTAGATGGAGCAGTAGTCGGTCGAGCACCGTCACTGGGCGTCAGGCATTGTTAGTCTGAAACAGGTTGATGTCAACCCCCGGGGCTGGTTTGTTGCGTTTGCAGACTGAGAGTGTAGGGGTTCGAAAGCGAGTCGGGTGGCGTCGGAGCAGTGTCTGACTGCAGGAGCCACTGACTGTAAATTCACTAGGTCGTAGGGAACCATAGAAGGCCTGGTAGATGGCTGCTTGGGTGACTATGCTGGGCAAGGCCCTAAATGGGGAACGAGTAAGGATTTCAGACATGTCCCTAAAGAGGGCACTCTTGAAAGGTAGGCGCTTGCCACTGACTACAGGTTGGTGCTTCTGTATGCCCTGTAGGAGGGACTTGACTGCATGGGCTTGAGAATACTGACAGTTTACTGGGGTCCTGCAGGGACAGGAAATGCTGGACGCCATCTAGATATGGCGTGATAGTATTGTGAGAAAGGGTCAGCTGCGTGTGGCAATACGATATGAAGGCTAGGACGTGTCTAACGTTGCCTATTGCTGCTCTGAGGCAAGTGGCCAAAAATTAGCGGTTAGTGTTCCAAGCAGTGCGATAGGCCTTCAGTGTGTTGCGTGCCAAGGAGTGGTTAATATGCTGGGTAGAGTTGGTGAGATGCTACTTCAGTCTATCGTCAGCAATGACCAGGGTGGGACAGGGATGGTTATTGGGTCGGCTCCAGGCTCTTGCTGGAAAAACAAAGTAAGGTTTGAATAGGACAGAGCATCAGCTGCGATTTTGGATTTGCCTGGAATATATCTACAGAAGATATTAACTGGTGTCGGCTGACAGCTGCGCGAGCCTGCGCAGGAAGGACGTGATGGGGAGAGGCTTGATCTACCTTAATTGATGAAGTCGGCTGTGGCCTGATTGTCTGTGGTGAAGAACACTGTCTGTCCAGTTCAAGTGTGGCCCCAGACCTGGGCAGCTGCCACAATGGGGTACAGCACGAGGCGTGATGAAGACTGGGTGAAGCAGAAATTTAAGAGAATTTCTGGGGGCCAAGGTTTGGAGAACCAGTGGCAGACGAAAAATGCACGCAAAAGCCTGTGGTGGCTCGGTTGACACTGCCGGGATGAAGATTGAAATGCTGTTCTATCAGGTGGGGAAGTTGTCCCACATAGCTAAGTCTGCTACTGATGCTTGGTCTAGTTTGAGAACTTGGACTGGATCTTGCATTGGTGTGAGAAAATCAAGACAATACACAGGTGCTCAACAAGACGATATACGTGCACTCACTGACCAACGTGCACTCGCAGACCAACGTGCACTCGCAGACCAACGTGCACTCGCTGACCAACGTGCACTCGCTGACCAACGTGCACTCGCTGGTGCTGGATGTAAACTTGAACTAACTGCAGGGAAAAATACAGGGAAAAGATGAGTGGCCCGCGTGCCACTAAAGATGGATGGCCAACTAGGTGCCCCTGTGTGTTTGTGTGGCTGATTGTTTGTCACTGAGGTGTGTTTGCAAGTTTAGTTTGTATTCGGGTTTGCACATGGTGCGCTCTGCAAAGTGTTTTATACTACTGCAGACAATTTTATGTGGTTGCAAGGGTGTCAGTGAGTGTCAGGTTGCTGGGATGATATTGTGTGGTTGCAGGGGCCTCAAGTATGAAGGTTTGTTTTGAGGCGGCATTGCGTGGTTGCAAGGGTGTCAGTCTGGTTTGCTGAGACGATGTTGCGTGGTTGCAAAGGTCTCGATGATTATGAGGTTTGTTTTGAGATGGCATTGCGTGGTAGCAAGGGTCTCAGTCTGGTTTGCTGAGACGATATTGCCCGGTTGCAAAGGTCTCGATGATTATGAGGTTTGTTTTGAGATGGTATTGCGTGGTAGCAAGGGTCTCAGTCTGGTTTGCTGAGACGATATTGCACGGTTGCAAAGGTCTCAATGATTATGAGGTTGTTTTGAGATGGCCTTGTGTGGTTGCACGGGTCTCAACAAGTGAGGGGTTGCTGAGACGATGTTGCGTTTGCAATGGTCTCAAGTGAGTGTTGGGCTGCTGAGATGACTATGTATGGCTGCAAAGGTCTGAACGGGTGTCAGGTTGCTGAGACGATATTGTGTTTGCAATGGCGTCAAATGAGTGTCAGTTTGCTAAGACGACTTTGTATGGCTGCAAAGGTCTGAACGGGTGTTAGGTTGCTGAGACGAGATTGTGTGGTTGCAAAGGTCTAGATGAGTGTGTGGTAGCTGAGATGATATTACATTTGCAAGGGTCTCAAATAAGTGTCAAGTTGCTGAGACAATATTCCTTTTTTTTTAATGAAAACTACTGTGAATGAAACGCTGGTAAACATTAGTTACCACGTCTGGCAGTGTTTACAAGCCGTTACAGGCATTGGTGTTTCGAATGCCTCTGAACATCCGACTGAACCCATTTTTTTTTTCCCAGGAAGGTTTCTAACTCAACTGCCTAGAAACGAGTATAATGATCCTGTGTAGATGTACTGATAAGCTAACACGGAGGAGAGATTGGGGACCCTGTATAGATGTACTGGTAAGATAACAGAGGAGAGATTGGGGGCGGCTGAAAGAACACCTGACTGTTCCTAAACGTCCGTTTACCAACAGCAGTGTACATGAGGCCTAAGACAATTTGCCTGGCTGCAAGGATCTCAATGAATGCCAGGTTGCTGGGGCGAGACTGCGTGGTCACAAAGGTCTTTATTGAGTGGGAGGTTGCAAGGGTCTCAATGAGTGTGGGGCTGCTGAGACGGTATTGCGTTAGCAAGGGTCTCAACAAGGGTGTCAGGCTGCTGAGACGATTTTGTGTGGTTGCAATGGTCTCAACAGGTGTCAGGTTCCTGGGCCAAGATTGCGTGGTGGCAATTTTTTTTTTTTAGCGTTTTTTTTTTTTGCACTTTTATATATTTTTTGGTGTTTTTTTGTTTTGTTTTTATATATATATATTTTTGGTGTTTTGTAAGGTCATGTGTTGCAAGGGTCTTAAGGGTGTCAGGCTGCTGAGACGATATACGCGCGGTTGCAAGGATCTCAATGAGTGTGAGGGCTGCTGAGACGATATTGCATTTGCAAGGGTCTCAACAAGGGTGTCAGGCTGCTGAGACGATTTTGAGTAGTTGCAGTGGTCTCAACAGGTGTCAGGTTGCCGGGGGGCTGAAATTGCGTGGCGGCAAGGTTTTTATTTTTTATTTTTTGCGTTTTTTTTATATATATATATATTTTTTTTTGCATTTTGTAAAGGTCATGTGTTGCAAGGGTCTTAACAAGGGTGTCAGGCTGCTGGGATGATTTTGCATGGTTGCAAGGATCTCAATGAGTGTGGACCTGCTGAGACGATATTGCGTTTGCAAGGGTCTCAACAAGGGTGTCAGGCTGCTGAGATGATTTTGCGTATTTGCAGAGGTCTCAACAGGTGTCAGGTTGCCGGGGGGCTGAGATTGCGTGGTGGCAACGTTTTTTTTTTCTTTTGCGTTTTTATATATATTTTTTAATTTATTTTGCGTTTTGTAAAGGTCATGTGTTGCAAGGGTCTTAATTAGGGTGTCAGGCTGCTGGGGTGATTTTGCGTGGTTGCAAGGATCTCAATGAGTGTGGGGCTGCTGAGACGATATTGCGTTTGCAAGGGTCTCAACAAGGGTGTCAGGCTGCTGAGACGATTTTGCATGGTTGCAATGGTCTCAACAGGTGTCAGGTTGCTAAGGGGCTGAGATTGCATGGTGGCAAAGTTTTTTTTTTTGCGTTTTTTTTTTGCGTTTTTATATATATTTTTTATTTTATTTTGCGTTTTGTAAAGGTCATGTGTTGCAAGGGTCTTAACAAGGGTGTCAGGCTGCTGAGAAGATTTGCATGGTTGCAAGGTCTCAATCAATAAGAATTGGGTTACTGAGAAAGGATAGAAACACCTGGTTTGTTTGTACCTCAAGCAAGCAGTATAGGGTAGAAGGACAACGCCTGTTTGAATAGTAGGTTCCATAGGGGCCACTAATGAACGATATGGGAGACAACGAATAGTAGCAAATTGATAGGACATAAAGAATGTAATAACAAATTTTACTTGCGACAGTGGGCCTTGCGAGTGACTTTGCGGCGGACTGTGGCTGGAGTGAAACATGTAGGAAAGGTGTAGCGTGATGCCGTGCATGGGGCAAAACAACAAGGTTTGGTGTAGAAAATAGAACACGAGAAGTGCGTACGAATATTTTATAAGCTCCACTGTGGGAACCGAACATATGGTACGGGTGACACCATGAGTGGCCACGAATTTTGACATGACAAACAAGCTAACGAATCCTACCTGGGACAGTGAACATGCAACTGGGTTTGCTTGGACTGGAGTGGATGTGCAACACATCCGAAGAGTGTGGTGTGGTGTGGTGTGGCGCCATGCATGACGCACAGGCAATAACTTTGGTAAATAAATGAGAGAGAAGAACTGTGTACAAACAATTCGTAAGTTCCGCTGCGGAAACTAAAACGCACGGCATGGGGGAAACATAGAATGGCAATGGTGGAAAGTATGCAATGTATCTGATACAAAACGGTTATAAAGAGAAATGACTGATACAAAAACGGTTGTAAAATGCATGAAACAAATCCGATACGAATCGGAAGTAAGGAGTGTTGAACAAATCTGCTGTGAATTGGTTGTAGAATGTATGCTACTCCTTGCTGTGAAACCAAACACCTACAAGCCACCCATCTCCCCAGGCTAATCAAGTGCAGACAAGGCAGCAGGTGAGTTCAATTACCACCTAAATCTGCCAAAGAACCCATACAAAGAATATATGCTAATCTCCAAATGAATGAGACAGCAAGCATGGACACTGAATATACAAATAAATAGTTTGTTTGGCAGGAGGAAGTTACAAATGTACCAAGCTTGTAACTAAGATGTTAGAACATGAGCAACAATAACTCAGAGGCAGATTTTTACAAAAGAAATGCAGGATAGGAAGCATGACGAATTGCAAGATTGCACACGATACAAAAGGTTTGAATACAACCTGCGACAGTAAGCAGGAACCGCCGTCGAAGACCATGAACGGAGAAGCCGCAATGCACTTGCGATGTCGAATGCGATTGAATGCGCAGACTCACGGACATGAGGTGAACTGGGAAGAGTCGGCCCAGTGACGTGTAGTACTGCACACTGAACCGACAAAGAGCATGTGTGAGTGGGCTGCTTAAATACTCTCCGGGCTCCTCCCATAAACTCAGGCCACCATACTGGCCTTCTTATTTATAAAATAAACATGAAAAAAAATAAAAGCAGAAAAGAGAGTTAATGAATAATCTGTCATAGCAGGGAGGGCAGTCAAGAAAGAAAAGAGAGAGAGAGAGAGCGAGAGAGAGAGAAAGAAGTCCGCAGAGCCCCCCTTACATCAGAGTTACTCTTTCATTAGAGTTCTCACTGGGAGGTAGGAGAAAGAAGGGAGGCAAGGGGGGAGAGACTTCACTCACAGTGGATCAATGGATCGGTAGGTTGCACCTTTTCTCTTATGGCTGCTGGGCTTCAAACTTTCCACCCACACATCTCCTTCTCTGAGGCACAAACATCTGCTGGGGAGTGGCGGGAGGAAGAGCAGAACCAGCTCTTTCTATCTCTCCTCTGCAGGGGGAGGGAACAATCAGTGCTGGCTCTGAGCTGTGAGAGAGGGATGCTTGCAGCTCAGAGCCCTGCAGCCACTGGGGATCCACAGTCCAGCCTCCTGCCCCTCCCCCACTCCACAGTGCCTCCCAAACTTCCTCTGCCTATTTGAACTATCCCTTTAACAAATATGGTGTTGGGTCCCTCTCAAAAGGGGACAGGAAAGGGGGGATTTGGGCTTGAGTTCCCCCACTACTAGGAGCTACATGCTTTCAATATTGGGGTGGCAAGGGAAGAGGAGGAATAGGAGTGTCAACAGCTCCTCCTTTTGCAATGCACCTTGTCCACATGTTGATTTGGACAAAAAGGCCCAACCCCCACATCCAATGCCCTAAAAGTATGTGGGGGCTACAAGGGGCACTAATCAGAATCTGGAAGCCCTTTTAGAACAATGTGAATGGTGAAGGGCTACATAGTACCCGCCTTGTCACTCATTCAGAAAAAAAAACGTAACCACTTGCTGCCCACATAACACATATGTGCTTCAGCTAAGGGATGGGCTTTACCGCCCACACGCCACACGCATGTGTCAATGGGCTTCTGTGCTATGAGCATGGGCACTGCGCACTCCCAGCACAGGAACATCCTTATCGCCCTGACAGTGAAAAACCCCGATATGTTGAATATCAATGTGCATGGTGGAAGAGCAATCACTGTAGGCCCACGCCTATTCACTGGGAAAGAGATTGTAATGAGGAAAAGATGATCCGCAATCCGGTCGTTGCTATTTAAAAAATCTTTGTTTTTATTGACAAGCCACAGTGAACAAACACAAATGAGGACAGTTGACGTGTTTCAGCCTATAAGGCCTAATGCTGGCCATACACTATACGAAAATTCAGCTGACATTCGGTCGTTAAGAAAGATCTTTCGTTTTTCCAACAGTTAATGGGCACAAAATCGTTGAGGCTTTTTGAGCCGAAAAAACAAAGGACACATTTGGAAATTTTCTGCCGAACGAATGATAAATCGGAAGGTTAATGTGTTACCCGTCCGAACTTTCTGCACTAGGTATATTTAAAAAAAATATTGGTCATTACATGATGGCAATATCGTTTGCGCTCACGACCGAACGTTCGTTTGTCGAAAGTTCGTTCGGACGATTTTTCATGGAGTGTATGGCCAGCATAAGTCATAACCACAATACAGACATGAAACTTTGAATTAAATAGTAGCTCTAAAGATCACAGGCTCCACCCATTAATTGTCTTGATTGACCGCAGGCAATTATCCCATTTTTTATTTTATTTCATGTTATGTTGTCTTATGCATATGTGTACATGTGTATGAAAGCCTGTGCATGTGTGTACATGCATGTGCATATTATCACCACATGGATCATCCAATATGTATTGCAGCTGATTCTCCCTTTGGATAATTGCTTGCCGTCAATTAAGACAATTAATGGGTGGAGCCTGTAGTGTAAAAGCGTCAAAATAAATAAATAAAGTAAAATAAAAAACAAAAAATTGAAAACGCCCCTGTGGCGGTAGCTCGCGCTCAGGAACGAACACACAAGTAAGTCCCTCCCACATATGTAAACATCGTTCAAACCACACATGTGAGGTATCGCCGCATGTGTTACAGCATCAATTCTAGCACTAGACCTCCTCTGTACCTGTAAACTGGTAACATGTAAAAAGAATTAAGGCGTCGCCTATGGAGATTCTTAAGTACTGAAATTTGCCGCCATACCACAAGTGTGCACAATTTTATTTTTTTTGTTTACAAACGGTTTTTATTAATGGATAAGGTCATAGTATAAGCATTTAACAGTGGTAAAAAATGAACAAGTGAGAGAGTCGTTTACATTATACATTATATACAAGTGAAGATATAACACATGAGAAAATGCATACATTTGATTTTTAGATCCATACGATCTCCGTGGGGAAGAAAAAAAAAAAAATATAGTGGATGTGGTAAAGTAGAATACCTGTAATGGATATTATGTCAATAGTGAGGTTTCCCACAAATGCCATTTTTTTTGGAATATATGCATAGTATCATATAGCGTGTGATGTATTCTTTCTGATAATTTGATATTTTCCATACGGTTAAGAATTTGAGGCCATGGTACTTTGGTTGAACGCCAGTTGAAAGCTATGGCCCAGTGGATAGAGCTAAGAAGAGTGTGGATTAATCTGGAACTTGCTATTGGTATGTCTTGTATGGGGGCAAATAGAAGGCACATTTGAGGTGTTATTGGGATCTTTCTGGCTGAAATTCGATCAAACATAAGACTTGCATTGTGCAAGATGGGTTTAAGGTGGGAGCATTCCCAAAATATATGTAATAGTGTCCCGTGTGTAGGACAACCCCTGAAACAGAGTGGAGAAGTTGATGGGTAAAATAAATTAAGTTTGGCGGGGGTGAGATACCATCTGTAAAGCAGTTTAGTGGCAGATTCTCTGATGGTGGTAGTTTTGGTACATCTGTGTAGATTTTCGATTATGGTATCCCATTGTTCAGGGGAGAATGAAACGTTTAAGTCTGATTCCCATTGTAGCATGGGATGTGTTTTTTCAAGCATGTTGAACTTGTTTAGATTTTTATAGATTTTGGATATTAAACATTTGTCACGAGGGGAGGAAATACAAATCTGTTCGAATAGTGAGAAAGGGGTATTTAGAGTGAGTGAGTGGTATTTTTGGTAAAAGTGCTTTATCTTTTAATAATTTTCATATTCTGTGTGTGCAAGGTCATATTTCGTTTGTAGTTCTGTGAAAGAGTAAAATGTATTGTTATGAGTGAGTGATTTTAGATTTGTTAGATTGTGTAGCTTCAATATTGACCTTGAGTTTTGGCAATTGTCAAGGAAAGTGAAATGAGGGTCTCCTAGGAAGGATGCCAAGGGAGGGATGGTCCAAATCCATTTTGCCACAGAAAATAAGACCGTTAAATACAATCGTAACACATTCCCTACAACTGTGGAACAGACAAGTTACCAAACTTAAGTGTGCGCAATTTTAAACCGTGACATGTTGGATATCTATTTACTCAGCGTAACATCATCTTTTAAAATATACAAAAAATTGGGCTAATTACTGTTTTGTTATTTTCTAATTAATTTTAAAAAAGCATTTGAAAAATGATTGTGCAAATACCGTGCGAGATAAAAAGTAGGGCTGTTACTGATCAAAATGTTTGTGTTCGATTAATCGTTTGTTTTTTTAATCGATTAATCGACTAATTTCAATTATAACGCACATACAGATCCAACTACTTTTAGCTGATCTCCTTAGAGGGTGATTCCCAGTGCAGCTACCAACAACTGGAAAAATGGATAGCAGGATACAAAAAACACACAGGCAGCGCTTGATGGGAATAGCATTAAAACGTTTATAGTCTTCAAGTAGGTAACAAAATAAATATTGCACTGGAGAAAAAAATCGATGTAGCTACATAAACTGTAAAAATGGTGCGAGTAATACCAAACGGTGTGATACTGGTATAAAAATGTGTACAACGATACCACTGCTGAATCCAGATGAGGAGATGTTAACATCAGTCCTTCGCCATGTAGATGTCCCACGCTTTTTACTAATCTGAAATAGAACAGTGCAGCGCGAAAAAATAATAAATACAAATAAATGACTAAAAAACACAAATCCATGAACAAGTCCATAAGTGTATGTGAAGAAAGGCTCAATTAATTCTCAGCATGCAGTGCAGGACAATATAGGCGACCAAGATATCCTCCACCGTGCACAAGATGGCCTCTCACCTCACATATTCGACCTTAAAAGGTCACAGGGCATATAACACTACCAAGGAATCAGTTTACATAAAAAGTGACATAAAATCCTGCACTTGTACTCCATCATAAAGAGAAACAAAAAGAAGGCAATCTAGTGCTCTCTGTTTGGACAGTTTAATGAAGTACCAAGCATTTAAAATAACTCACATGATACAGCACTCTAACCGCGAGTGCCGACTTATACAGCGTACAGCATAGCCATGTGAAGATACACAAACAACCAGCGGTGATCGCGGGAAGACTCTCAAGATCACTACACACCATGGGCCAGATTCTCAAGGAACCTACATCGGCGTATCTCGATATGCACGGCGTAAGTGTAAATGTGCGCCGTCGTATCTATGCACCGTACCCACAGAACCAGATACGCCTGAAACTAGGCTTCTTCCGACCGACGTAACTTTTCTAAGCCGGCGCAGCGCGGGCGCATATTTACGCTGGGCGCATCTTGCGCTCCCATTGATTTTGTATTAAAATATGCAAATGAGGGAGATACGGCGATTCCCAAACGTACGTGCGCCCGACGCAGGCTACGCGCGCTGCGCGTAAGACGTACGTCCGGCCTAAAGTTACCCCTCATAAAGCAGGGGTACTTTGCACCAGACGTGTGCAAGTCAACTGGAGAGCAACTACAGCAGCACCATTACGGACGAGCTGAGTAACCACACTTGCAGGACAACACATTCGTCTGCCAACATGCCAACATGCCAGGGGCAGGCATGGTCATAGTACTACTAGTGTGTGCAGAGGCGCATAGAAGTAGGAGGGCACGGGAGAGGATATACCGAACACGCATGAACGTCTTTGGCATGGGGGAATCGGAGGTGTATCGCATCTTCAGATTCAGCCCTGATGCCATCCTGGAATTAGCCACAGCCCTGCATGATGACATCACCAGCCAGACACATCGCTCACATGCACTTCAGCCACTGGTCAAGGTACTGTCAACACTCCATTTCCTTGCCAGTGGCTCGTTCCAGCGTACAAGTGAAGTTGTGGCTGGGATGTCACAAACCAGCATGAGCAGATGTGTGCACCAAGTTGTCCCCACAATCCTCAGACGCATGTCCCACCACATCATCAGACCTACCAATGAGCATCTGTGGCAGAAGGCAATGCAGGATTTCTACAGCATTGCCGGATTCCCACGCACCATCTGGGCCATTGATTGCACATATGTGACACTACAGCCCCCCCGTGCCACAGAGCACATGTACCGCAATCGTAAGCATTGGCATTCCATCAACGTACAGGTGATAGACGATGCCAAAGACCTCATATGGCACGTCCGTGCCAAACACCCAGCCACGACAGCTACATATACCGTCAAAGCCCCATCCCAACGGAATTCGAACAGAATGTGTACAAGGACAGCTGGTTGGTTGGTGAGTGACATGGGAGTCAGGCATGACTGTCCTACCCCATGATGCAGACATCACGAGGGGCACATGCACGACTAACATCCTCTTGTCTTTTCCCTTCCAGGTGACTCGGCATATGCACTTGGGCCCCATCTCATGACTCCATTCCGGAATCCCCAAACCAGAGGAGAGAGAAGGTACAAAGCTGCACACATACGTACCCGCGTAGTGGTGGAGCGCACATTTGGTCTCCTGAAGTCCCGTTTCCGATGCCTGGATAAGTCCGGGGGTACCATGTTGTATTCCCCTACCTTTGTGTGCCAGATCATCGGTGCATGTTGTGTGCTGCACAACTACGCCATGAGAAAGGGCCTGCAGATTGACCTATGTGATGACCTAAGCCCCGAACCAGACAGTCCCCCCCTGCCCGAGGCTACCCCATCAGCTGAGGGAAGAGCAGTCAGGAGGTGCCTTGTGGAACGTATCTTTGAACGTTAAACATACACACATTCATCATGGCACACGAACAATGCACGCATGCATACCACTGTGGTCCCTAGATCACACACACCACATCCACATCACATTGGATTAGCCCAAGTCCAACATGCAGGACTTGGGAGCAGCAACGCTGCGCCAAGGCCCCAATGGTGTCGCTGTCCATTCATACCACATTCACACGGTCATTAGGATAACTAATCCCCGACGACACAGGGTGACACACCTTGCGGGCAGGAGTGTCACCCCCACATTCACACACCAGTCACACTGTAGCCTGCACTAATGTCTGTGTGCAGGCATTAAAAAAAATACTCTTCACCAGAGCATAAAGAAAAAACAAAAACTCTTCACCAAAGCATAAAGAAAAAACTCTTCACCAGAGCATATTCCAAAAAAACCTGAATCATTTGCCCTGGCGTGGGCTACGCCTGGTGCCCAGGCTCCTGGCCCCTGGCCCTCAATTGCCTGGGGGGAGCCTCAGTTGGGTGGGTGGGGCATCAGGTGGAGAAGCATCCCCTGGTCCCTCCCTGGCTGCCAGCCCTCCAAAGCCACCGCTATGCGGGTGAGTACCACCTCGATGGCAGCTGTCTGTGCCTGTACGGCCACTCTCAGGGACGTCACCTCTGCCACGAGTTCTGCCGTTGTAGCCTGCAGCTCCCCAAGGCAGGTGATCATCGCAGCACTGTTCCCAGAAAAATCCTGCAGAGTGTCACTTAAGGGGCCCGAGGAGGCCAGGCTGTCTGCCAGGCGTCTCATCTCCACCAAAATATCACCCATATGCCGGGTCTGGCAGTCATGTTCCCTTGTGAGATGTTCCGGCAGGAACTCAGGGACACCCCTTGTCTTCCTGGTAGCCTTCCTGGGGCCAGGAGTGGCTGGGGCCCTTCCATATGGGGAGGACCTTGAGGGGCTGGAGATAATGGGGATGGACCATGAGGGGCTGGAGGTGATGGGGTTGGACCCTGAGGGGCTGAAGATGATGGGGGTGGATGTGTGTGATGGTCCAGCCAAAACATTTGAATCCTCCAAAAAGAGATAAACCTCCTGGTCCATATGGACCACCTTCCCCTCAACCACCTCTTAACTTTTGGTCTGGGCACTCCCCTCCACCAGTGGCTCTTGGTATCCCAGGGGGTCAGCCAGGGATACAGGCTGTTCCGGGGATGATGGCATTGGACGGCCACAGGCAGCAGATGACGGCCCTCCTGCACATCTGTGGATGACACAAAACATTCCCAAAACATTCACATGTTGGTGGACCCACACACTTGTCACATGTTCCCTTCCACCCCCTCACATGCTACACACCAGATAGTAGATAAAACACACTTACCTGTCCTCAAGGCCTGCTCAAAGCCCTCCACTCCCTCCACTTGCTCCCTCTGAAGACACTGGGCAACCACTCTCTCCTCAGGAGTCAACCTAACCGCACTGGCTGGTCCACCTCCAGTGCCCCTGGCATGCTTACTGAGCTCGCCCAGCTTTCCTCTGACCACACGCCGCAGGTCATTTATCTTTTTTTAAAATGTCCTGAGGTGTCCTGACCTCATGAGCCAGGGAATTTACCTGTGCGGTGATCTTCATCAGGATCTCCTCCTTCTTGGCCTTACTTGTGCTGCCACTCTCTGCCCAATGGAGGCGGGCATCGTACCTCTCCATGGCCGATATTATAATCGCCCTCTCCTCTGGGGAGAAGTTCTTCTTCCTTTTTTCCTTCCTAAGAGCAGGCATGGCACAAAGCAAGACTCAAAAGTACTTACACCACAAACTAAAAAACTGTGTACTTTTGCGCTCGACGGGCGCATGTCTGGGCGTATTTATGCACTGAGCGTAGGCAGTGGGCCCGCGTATCTTAGGGGTTACGCCGGGCGTAGTTTTGAGCATGCGCATAGGGGTGCGGGACATACGTCCACATCACGGCGCATGCGCCGTTCGTTCGGCCCTTTATTTGCATGGGGTCACACTTCATTTAAATGGATCACGCCCACTTCCCTCCTACTTTGAATTACGCCGGCTTATGCCAATGAATTTACGTTATGCCGGCGCATCGTTAGGAGAATTTGCTCTAAGAATACGGTGCTTGCCTCTCAAAGTTATGTCAGCGTATCGCATCTGATATGTGCTACGCCTGCATAAAGATGCGCCTATGTACGAGAATTTGGCCCCATGGGCCAGATTCAGGTAGAGTTAGGCTGGAGTATATGTGATACTCCAGCCTAACTGTCACTTTAAGCCGGCGTTTCTGTTTTCTGTAACCAGAAAACAAGAAACGCCGGGTTGGTGTTCCGATGCGATCGGCGCAATTGAATTTCGCCATCGCATCGCAATTTTAATTTAAAAATGGCGCCGGGGGCGTTCCCGCTGATTTACGCTGAAAAAATATGTTAATCAGCGGGAATCGGCAATTCGCGATCGTATTCGGGCGCGACGCAGTGACTTTCCGACGTTTCCGTAAGCGATACGCGGCGTAAAGATAAAGCAGCCCCCTAGTGGAGTATCCTATGTTAAGTATAGGCGTCGTCATCGCGTCGGAAAAAAAAAATCGCGTCGATTGCGTAAAACTTTCATGAATGGGGATGTGACGTCATTGACGTTCACTGACAGAATTTGGAGCATGCGCACTGGGATGCATTGACACTCGACGCATGCGCAGTACGTTCGCCGCGGGATCGCGCTTAGTTAAAATAATACACGCCCCGTACCAGCCCAATTTGAATTCCGCCAGCTCATTTGCGATGCGCTGCCGCAACTTTAGGAGCAAAAATTTCGCCAGCGTAACGTAAATGAGAAGCGTTACTCCAGAGCAAAGATGCTCCCATCTACCTGAATCTGGCCCCATGTGTTTAAAGACATTGAGGTGTCTATTATTGTTGCATTGGGGATTAAAGACAGACCTACTCCTTAAATTAGAATGCTTGGTTGTAGATATAGGAATATTTCTCTGTATGGGGTCTGAGAGAAAATACTTTTCATATTCAAACCTCGAACATATTTTTGTACATTAATATAGGTTTTAAAGATTCCTGATAGGAGCAAATTTCAAACCTTTGTCAAGCACGCGTGTCTCATCGTCAGACAGGGGGACTCCACTCAAATTGAAAATCCTGGGGTCGAGAAAGTATCCAAACATTGGAGGGGTGGACATTTTATTCGCCAACTTAGCCGTCACAAATCTTTCTGGATATTCGAAACCAAGGTTATGTCATCTGCAGGCTTAAATGTGGATTTTGATATAAATTGTTTTATTTCTAATAGATAAAATTGTATTTATTATTTTTCCTTTTTTATACAAGTCTTATTTTTTTTTAATTTAAAAATAATTTTACATATATATCATTTTTATATATTTGTTTAGTATTTTATTGTATTAATGGTGATCGTGGATGACGTCCTAAATAGTTTTTTTATTGAAGGGGTTACCTTGTTGTTCCCCTTCTGTTTCTTAATAGAGGTGCAGTATTTATACAAATTTGCTTTTAGAAATATTGAGTATTAATTTGATATATCGGTGGAATTTTATTTTTTCCTCATTTTTCACATATCTTATTTTTTATTCTTCTATGTAGTTATTGACCAGTTTGTATGCATTGTTATATTTGTGCCTCTTTCAATTTTAATTTATTTTGGCAATCCCAATCAGTGATCGGGTAACTCCCCTTTTTCAAGATGTTTATCTTGTATGTTTTGTAAGCCATGATTGGCCGTATCTCCTTGAGGGTCCGATCGGCAACTGAGCGGTTGCCATGACACGATATAAACCATTACCAGCGGGACGTCTGCGTGTCTTCCTGCCCCACGCTGATGAAGTCCAGCCCATAGGACGCAACACGTACGGGGGAGGAGCCACGTAGGACGTCACCCGCAATCACCCCTGCTTGTTTGTGTATCTTCACATGGCTATGCTGTACGCTGTATTAGTCGGCACTCGCGGTTAGAGTGCTCTATCATGTGAGTTATTTTAAATGCTTGTTACTTCATTAAACTGTCCAAACAGAGAGCACTAGATTGCCTTCTATTTGTTTCTCTTTATGGTGGCGTACAACTGCAGGATTTGATATCACCTTTGATGTAAACTGATTCCTTGGTAGTGTTATATGCCCTGTGACCTTTTAAGGTCGAATATGTGAGGTGAGAGGCCATCTTGTGCACGGTGGAGGATATTTTGGCCACCTTTATTTTCCTGCACTGCATGCTGAGAATTGATTGAGCCTTTCTTCACATACACTTATGGACTTTTTCATTGATTTGTGTTTTTTAGTAATTTTATTTTATTTATTATTTTTTGCGCTGCACTGTTCTATTTGATATCTGTTTTGGGATTTTGTTATGATTTCATCCTGAGTGCTGGCTTGCATTTTTTTATTTGTAAAATATAATTTTTTCAGCGCTGAATATTGCTTTGCGCTTTTTACTAAACTGTCCGATACGGTCGTGTCCCGGGAAGCGTCCCAGAACCTATACTAAGCCCTCCTAAACCCTTGAGGGTAGGGGCAAGATAGTAGGGGCCCCAGAGCATTACTTTGCCCAGGGGCCCATGATGCTATTAAGATGGCCCTGTCCTCGATCTCATGTGGCCATTCCCTGCATCTATTCAGCGGGGGGTGCTTTAGTGAGGGATAGGGAGAGTATTATGCAGGCTTTTGTATCCTATTATTCAGATCTTTATTCGGCTATCCCACATAATGACAGTCGGGTACTGACGGATTTGTTGGACTCCTTTCAGATCCCGGTGCTGCCTGGGCCTGACGGGTTTCCGGCAGGATGGTATAAGACCTACACGGATGTGTTGTCCCACAAACTTTTAAACCTGTATATGGAATGTGTCAAGGTTGGGAGCTTGCCCCCTTCGTGGTATGAGGCTCATGTGGTTTTGCTCCCTAAACCGGAGAAAGACCCACTTCATTGTTCCTCGTATAGACCCATTGCACTGCTGAACATGGATCTTAAGATTCTTACCAAAATGGTGGCCAATAGGTTAATGCAATATCTGGATCACTTGATATCCCCTGATCAGACAGGGTTTATGCCCAAAAAGGCTACCAATATTAATATCCGCAGGGTGTACACGCATACGCAATTTGATGGGGAGATATCCCATGGGGGGGCCCTGGTGTTTTTCGATCTGGAAAAGGCGTTTGATTCCATTGATTGGGGATACATGGTCCAGGTGTTGGAGTGCATGTGTTTTGGCCCTGTGTTCCTCAAATGGATACCACTGCTCTATGATCACCCGGTGGAGGCAATCCACCTGAACGGCCGTGTGTTTGACACTTTTCCGGTATCCAGGGCACCAGGCAGGGATGCCCCTTGTCCCCAGGTTTATTTGCTTTGGTTATGGAACCCTTGGCAATTGCATTATATTCTTCATCGCAGGTTCAGGGGATTAAGGTGGGCACCCTGACTGAGACCGTGGCCCTTTACGCAGATGACCTGGTTCTTTTTCTTGGGGATACTGGCCCTTCTCTACATGCTGCACTCTCACTGATGGGTAGATTCACTGCAGTCTCTGGTCTCAAGGTCAACTGGACCAAGTCCAAGATCCTCCTGCTACGTTCCCATGCAGCACCTGGGCGGGCTGACCCTTCCAATCCCTTGCAGTGGGCGACTCAGATTAGATACCTGGGGCTGCAAATTACGAACTCAGTAACAGACTTCATTGGCCTTAATGTGTCTCCATTACTGACCACTGTATCTAAAAAACTTCACTCCTGGAAAAACCTCCACCTATCCCTTTTTGGGAAGGTAAGTCTGATTAAAATAAAGATTCTTCCCCTCCTGCTCTATACCCTTAGGAACTCTCCGGTGTGGATACCAAGGTCAATTTTTAGGTCCATAGACAGCATGATCTCCTCCTTCCTGTGGCAGGGGAAGCTCCCCCGTCTCAAATTGGCTGTTCTTCAGCAACCGTGGGGGGAGGGAGGATTGGCGGTACCAAATTTCCACGAGTACTTTTTGGCCGGCCAGCTGGCGGTGGCTCATCGTTGGTTGACTACCGCTCGGGACGACGCTGCTGTCTCGTTGGAGGCTGCTTGTCTGGGCTCCCATGAGGCCCCATATCCCTTGACGGCCTCCATGCGTTCGGTACTCAGGGCATGGTCTGTGGCCCAGGAGCTGAGACCCTCGGATCGTGTCACTCTCTCCCCTAATACCCCCTGTGGAGGAATCCCAAGCTGCCACACTTTCTTGATTACCCAGACCCAGTGGCGTGGACTGACTTTGGAGTCAAGCTCCTGCCTCACATAGTTGTCAATGGCACTCTCATGCCGTTTGATGACCTGAAGGCCTGTTATGGTCTACCCAACACACATTTCTTCAGGTATCTGCAACTGAGACATGCGTTTCAGGCCCAATTCAGGGGGGATCCTCTTGTCCTTGAGCTCAGTGATTTGGAACTATTGACTCGTAGTGAATCGCTGCCAAAAGCAGTTTCAGTCCTGTATAGAGACCTTTTTCAGGAAACGATTAAATTGCTAGCGCCATGTAGACGGGCCTAGGAGACTGTGACCTCGGAACTGGATAGAGATGACTGGGATGATGTCTGGGGGCAGCTTTTCAGGCCCTGGTTTCTACCACTACTATACACTACAAATTTCTGCACAGGATTTACCTGACTCCTGCCAGATTAGCTAGAATGTTTGGGGGGCAGGGATCTGTATGCTGGCGGTGTTCCTTCCCCTTTGCAAACTTTATACATATTTTTGGGGAATGTCCCTGGGTTAAACCATACTGGCAAGGTGTGGTGGACTGCATACGATTGGTTACTTCTCTTTCGGTCCCTGTCACTGTGGAGGTGTGTCTCCTACATTTGGTGGAGCCCCTGGCTACGACCAGGGCAATTAGAACTCTCCTCATTCTTTTGTTCTTTTATGCTAAGAAGCGGATTATCCTTTCCTGGAAGAGCTCCTCGGCCCCAACGGTGGCATCTTGGAAAGTACTGGTCAATGAGGCTATCCCATTTTACAAGGCTACCTACCTGAGTAGGGGGGCTTTGACAAAATTTGATAAAGTGTGGGGGGGGTTGGATGGCCTCAGTGGATACAGTATCGGATTGAGCTGGGTTCAGTATAGTCATTCATTGTATGTATGATATTGTCAGAAGGGGGTGGGCGGTGGATCGCTTTATTATAAGGTAACTGTTACATCCTGAGAGGGAGATGTGTATACTCCTTTTCCCCCCCTTTTCTTTTTTTTCCTTTTTCCCAGTGTATATGGATTTTTTCAGGGGGTTGGAGGGCCATGTTTTGCATGTTATACTCTCGGCATTGAGATTAGGATTGGGCAAAAGGTTTTAGTTGTCCTGGGGGGGGGGGGTAAGATTTATTTTGACCTGATTAAACTTGATTTCACACTGCTTTTGGTTAGGTCTGTGAATATTTGGTGTATAAGATTACTGTCCCAAAGAGAAGGAAAAGCCCCCTTTTTTTTTTTTATGTCAACCGATTTCTGTGTTCTGACCGGTAATTGTTGGTCGCATGTTGTGGCCTGTTATTGTATCTATGTTGCAAAAACTGAATAAAAATAATAATAAAAAAAAAAAAAGATCGCCCTGTCATCGGGGATCGTCCGGCAGGGTGAGAATTTATAATATAGGCGGTGCCGTTCTCATACATATAAATGATAAAGGTAAGGTGGAAGGTTTTCTGAACCTTTTATTTGTTGTCATCACTGAGAGGAAGATAAGAAGATAAAGCCGATCGAGCCGATCGATGATAAGGAACGACAATCGCTGACCTTTATATAATAGAAGGTAATTTCTCTCCAGTGAGGGCGGATTATACGAGGAACGGATCGGGTTGCATGAATGGTAAAGTTGCATGTCTGTGAGAAAGCAAAGATTCTTTGTATTGTCGGACTTTCTGGCTTATTATTGTGACTTGAGATTATTGTGACTTGAGATTATTGTCGCTGTTTAATGTCAGGGGGCGGCAAAGTCGGCCGAGAGGATTATTGGCAACAGTAAACCTTCTATTAGTGACAATTATAAGAGGTGTAAGAAAATGGCCCTCTCGTATCCCGAGGGACTTGACGTGTCCTGAGGTTTGTCTCCCTCCCTTCATATTCAGAAAAGGCACTACACTAAAGTTAGTGGGAGAGTGGGAGAGTTATTTTGCTCCCACTCCTAATTTTGCTAAATTGGGCTGCTGTCAGCCCTTAATTATCCTGTGGGTCATTCTGTGCTCCAGAGATGCAGTTCCATCTCTGTTTGGCAGGTGGCGCCAGAGGGATTCAGGCAGAGTCACTTTTCCCCAGCAGCAATTGGAGGAGTTTTGCTGGGGAGGGGTATATCTGTGGCAGACGGCATTTTTCGGGGTTCTTCGCGGGTTCCAGGTGCGGCACCCACCTTCAGGTAGTGCGCACCCAACGGACCCCGGCGGCATGGCCTACCAGGCGGGGTCGCATGCTACGCGGAGTTCCCTGCTGATGCTGAAAGGGGCCCTAGCGAATTGCTGGGGGCCCATTCCTTTTGAAGAGATCCTAAGCTGTATGCTGTTCGGTGGGGGATCGGCTTGAGAAGAACAAGGAGGCAGGTGATCCAAAAGGGCTTGAACGAACCACCGGGGATCTGGTTGCCAGAAATTGACAGATAACCATAGACTGTCAGCTGGTGACCCCTACTGAAAAGAGAACTTTCTGGGAGGATTTTCTCTACAGTCCAACATTGGGCCTGTGGCAGGGGTCTTCATCCTGAAACTTTAAATTCAGTTAGAGCCAAGTCAGTGAGAGAGACTTGTTCCTCCCAGCAACTTTAAGTGATGTTCCAGCTGTCAGGCTTGTGGCAGAAGTCTGTCTGGAGGCACTCTGTCCACTCTGGCTAGAGTGGCGATGAACTGTTCCATTGCAGAAGGCAGGACTGCTTTCTTTTCATCCAAAGCCTGATACCGCAACGTTCTCTCCTTTCATCAACCTTTTCTCTCTACCTCGTGTTGATGTTGGTCGTGTTGGACCAGGAAATAAAGCATTCAGAAAACGTCAGTGGCAGGTTTGGACATTCTCTTATTGCTCTGCTCACTGCAATCACCCCAATATACAAGGGTAACTTAATATGCCGATCCCAAATCAACCAGCGACCCTTGAGCTACATATAGAGCTATAGGAGGGTCACAGCCCCTGTCAGGTTTATTTTGCCATCTGAGTGCCATGAGGGAGAATTACCTCTGCTTACTGTCCCAAAGCCAAAACATTAAGTGAGAGAAAATCCCTGCAAATTATGACCCCCAGGTCCCCAGAACCAGTGTCCCCCCCCCAGGTCCCCAGAACCAGTGTCCCCACCCCAGGTCTCCAGAACCAGTGTCCCTATTGGAGGAATTTCCCCTTTGATGATTTTTTTAAGGACAACCCAAAATTTGGTATTTTCTTTAACCACTTGGCACCCAGAAACCGTCACATGACGTCCTGGAATTTGTGGGGGGTATCTGAATGATGGGAGGAGCTACCAGGCATCATTCAGATATCGCCATTTTTAGCCAGCGATTCTGCGCACCATAAGAACGATCATAGTGGCTGTTTCGCCGCTTGATCATTCTTATGGATGGCGAAAGGGGACGTCCCCCCTCCCGCCACCCTCAGTGACTCACCTGTGCGATCAGTAAGTTGGAGAACTGGATCCACCAGCCCTGGATGCTGATCATAGAAATTTCCGGGGGACCAGATGGTTGCCGGAGTCTCTATGATCGATGGAGGCCGAGCGCGATGTTATTAGGTCACTTACGGCCTCTGCATTAAAAAAAAAACAGTGCCGGGGGTGTGGCTTGCGCATGGCCGAGTGAGGGAGTTTGGTGTAACCTGAATGTAGTTAGCTGAAGCGACACGTTTTATGTACTAACCCTGTGTCCTGAGCCCAGGGCGAATCAATCGGCAGCTGGCACAGGACGGAAGACGGAGAGTGGGAGAGCAGCAGCCTGTGGCCATACGAAAATCCCCCAGCAAGTAAGCTGAGCCGCTGTTGTGACGGAGAGGAACGCTCAGCACACGTGGAGGCAGTCACGGGACGTGGATACGCAGACTTCCGGCAAGTGAGTGTGGAGTGTGTAATGTGAGGAGCTGTGCAGCGTCTGCCAAGACTCTAGAGGAGTGTGCAGTACACGAGGAGGCGGTGGGACGGTAAATGCTCGGGGAGACTAAGGGATACTCGCACTGCCCGCAAAGCAGCAGCAGAACTGTCAGCACAGACAGCTAGACTAATAGAACAGCAATCAGAGATCCAGCAGTACTTCCTACCTATACAAGAAGGGGGACAGCGCTTTGAAAACAAGGTTGGGGGGATCGTGGGGAGTCAGCCTAGCGGGAGACCCCACACACAGAAAAATCAGCCACAAATGTTAGTGAAAGCAGATGTGGAGGCCCTTCTGACGGCTCCACAGAGCCCCCGGATATTTGCAACCCTAGCTGGGACTTTACCCCCCCCCTCTCTTATGAGACGCTGGGGGGCTGAAAAGTGAAATTGATGATTTGAAGGCACTGATTCAAGCACTACCTACTAGGGCTGACATAAGCACTCTTATTATGAAGGTGGAAGAGGCCCACTCCAGGGATTTGGAAAAAATCTGAGGTGAAATACAGGTACTGGAGGTACGCACAGCAGATGGTGAGAGTGTATCAAAAGATCTGGTGCAGTGGGTGTGTGTGCTGGAGAGGGAGAGGCATACCCAAGAGGAGACTACTGTATCACTACAGCTGCAGTTGGAGGAACTCCAGGACCGCAGTCGACGGAATAACTTACGTATTCGTGGTATCCCAGAACCAGCAGAACAAGAAGACCTTCAAGACACGGTAAAATGTATCTTTCAAAAAGTTTTGAAAGACTATATGCCTTTAGACTTTGAACTGGACAGAGTGCATAGGGCTCTGGGCCCTAAGTCTAAAGACAGTAATCGTCCCCGAGATGTGATATGTCATTTGCACTTCTTTAGACATAGGGAGGCAATCCTATGGAAGGCCTGGGAATCAGGAACAATAGAATTCAATGGGGCGCAGCTGAAGTTACTACCTGATTTATCAAGCGCCACTCTTCAACGTAGAGCATTACTCCGCCCAGTCTTAGATCGAGTAAGGGACTCAGGGGGGACATATCGTTGGAGATTTCTAATCTCTGTTTTGATTTTAAAAAAAGGTTCGGGGGGCGTGGCTTGGACATGGCTGAGTAAGGCAGCACACTTCTGGAGCTCCCGGTCCAAGCCCCACTTTTTTCGGTATAAACCAGCAATTTACCGGTATGAACTCAGCCAAGAAGCATAGAACCAGAGCTGTCACAAGAGGGACTCCTGCGGGCAAACCCCCGGGAGAAACGCAACGCTATTACGGTCTATTTCAAGGGAAATCCCCGGGAGCAAGAGCGACGGCCCCGAGAGGCCTGGCACGTGGAACACCACAAGGCTCAGGTATCCTAGCCTGCGAGGATCACTTACCTGCCGCCGCGGCTGCACATCCGGACCCATCCGACCCTTCTGAACCCCCAGAGGGATTAGTGATGGAGGAAATCCGTCACCTGGAGGTCCCTGCGCTGGATCGCGACATCATGTCCCTTCTGCAGGCACTCCCAACGCGCACGGATATTGAGGCCCTCATCCTGCGCCTAGAGGAAACCCACCGGAGGGATATCCAAGAGGTGAGAGAGGAGGTGACCGGCATCACGGAGAGGGTCACGAGCGGGGAGACAGCGCTGACCTCCCTGGAAGCACGCGTAGTGGCACTGGAGACCTCGAGGGACCAGCACAGAGACGCGGCCATCTCGCTCCAATTACATGTGGAAGACATCGAGGACCGGAGCCGCCGCCAGAACCTAAGGCTGCGGGGGATACCTGAGAGCGTCAGCCCGGAGGATGTGGAAGAGACGGTGAGAGGCGTGTTCTGGGATATCCTAGGCGAACCGGAGGCGGATATCTTGCTGGACCGAGCGCACAGGGCCTTGGGTCCGGTGCCTGCGGACCCGGCGAGGCCGCGGGACGTGGTCTGCAGGCTCCACCGCTATACACAGAAGGAGGCCATCCTACGACGAGCCTGGGACCACGGTGCGGTGCTTGTGGCAGAGGCAGAAGTGAAGGTCCTCCCGGACCTGTCGAAGGCGACGCTGCGACGCCGGGCGCTCCTGCGGCCCCTCCTGGACTTGGCCAGGCAGAGAGGCTTCACGTACCGCTGGGGCTACCCTCTCTCAGTCTCCTTCCGCAAGGATGCCGGATCTTTCACGCTGCAGACTGCGGCGGACCTCCCAGCACTGTTTGCATTCCTGGAGGCAGACCCGATAGCAGTCCCGGACTGGCTACAGCTGCTCCCGCGATTTACCGGCCAATCAGGTCGGTCAGCACAACGAGGCCCGCGACCGCCACGCCAGCAGAGAGGGAGACGGAGGAACCGATCGGCTTCTCGTGAGGAGGCACGTGAGTAGGCCTTGGGCCCCCCTTCCCTGTTGCGATCACTGCTGCCCGCCCGTGCCCAGAGTACCGCCGCCCACTACCGGCTCGGAGTCCCCAGAAGATGCCTGAAACTTTTATTCTCCCCTTTTTGAGTATTGACCCAGCGGGCAACCGGACCGCCCCCGCCCCCCTTGCTCCGGATGGTTACCGAGGCCTGGCCCGAATGATAGCAGCTCCCAGAGAGGCCCGTCGAGATGGTTTGGGGGGGACCCTCCCCCCCTGTGGGGAACCGATGGAATAAGTCTGCCCCTACTTTGCAGGGATCATGGTACCACACGGCCGATGTTTGGGGGTGAAGGGGAGGGGGATGGAGCAACGAATTGCAGGGGGAATTAGAGGAGGAACTGTGGGGGATGGGGGGACCTCTGTTAGGTCGCGTCCCGTTATATTTTGGCGCTATGGACCCCCTCCCCCACCTCTGCCCCCGTTTGCAGCGTGTCCGACCCCATGGAGAGGAACTGTTAAGGTGACTGGAATGGGACCACAGATAGGGTCCCGGGAAGAAGAAGGACCTGAGCGGGACTAAGCTGGGCGGTGGGAGGGATGCTGTTCACTCGCAATAGGGGGGGTTCACTGCAAATGCATTGCCTAGTAGTTTCTCCCATGCCTGCACTTGATATACTTTTGATGGTACGATTGTTATTTTATTTTATGTCTGTTACATCCATCGCGGGAACGGTCAGGAACCCTTTGCATGCCATTGTATATACTGTTGTCCCCGTTGTTCCTTGATGGATGTTTAATATGATACCGGTACACATTTAAACTACACATACAAGCCGGGGGGTGTGGGCGGGGACTGGGAGCTCACTCTCAGGCGCGGTTCACACACTACCCCAATTAGGACGGTGCTCCATACCTCAGGGATCCTCCCGATTCCCTGGTGAGTACCACTGCCATATAGGCTTAGTTAGCATCTTCTTCTATCTGCACACCCTAGGGCAGCTTCTCTCTACTCTATTCACTATCTCTTTCCTTTCTCTCTCCCTCTTCTCCCATCTCACCCCCCCCCCCCAGACCCGCCCCTTCCCCCACCCAACTTCCTAGACCCTAGTCCAAGACCAGCCTGGGAGCGGGGGCATGGACCTGCTTAACATCGTCTCGCTTAACGCGAAGGGCCTAAATGTGCCCGAGAAGCGGAAAGTACTGCTGCAGGACATGCGCCGCTCAAAAGCGGACATAGTAATGCTGCAAGAGACGCACTTTAAAGACCTGAAAATGCCACTACTTAAGAACAGACACTTCCCCTTGGCCTATCACTCGGCCTATGCGGAAGCCAAATCCAGGGGGGTTACCATACTTATTGCAGCCCGGCTACCTTGGACTTTGCTAGACATGCGGACAGATAGTGAAGGTAGATTCTTGTTCCTCAAGGGTCTGATCGGTGACAGGAAAGTGACCCTAGCCAACCTATACGCCCCCAATTCGAACCAGGACAGATTCCTCAAGAGACACATAGACCAGCTTATGCAGTTTTCAGAAGGGCAACTGGTGCTGGGTGGTGACATGAATGTCCCCCTGAACCCCCCAGAGGATACCTCGACGGGCATCTCTTCGATCTCGCGGGACGCACGGAAACGTATTACCAGGGCCCTGCATTCCGCCCAACTAGTCGACACCTGGCGCCTCTTCCACCCAGGGGAGCGAGACTATTCGTTTTACTCTAAACCCCACCTGACATACTCACGACTGGACTATATCTTTGTTCCCCACGGACAGCTGCATGCGATCAAAGACACTTCTATAGGATCAATAACCTGGTCCGATCATGCCCCCGTGAGAGTGACATATTCCTTAACGGAGGTACAGTCGACACAAAGACAGGTTTGGAGGCTGAATGAAAGCCTCCTCTGGGACCCCGAGGTGACGGCAGATGTAGTGGCGGAGATTGGGCACTACTTCGCTGCCAACTCGACGGAGGACAGCGACCCGGGAGTGGTTTGGGAGGCCCACAAGGCGGTAATTAGGGGTGTACTGATAAAGCACGGCGCCAGAATTAAACGAGCAAGGACAGAGCAACTAAACAAACTGTTAACTGACCTGCAAAGACTGGAACTTTCACATAAGGAGAGCCCAAACACACAGCTCGGGATAGATCTAGACATAATTAGGTCCAAGATCACAGACATCCTGAGGTCTAAAGCCAAAGCAGCCATGCAAATCTGTAGAAGGAAGGGTTACGAATTTGGGAACAAGTGTGGCAGGCTTCTTGCCCAGTCGCTGCGGGCCCAACGCCAGGCGTCGTATATCCCCCACATAGTGTCTAAGACAGGGCAACGATTATCTTTACCACTGCAAATTTCGCAGGAATTTAGATCTTACTACGACACCTTATATAACCTGAAAGGAGCGACACTAGCAGGGGACCCCGCACGGTCATACCTAGAACAATCTCAAATGCCAGACCTCCCGGCTGTAGCACGCCAATCCCTGGACGAACCCATTACATTGACTGAACTACAGCACGCCCTGAAGGCCACAAAACCGGGTAAAGCCCCGGGACCAGACGGATTGACAGCCCAATACTACAAGACCCTCCTCCCCACCCTGGGCCCACATATGATTAGGTTGTATAATGCCCTGGGAACCGGAAAGCGGCCCCATAAAGATACCCTACAGGCACAAATTTCGGTCATCCCCAAGGAAGGTAAGGACCCATCCCAATGTGGCAGTTACCGCCCCATCTCCCTGCTCAACTCTGACTTGAAATTACTCACCAAGATCTTGGTCACCAGACTACAACAATACCTACCCGACCTGGTACACTTGGATCAAGTGGGCTTTGTCCCCTCCAGAGAGGCGAGGGACAACACCACCAAAGTCCTAAACCTTATACATGTAGCAACCAAGACGAAGGCACCGTGCGTCCTCCTGGGGACAGACGCCGAAAAGGCGTTTGACCGGGTGAGTTGGGGGTTCCTATTCGCAACTCTTAGGCATGTTGGCCTGGGCCCCCGTATGATGCACTGGGTGACGGCGGCGTACTCTGACCCATCAGCCAGGGTGAGGGCGAATGGCGTACTTTCGGACCCGTTCCCGATTACTAACGGGACGAGACAGGGATGCCCCCTGTCACCCTTGCTGTTCGCCCTGACCCTGGAACCATTCCTGTGCCACGTTCGCCTGAACCCAGATATCTCGGGGATATCGGTGGGAGGGAAACAACATAAAATATCGGCATATGCCGACGATTTGATGTTCACGATTACGAACCCCCTCACCTCCCTACGACACCTACTACAGGAATTTGACACGTATGGGCTCCTTTCCAACCTCAAAATTAACTTCTTGAAATCAGAAGCGATGGGAGTAGGAATTAAACAAACACTACTGACGAGACTCAAAGACGACTACAATTTGAAATGGACGGACACAGCCCTTAAATACCTGGGGACATTTATCCCCTCGTCCCTCTCCAAGCTCTACCAAATTAACTTCCCCCCCCTCCTGAAGGGAGTGCAGGATCAGTTACTCCAGTGGAGTGGCGGCCTGCACTCGTGGTTGGGTAGGTGTAATATCCTTAAAATGACGATCCTGCCCAAATTTTTGTACCTTATTCAGGCCCTCCCGATCCACATACCGGCAACGTTCTTCAGACAAACACATGCCGCCTTCACCCGCTTCCTTTGGGCGGGGAAACACCCACGCCTGAACCGTCGCATGCTCAGCCGTCCGAAGCTGAGCGGCGGATTGGCCTTACCAGAGATACGTACATACCACCGAGCGGCCCACCTTAATAGGTTGGTTGACTGGTGTCGACACACAGACACCAAGCACTGGACACGCATTGAACAGGACCAGAGCCTGATCCCTCTCCACAGAGCCCCTTGGTGCCGGGTGGACCTCCCTCAAGACTTACAGCGACACCCGTTGATAGGTGCGACCATTAAAATCTGCTCACGACTCCTGCAGGAGACCCGCCTCTCGACCAATAGCTCCCACTTGAGACCGGTGATTGGTCACCCGCGCTTCCCCCCCGGACTGAGTGACAGGAAGCTGCTTGACCTACGAGACTCGGGGCTATTCCAAGCCTCACACTTTAGCGCCGGAGGCAAGTGGCTGGGAGCCAGGGATTTTATGGACCCTGCGGGCCCCTTCGGCCTCGACTATATGCGAGCCCTCCAGCTCAGCCACTTCTTGGGAAGTATGCCCCCACCAGACAGCTCACGTCTACCACCCACGACGTTTGAAGACTTGTGCACGGGAACAGGTACGCTGACCCACACACTTTCACTCACGTACAGTATACTGATCACGCCCCCAGAAACTGACACACCCCCCTTCCTTAGTAAGTGGGAAAGAGACCTGAACTGCCAGCTCACCAGTAGTATGAAACAACACATACTCACCCTTACCCATAAGTCCTCCCTATGCTCGAAAGTGCAGGAAACCAACTACAAGATCCTAACCCGATGGTACAGGACTCCCGCTCTACTCCACACGCTCTTCCCAGCGTCGTCAGACCAGTGCTGGAGGTGCCTGGAGGAGAGGGGAACACTCTTACACATGTTCTGGTCCTGCAGCCGCTTGCGGAGATTCTGGAGAGAGGTCCTGCGAATCTCCCAGAAATTTACAGAACAGGTGTTGGAGAATGACCCGGCACTCTTCTTACTCCATGCAACGACCATACCGACACGAGTTTATAGGAAATCGGTGTTGCGCCACCTACTGGACGCGGCCAAGGCATGCATTCCACTGTGCTGGAAGTCACGAAACCCACCTACGATAGCACAATGGCTTAGGAAAGTAGACGAGGTGGAAAGGATGGAGGACCTAATCCTTACTAGCCAGAAGAGACAGGAGGTATACACAGAGACGTGGCGGCCTTGGACCATGTTCCGGTACTCGGAGGAGGGAGGGGCCCTCAGGGGGGAACCCTTGGACCCTGTCAGTGTCCCCCCTGATGCCGAAATCCCAACCCCGAGGGGATAAGCTACAGAGGGGAGTAGCCCCTGTTTCCATGGCTGGCTCACTCTTCTCTCCGATTAGGGAGACCCCCCCAAGCTCCCCTTCCTTGACCCACACATCCCCCTCCATGCCCATTAGTCTGGGACCTCTAGCTGGGCTCCTGCCCAATCTCCCCCTCTACCCTTACCCCCTCTTTAACCCCCTACTCTTTCCTCTTTAACTGCTCCCTATCTTTGATAAATAAAGCGGCAGAGTGGGTTGGCCGTGCCGGCCCTGGATTGGTCCACTGGACGCCCGGGGGGGGGTTCTAGATGGCCCCCCTCCCCAACTGGGCGAAGGACGCACCCCTGTACACATACCAGACCTGGGGTCCGCATAGGGCCACAGGCAACACTATACCCACATCTGTTCCCCGCTCGGGGCGGCCATACTGTTACCTGTTAATTGACGTGCCTTTACATGTGTTTCAATGTATTCTCTGTAACTGTTGTCTGGACCCGGTTGGGCTGACCCCTCTGTTTTGAAGAAATAAAAAATATTAAAAAAAAAAAAAAAAAGGTTCGGGCTCCTTTTGGTTACGCTCTAGAGCGGACCTTCCAGGACTTTTTTCTTTTTTGGGAGCCGAACCTTTTGAGGTGCTGGACTGGCTGCAGCCAAATCCAAGAATGCCTAGATCATAAGAATACCTGTTTTTTTTTTTTTCTGGGTTATAGGGCCAGTTAAGTGACAGACATATTGTGATATTTGTGTTGTGCCGCTCTCTGCTTTGTTTTTGATATTATTTATATATACATATATATATATATATATATATATATATATATATATATATATATATATATACACACACATACACATACATACATATATCAGAAAAAATGTGGAAGGGATCTATCGTCATAATAAACGGTAGATCCAGACAGATATAATAAACAAGCAATAATTTATTAATTAACATATACATTTAATAAAAAAGAGATTCAAAACACTTTAAATCCCTGGGATTATTAACAGCTTCAGTGAAGAGCCGCAACAGAACCTGTATTGTTGGTGCCCAACATGTTTCGCTCAAAAAGAGAGCTTCATCAGGAGCGTATACAGGATAAACTAGAAAAATAAAGAAATAATAATCCATAAGAAATTCAGCATTTTAAATGATGCTGTAGTTATAATTACATTGGACAATACCATAATTATCAAAACAGTATGTATATACTACAATGATGATTGAAAACAATAAAGTAATGGAAATAACCAAATTTGTTATAGCAATAACTGATACATATACATAGATCAAAAGCTGGTTTGACACCATCCAGTAAAGCGACCATGAGCAATCTTACCTATCTGGGCCAAAGACAATCCAAATGCGTTAAATAAAGACGTTGTGTTTTGATGAAAATAAAAACATATAACTTTGAAGAAACTTCAATAGTTCTTGCCACCTTCAACCCGCATACAGGACCCCACTAGACCCGGTCCGTCCACATAGGATGATCAAAAAGCTATAGTAAATAAAAGTGACAATAATGAATCAAAGGAAATTCCAGCCAAAATGGATTCAAACAATTCTGGCCAAGTAATGTACTAAGAAATACAATATATGATAAGTCTATACCTGAGCTATTAAGAAGGGTCAGTTCAGATTTAGCTGGAGTGATATGCTTCAGCATATAAGGGATTAACCACACCGCTGGTCTATGATCAGCAGAGGATGACCTCATCTAATGGGATTGCTGTTAGAAACAAAAGCCAGCAAGCCATCAGTAATAGTGGTGTCTGTAAAACACCTATCAAACAAATAGAGCATATATCATGCACTTCCTAAAAAAGGGGGTGGAGGGGAAGGATGGATGCAAAATCATAAGGGGTCATGCCTGCAAGTGAGAGCTGGAGTCATCTCAAAATAGAGGAGGTTCAGCTGTGAATGGAACCCTGTCAGTGCAGGGAATAAACAGTCCCATCAGGGAAGCAGCCATAGCTGCGCTTTAAAATACCCCCCGGATGGCGTGTGACGTCACAGCCGGTGGTGGGCTTAATTTTAGAGGTCCCCGACAGCTCTAATGAACTTGCTGTGGTTGTCAGCGTCCATGCCCTTACCCTGCCACCCGCCTCCGTATGGACACCGGGCAACTGCGCATGCGCCGAGGCGCAGGGCGGGCGTCATGAAAGATGCCGCTATGGCCGGCGCCATTTTGGAACCTGGCAACTGTCCAGAGAGTTGAAGGACAGAGGGACCAGCGAATGGTGTCCAAGCCCTTGCCCTGCCGCCCGCCTTCAAGTGGACGTCGGGCAACAGCGCATGCGCCAAGACGCAGGGCGGGCGTCAGATGTCGCCACGATGGTCGGTGCCATCTTAGAGGCTGGAAACTGTCCAGAATCTAAGAGGACAGAGTGACCCAGATGTAGTGGACATCGGGACAGCCAAATAGAGAGCGTCGAACGACCTCTAAGGAAGGGATCACCCAGGAGGACCATTGGTCTGACCATTGGTCTGACCATTGGTCTGAGGGTGCGCCCCTAGTGCCCATATAGCACCTGATCAGGCTCTAGGGGCGGACCAGGATATACTGGGATCTGGTACAATGCAGGGGGAGTGGCAAAATAATACACTAACAAATAAAAGATATATATAATTTAAAGATCAATCAGTAATGTCTTAGGTAGAAAAAGAAGAAAAAACAACAAATACTATAGACAAATAGGTTTAATAAATTTGTCTAGAATATATATAGGACAGCAAGTCCCCATTTGCATATAAACACGTGAATGTAAAGGGCCCAGATATATAGCAAGAATGCTCAGCAATGCATCCATATTAAACAATGATTTCACTGAATTTGGGTGACAATCTACGCATTACATATGCATCTTAATCTAAATACATTTAAAAGAAGATATTGGGCCAGATTCAGGTAGGATAGCGGATCTTTATTCTTTAGGAGCAAGTATTGTATTCACAAAGAACTTACTCCTAAAGTTGCGACGGCGTAGCAAAAATGAGCCGGCGGAATTCAAATTGGGTGGGTAGGGGGCGTGTAGTATTTAAACTAGGCGCAATCCCGCGGCGAACGTACTGCGCATGCTCCAAATTCTGTCGGTGTTTTCGTCGTCAACGTCAATGACGTCAATCCCCATTCACGGACGAGTTACGCAAACGACGTGAAACTTTTTCAATTCGACGTGATCACGACGGCCATACTTAACATAGGATACTCCACCTAGGGGGCATGTTTTTCTTTACGCCACTTATCTCTTACGGAAACGTCGGAAAGTCACTGCGTCGGCCCTGCATACGATCGTGAATTGCCGTATCTCGCTGATTTACATATTCTCTGCGTAAATCAGCGGGAACGCCCCAAGCGGCCATTTTAAAATTGCAGTTCCGATACGACTGCGAAATACAATTACGCCGCTCGTATCTGAACTCAATCCCGGCGTATCTTGCTTTCTGACTACAGAAAACAGATACGACGGTGTAGGTTAGAAGTTACGCTGCTTATCTACAGATAAGCCGCATAACTTCTACCTGAATCTGACCCATTGTACCTAAGTATACATAATAAAATGATTATAATAAAGAATAATATATTTCTAAATATAAAACTTAACCACTTAATCACCGGAGGACGTCATATGACGTCCTCCACTTTGCGTGGTGATATCTGGATGATGCCTGCAGCCACAGGCATCATTCAGATATCGCCGTCTACAGCCGGCGATTCTGTGCACCATAAAAATGATCAAAGCGGCGGTTCCGCCACTTGATCATTCTTATAGGCGGCGGAAGGGGACGTCCCCCCCCCCATCCCGCCGCCATCCGGTGCTTCTCCAGGCTCTCCCGTGCCATCGGGGGCCCGGAGAGCGAATCGGCCGGCGTTCCCTGCAGAACCATAGAGATGACCGTCAGAGGACCGGGCACGATGTTATGACGTCACGCCCGGTACCCGGAATGTAAACAAAGCGGCTGAAAGCATTAGATTGGTGAATTTTTTTCACGATCTAATGCTTTCCAGCCTGAAGGAGAGATGTGGGGTCTTATTGACCCCATATCTCTCCAAAAAAGAGGACTTGTCACAGTAATTCCTATTACAAGGGATGTTTACATTCCTTGTAATAGGAATAAAAGTGATCAAAATTTTTATCTTATTTAAAAAAAGTGTAAAAGTAAAAAAATTAAGCAAAAAATAATAATAATAATAAAAAAATTAAAATGCCCCTGTCCCGGTCGCTCGCGTGCAGAAGCGAACACGCATGCAAGTCCCGCCCACATAGGTAAACACCGTTCGAACCCCACATGTGAGGTATCATCGCGTGCGGTAGAGCGTGTGCAACAATTCTAGCACTAGACCTCCTCTGTAATTCAAAAATAGTAACCTGTAAAAAAAATGTAAAGCGTCACCTATGGAGATTTTTAAGTACCGAAGTTTGGCGCCATTCCATGAGTGTGCGCAATTTTAAAGCGTGACATGTTAGGTATCTGATTACTCGGCGTAACTTTATCTTTCACATTATACAAAAAAATTGGGCTAACTTTACTGTTTTGTTATTTTTTAATTCATGAAAGTTTGAAGTTTTTTTCCCTAAAAAAAGGTGTTTGAAAAATTTCTGCGCAAATACCGTGCAAGAAAAAAAAGTTGCAATGACCGCCATTTTATTCCCTAGGGTGTCTGCTAAAAAAATATATATAATGTTTGGGGGTTCTGATTAATTTTCTAGCAAAAAAAATTTGATTTTTACATGAAGGAGAGAAGTGCCAAAATAGGCCCGGTGATTAAGTGGTTAAAATCAATAATAAAACTAAATATAATTAAATCCTTACAGAAGAATTTCCGTATAGACCCAATATCTATTTGTTTGATATAAAACAGTTGAGATCGAAATCAACCTTATGTCCTTCCGGGGTGAGAACCCTAGCCTCATAGATCCAGAAAGACTCTCTCTGGCTAATGTGGCGAATGTAATTGCCATCCCTCCAATGTCTGTCAACCATTTCTAGGCCCAAAAATTTAAGGCATCTAGGGTTCCTATCATGACATTGGTGAAAATGTCTAGAGACACTATGGGAGCGTAGACACAATTCTTCTGTAAGGATTTAATTATATTTTAATCATATTTTGTTTTATTATTGATTTTAAGTTTTATATTTAGAAATATATTATTCTTTATTATAATCATTTTATGTATACTTAGGTACAATTTTATTTTAATTTTAATTTGGAATGTTATGTATCATTATTGATTTGTTAATATATTTTTAAGGGCTTCTCAGGATGGTACTGAGCGATATATATTAATACATTTTTTGTAGCTATATACTTTCTGACCACAAGATGGCGAAAGTTTGTTTAATTTATTCGCCTGTTTGTCGAATCTCCGTCAACGGAACAATAAAATTGTTCCTTCAACAGGAAGTGATGCAGGACGTGCCACCCAATGTGATCACTTCCTGTTTAGTGAGAATCACTCTGATAACAGCCGCACATTTATAAAGACCAGTGTGTGACGTTTCCAGCTCCGCCCTGCTGAGGAAGTTGTCATAACGCAATGCGTCCGGGGAACGGGAGCTGGTTTTCATGTCGCTCACTGCCATCCAGAGAGTCCTGAGATGTTCTGATGCCCTGTAACAAGTTTTATGCCTATTTTATTGGACACAATGGGCCAGATTCAGAGAGCCATTACGCCGGCGTTACAGGAGATGCGCGGCGTAAGTCTAAATCTGCGCATTCGTATCGATTCGCCGCATCCCCAAAACGATATACACATGAAATCTATTTTTTTTCGACCGGCGTAATTTCGATAGACCGGCGCACCCGTGCACGCAAAACTGCGCTAGACACACCATTGATATGCTATTCAAATATGCAAATGAGGGAGTTACGGGGATCCACAAAAGTAAGTTGGTGTAGCGCAGGCTACGCGCTGTGCGCAACAGCTGCACGTCCTGTCTAAAATTAGTCCATATAAAAGGTGGTATAAAATTAGACAATCCGTCTACATGTCAGCTAAAGCAACACTGTTAGTGAGGAGCTGAGCAGTCACACTTGCAGGACAGCAAACTGTATGCCAACATGCCAGGGGCATCCTTGCTCATAGCTATACTACTGACTTTAGAGGAGTAAAGAAGGAGAAGGGCACGGAGGAGGGCACGGGAGAGGATATACCGCACACGCATAGACATCTTTGGCATGAGTGATTCTGAGGTGTATCGCATCTTCAGATTCACCCCTGCTGCCATCATGAAATTAACCACAACCCTGCAGGAGGACATCACCAGCCCAACACACCGCTCACATGCAGTGCAGCCACTGGTCAAGGTCCTGGCAACACTGCATTTCCTTGGCAGTGGCTCTTTTCAAAGAACAAGTGGAGTGGTGGCTGGGATGTTACAATCCTCCATGAGCAGATGTGTGCACCGGGTTATCCCAGCAATCCTCAGACGCATGGCCAACCAAATCATCAAACCCATCCAGGAGGACCTGCGGCTGAAGGCAATGACAGATTTCTACAGAATTGCCAGATTCCTACGCACCGTGGGGGCCATTGATTGCACACATGTGGCACTCCAGCCCCCCCCCCGTGAGACAGAGCACATATACCGCAATCGGAAGCATTAGCACTCCATCAACGTACAGGTGATAGTCGATGCCCAAGGCCTCATATGGCACGTCCATGCCAAACACCCCGGATCCAGCCATGACAGCTACATATACAATCAGAGCCCCATCCCAATGGAATTCAAACAGAATGTGTATGGGGACACCTGGCTGGTTGGTGAGTGACATGGGTGGCATGCATGAATGCCCCCCCCCCCCATGATGCACACATCACAAGGGGCACATGCACTACTAACATCCTCCTGTCTTTTCCCTTCCAGGTGACTCTGCATATGCACTTGGACCCCATCTCATGACTCCTATCCGGAACCCCCAAACCCCAGGAAAGGAAAGATACAATGAAGCCCACGCCCAAACCCGTGCAGTCGTGGAGCGCACCTTTGGCCTCCTGAAGTCACGTTTCCGATGCCTGAATAAGTCTGGGGGTACCCTGTTGTATTCCCCAAACTTTGTGTGCCAGATCATCGGTGCATGTTGCATGCTGCACAACTTTACAGTGAGAAAGGGCCTGCAGATTGACATACGTGATGACCTGACCCCTGAACCAGACAATCCCCCCCTAACCGAGGCTACCCCGTCTTCTGAGGGAAGAGCAGCCAGGAGACAGCCCACATTAGGTATCTTTGCACGTTAAACACACACATTAATCATGGCACAATGAGAATGCATGCATGCACACCACTGTGGTCCCTAGCACAGACACATCACATCCTCATCAAATTGGATTAGCACAAGCCCACCATGCAGGACTTGTGAGCAGCAACGCCACGCCACGGCTCCAATTATGTCACTGTACATTCATACACCATTCACACGGACCTGGGGATAACTTCTCCCTGGTCCTGGGGAACCCTTCTCCACCACAAATGAGGGTGACACACCTTTTCCGGCAGGAATGTCATCCCCACATTCAAAAATCATTCACAACCCAAAAAAAATAAAAAAAATTGTCCAGCAAAACCCAAAAAATTTCCAGCAAAAAAAAAAAAAAAGTCCAGCACAAAAAAAAGGGGGGAAACAAAATTAATGCCGCTGGCGTGACCACATGCTACACACCAGATAGAAAAAAAAACCTTACCTGTCATCACGGCCTCCTCAATGGAGTCATAGTCAGGCAGGCCCTCCACTTGCTGCCTGTTAAAGGTCTGGGCCACCACACGCTCCTCCGCTGTCAGCCTAACAGGGCATGGTGGGCCCCCTCCAGTGCCCCTGGCATGGGCTGCAATTTTGGCCAGCTTCCCACGGACCAGACGCCGGAGATCATTGATCTTCTTGACGATCCCCTCGCATGTCCGGGTCTCTCACCCCCCCAATCAATTTACCTGGTCGGTAATGTTCTGCAATATCTGTTTCTTCCTGACCGGGGTGGTGTTGGCACTCTCTGGGCCGTGCAGGAAACGCCCATATTGGCTAAGGGCCCAGGCAAGAATTTGTTTCTCCCCCAAAGTAAAATTGGCCTTGCGCTTCCTTTCAGTCATATTCATACAACAACTCTCTCCCAAACAATCAACAAAAATCACTCACAAAACCAAGCAGGAAAAATCAAGCAACAAAACAAACAAACAAAATCTATCAACAAAAAAGTCTCAAAACCAGTCACCAAAAAACACTATCAAATATATTGTACAAAACACTAGCCCAAACAGTCAACAAATATCACAAAGACAAGTCACAAAGCAACAAACGCGAACAAACAACAGAACAAAAGCACCTTGCTGTATAGGAAGGGATACAAAGGGATGTACTTTTGCAAAGGAAGGGCGTTTGTGTCTGTCTATTTAAGCTCTCTGCGTAGCTCACTAAGTTGCCCGGGTCCACTTCCAATTTCACTGATTGCGCCGTTCCCGAGTTGTGAGCATGCGCACAGAGGTGCTGACCATGGTCTGCTTCATGTGCGCATGCACGATCCGGCCGGCCCTTCATTTGCATGGGGTCACGGCTAATTTCAATATAACACGCCCACGTCCTTCCCAATTTGAATTACTCCGCCTTACGCCTCGGTAATTACGTTGCACCGGCGCAAATTTCTGCGCAAATACTACGAGGATACGGTGATTGCGCCTCTACATTGTGCCGGTCTAACGCAAAGGGGGTGCGCTACTCCGGTCACAATATGCGCCAATGTACCTGAATCTGGCCCACTGTGAGTAGCCTGTGAGCAATTTTTTCTATTAAAACGGTTTTATCCTGCGGAAAGCTCTTAGATTGTTGTTCATTTCTTATTGGTTCCGGTCCATTGCATGACTGATCCTGTGAGGAATTGATACATCTTTCTGCTTCCTGGTGGTCTTGGCTGATAATACTGCTCATTTGACCATCTGGTAAAACAGAGGTCTAATGCTGAGGTAATGGTACCTATCTACACTGGTGGAGGGATTACCTTATGAGTGTTGTGTGCTCATTAATCACTTGGTGGATAACTTGGACTGTCGGATTTCCAGAATTAACTTTGGACTTTACTGATAATCACTTATTCATTCTCCTACACATACATTTAGGAATAAACCATTATTGCATATATTTGGTGGAGTTTCCTAAATACTAGATCACTGTAGTTCTCGAATATCTTGGACTCATTTATTGTTTATTGGTTTGCGCTGCAATGTTTTGTCAGAACCATTGACGTATCTCGGCATAGAGCCTACATATACCGTCAGAATGTTTATTCTGAACTTATAAAATATTATTGTATTTATGAAAATATGTAAATCTGTGCTTTGGGAGATATACACTTTTCCTACGATACAAGATATCAAAATTCTTTTATCCGTGCTATTTTGAGGACGAGTAATACAAATGAATATTTAATATATATATATATTTATTAACTAAAGATATAGTGCAACAATTAAAATCAGGTACAATTCGTATCAAAACAAATAAATGATATGTTTCTACAATAGAGATAAATGACGCTTGAATGTTCAGATGATATTTACATTATATGACAAGGTATATTCCTAGCTCTTATTTAAATCATCCTGGCGTAACTTGAAACCTTTTAGTTATTAATTGACATAACCTTGACATTGCATTATTTCTTCTCAATATCAAACAGATCTCTTGCTACTACTTCTTATATATGTGTACATAACAAATGTTATATGGTACACAAGCTTTTTTGTTAAATTTGGTGAGGATCTATCTTCACATACGACATCACTCTCAAACCACAATAGTTGGCACTTAGCTTTTTAAAGACAAACGTAATTGTGCGTATGTCTCCTAATATTTGGAATATAATTATCTCGTACTGCAGTTAGACATAATTAACGCCCAAATTATATTTGCCAAGTATATTTAAATGGTCTTAGTGGAGTGTATGTGAAAAACCTCAGAATTACCGAAAAGGTAAATAATCAAAATTCAATCTTACCAGTAATTAAGAGTCCTGTTTGAGAAGGGAAAGCCTAATGAAGGATTCCTGTGAACTCCTTACATGTTTGGTCACTCTCTCCGCCTTCCGGCTTCCTTCAGAGATCAGAGCAGCTTCCAGCCATCAGCCCTGCAGAGATCAGACTTGCCATCTCTCCAGCTTCTCCCATCGACCCTCCACCTCGACTTCCCATGATTGTCCTGTGCAATACTTTTATCTTCCCAAAGAAGTGGGTGTGTATTCCCCTATCACGTGACTGACTATGTCACATGATAATATGTTCTGGTGGGTGACCAACTTGAACCATGCCGATATTAACCTGTAGGGGGCAGTGGCGTATAAAGAATAATCCCTAATTTTAGGGTTATTCAGAGTTAACCAGGATTTATGACCCCCTGTGACCTGAATCTTGGTATAGCATCATAAGTTGTTATATATGTCAAACAACATGACAACAAACCTAGACATTCCGGCGACCCCGAAATTTATGATTGAGATAAGGTGCCATGATCTACACCCATATGCATGGGAAAGTTCCTTTAAACTAATGCTGGGATGTAATCAAAGCCATCTAATACTTTGGAATATTATAGGATCTCATACCTGGGACCCCAGTAATGTCTATGTATTTACTAGTATATTATGTGAACTATTAATACACATATATTGTCATGGCATAATGAAGACACAATACTATTTAAGATATATAATTCCATTGGGATAGTGAATAAGCCCCTCTAGTCTCATAGTATAAAGACCACCATGTGTGTAGTGTCATGCTGTGCCAGGCCTTTCATTCTCTTATCTTATAAGTGTCAAACCCAAAGAGAAATGACCTGGAAGACGGCACAGATAGCATCCTTACAACCTAGAAGCAGTGTCTATTCATGCCTGAGAACCTATATTTAAACTTTAACAGGGAAAAATGGTGGTGCTAAGTTCACCATATCCATGTATATGGAACATTATGAAACATATATTATGTGCGATTTTTATATGTATTCTTTTAACCCCAAATGTTCTGACAAATCCCCCCCACGTTCTTTCATATTCTGGCGAATAGCCAAAGACATATTAAGGACGTGTCCGAAGAAATATCAGTGGTTTAAAAGATATGGCCACACCATTATTTTTCTTTATACTTAAAAAAATGTTCCTCTCTTCGTCCATATGATAAAGAATGTTCTTGTATGACTTGGACCTCCCTTCATGAGTTCAAGTCTTTATAAAAACAAAATGAACTGTTGCAATGGTGGTGTCACCCCCCCATTTCAAATGTAATAAAACAAAACTGGTAAACCAGCAATTGAAGAAACTCTTCAGTGAATCCGTTCTTGTAATGTTACGAGCTGTAAAGGGGATTCAATATCCCTTCTTTGAACGGATATTCTTGGATTCAAATGAACAAGGGATTTCTGCAACAAATCATTCTTTTCCACAACACGAATCCTGGAGCATCTTGCTTCATGACTCCTGATTGGATTCAATGTGGCGGCAGGTACCATCCGGAACTAGGCATCACGGATTAACTTCCTCCAGACGATCGCGGTGTCTTTTGGTGGTTAACTTCGCCTGTACCAATCAACGATCGGTCTGGATTGTGGTTTGGTGACGGTTCCCTCCGGAACGGGATGCCGAGGATTGACATCATCCATGCGATCATTGCGTCTTTGGTAGATTAGTTCACCTTTACCAATCAACGATCTGGTCCGGATTGTCAATCTTTTTCTATTGGAGTAAATATACAGTATGAGTACATATTCTTATTAATTAAGATTTATATTTTCTAACTATGCTATATCTATATATGATGTAGCGATTGGTTAACTATATTTTAATTAACTAAAAATCATCAACGATTTAATGATGATATTATTCTGCCATGAATGGCAGGATCAACACTAAGGCTGAAGTATAAGATTTGGAGATCTGTAAGTCAAGAGAGAAATATCACAATGTCATTTTTTTTTACATTACATTCTCTTGATCCTTTTAAATCTCTTCTTATACATTACCTTCCATCATTCTTGGTTGGAAAATAGGATGACAGGCATACAATTTCATGTTTCATACCATACCCAAACATGTTCTCAATTCACTGATATTGGCGGATACTCTTGACCTCATCACAGTCTCCATTTTCTTCTTGTGCGAGACTTCGGCTGTAAACCGTAGGTCTCAGGAGATGAACCTTGGAGCGACACCATTGGTCTTCCTGAAATGAAATTTCAAACACCCGCCTCCCTCAACTGGTTAAGAACATATCTGGATGCTGGGATATTCTTTTCAAACATTTTGCTATTCAACAAAAAAAATCATCCACCTATGTTAAACTTTTTCTTGAAGGTACATCAGGCCTTGGCCTTGTGTAAAATAACAAACAGAAACAAAATCACATTCAAAACATGAATTTATCTGACCAAGTTACATTCTGTTTCAGTTGCACTATTTCTTACCACCGTTAACTGCCAGCTTGTATGGGTCTTCAGGACTTACCTGAATGTTCCACCATCATTGGGCATCACTTAGTATGGTGAAGTACTTAGCGCTTTGTATTTTTATATCAAGCATTGGTCAATGTATGGCACAGCTTAGTTGTACATTTATACCCGTTTATGTCGCTGTCTGATCAGCATATAAACGCAATGACCATTTGGTTGAAGAATATCAAGTATAGGATTATCATAAGATCCGGTGCACTAATCTTACAAAGTTCCTCTCCTTTAAATTCTTAATGGTCTCCACTAGCGAAATATAGCCAGCCAGGATGAGACAACAATGTTTGATTTAAAACACAAGGTACCTTTTCACTTGGATCAGATTGGATCCTAGCTATGTGGATATCTATTATACCACATCACAGGAATCTTTTCATAACATATTTTCTTGAACTCTATGAAAACTTTTCTTTCATTTACAGAAATCTTTTCTGTGTACATCCTGACTGCGAAACCTTTTCATGCAGCAGGGTTCTTTTAAAATCTTTGGCCTATGCATCCATGGCCGGGTAATAATAAAATTTGTATTAGTACCTGTCTGGATAATGACCTTTGTGGTACTAATATGTTTACTGCATCTGGCATTAACCAAGATTATATCAGGGCTTCATGTTCATTTATGAAACTACTTGGGTTTTATTTTAATCTGGACCACAGTGGTTCTTACCAGATCTATGTGTATAATAAAGCGATGTGATATATCGTTTCCAACGTACACATGATATACTGGGTCATTGATTATCAGGAATAAACAACTGATTATTTATTTCCTGAGGGGTGTGAATACCTAAATATTTATTTTAGGATTGATCAACTATTTTAATAATTTCTACTAATGTGATTATATTTCTGGCATAAATATGAACCTCATAAATATTCCCCAGGTCACTGACCTGTTAGGGAAAATACCATACAATCCCAGTAGGATTACGTATAACTGCTAAGCTCAATAGAGTCAGCATACACTGTATGGATATGAGAATATCACCTTCCAAGCATGCCTCTCACTTAAATTCCGGGGGACATACACTTTAGTATAATCCTCCCGTCTGACCCTCATTTTGGGGAAAAATGGAGATGCCTGTATGAGGGTGCCATCTAAATATGGATCTCACTCATGCTCACTGATTGTGAGAGAACTGAGAAGGTTCACATGTATGGCCTTGTCACTTGAGACCATATAACATTTTAATAAAATCACAATAGGATAAAAATACTTTTAAGGAGATCAATATCAATATGTAATTGATCATGGGCATATTAATTATACCCACGGAAATGTAAATTACTTCATTCCCTTTTAAGTTGAAGTACAACTGGGCTTTTTATTTTTATTTGATTTCAGGACAGTGCTGAAATATTTACCAAGTCAGCTTAAAATAAATAATTTTAGCTGATGTATTTTTTTAGAAAATATATTCTTGGGTTTATTTTAAATATTTCTGAAATAAAATAATTGTTTGGATTTATTTAAAATGTTTCTTCATATGGTATCCTGTTATTATAAAATACCTGTAAGGAAAACAATTTAAAACCAACAATACTTGAATTGTATAACGTGTAACAGTTTTTTTTTTTTTTCTTTTATCAGCTGGGTGTTTGTATAAGCAAGGAGCAATGCCCCCCCTGCTATCACACAGACATTCTTATAGATAAGCAGCCAGCCTCTACGAAGCCAGGTTTTGGCTGCGAGCACAATTCAGTCTGCTTTTTTTTTTTCCACCCCCCCCAAGGAGGGTGTTAAAAACTGCTTTTAGAGAAAAGAAAAAAAAACTTTTAAACAGCTTTTGTTCATGTTTTTTTTTTTTTTTCCCTCGGTCAATTGCAGACATTCAAATATTTGAACACCTCAGCAAGATTTTACTTAGTTTTAAAACTGGGTGTAACTTTTAATTGAGAGGAGCTTCAATTTTGTTCTTGCTCTTATTAAGCCATTATTCGAGCGGGCTTTTTTTTTAATTTATTTTTGAAGCTCCGGTTCTGTAGAACCGTAAAAAGGATGGTGTTCTGTTTAACCAGCCCGATCCATTTTTGGGATAATAATCCCAGGCCATAATGATTTTTACTTTATTTGGCAAAGCCTTACCAGACAATTGGGAAAATTCATGGCTTTCAAAATCTTTCAAGCTGGGCTTTCTTGAGAACTTTTAAAAGTTCTGTGGTACTTTGATTGGGCTTAAGTTTAGAAGTACCCATGGTCCTTCTTGCAGCATCAGCTGATTTATAGGGACCAAGCTCTGTCTTCATTACCCATACTTCTTTGATAGAAGACATTACCTGATATTTTGCACACTGTCTGTGATGCAGACCAATTTCCTTCTCTGCATCAGCAGGACCGGCTGCACTAAAAATAACTTTAGTCTTTGTCATTTTTCAATATTGCATCTAACAATGGCAATACAAGTATTATTTTTTTTTTTTTTTTTAAATCAAAAAATTTATTTTAAAAAAAATTAAATATGAAAAAATATATATATAATTTTTCACAATTATATTACTCGTCTCAAACTTTGACAGATCCCGGACGAGCCCCCATCTATGTCAGAACCATTGACGTATCTCGGCATAGAGCCTACATATACCGTCAGAATGTTTATTCTGAACTTATAAAATATTATTGTATTTATGAAAATATGTAAATCTGTGCTTTGGGAGATATACACTTTTCCTACGATACAAGATATCAAAATTCTTTTATCCGTGCTATTTTGAGGACGAGTAATACAAATGAATATTTAATATATATATATATTTATTAACTAAAGATATAGTGCAACAATTAAAATCAGGTACAATTCGTATCAAAACAAATAAATGATATGTTTCTACAATAGAGATAAATGACGCTTGAATGTTCAGATGATATTTACATTATATGACAAGGTATATTCCTAGCTCTTATTTAAATCATCCTGGCGTAACTTGAAACCTTTTAGTTATTAATTGACATAACCTTGACATTGCATTATTTCTTCTCAATATCAAACAGATCTCTTGCTACTACTTCTTATATATGTGTACATAACAAATGTTATATGGTACACAAGCTTTTTTGTTAAATTTGGTGAGGATCTATCTTCACATACGACATCACTCTCAAACCACAATAGTTGGCACTTAGCTTTTTAAAGACAAACGTAATTGTGCGTATGTCTCCTAATATTTGGAATATAATTATCTCGTACTGCAGTTAGACATAATTAACGCCCAAATTATATTTGCCAAGTATATTTAAATGGTCTTAGTGGAGTGTATGTGAAAAACCTCAGAATTACCGAAAAGGTAAATAATCAAAATTCAATCTTACCAGTAATTAAGAGTCCTGTTTGAGAAGGGAAAGCCTAATGAAGGATTCCTGTGAACTCCTTACATGTTTGGTCACTCTCTCCGCCTTCCGGCTTCCTTCAGAGATCAGAGCAGCTTCCAGCCATCAGCCCTGCAGAGATCAGACTTGCCATCTCTCCAGCTTCTCCCATCGACCCTCCACCTCGACTTCCCATGATTGTCCTGTGCAATACTTTTATCTTCCCAAAGAAGTGGGTGTGTATTCCCCTATCACGTGACTGACTATGTCACATGATAATATGTTCTGGTGGGTGACCAACTTGAACCATGCCGATATTAACCTGTAGGGGGCAGTGGCGTATAAAGAATAATCCCTAATTTTAGGGTTATTCAGAGTTAACCAGGATTTATGACCCCCTGTGACCTGAATCTTGGTATAGCATCATAAGTTGTTATATATGTCAAACAACATGACAACAAACCTAGACATTCCGGCGACCCCGAAATTTATGATTGAGATAAGGTGCCATGATCTACACCCATATGCATGGGAAAGTTCCTTTAAACTAATGCTGGGATGTAATCAAAGCCATCTAATACTTTGGAATATTATAGGATCTCATACCTGGGACCCCAGTAATGTCTATGTATTTACTAGTATATTATGTGAACTATTAATACACATATATTGTCATGGCATAATGAAGACACAATACTATTTAAGATATATAATTCCATTGGGATAGTGAATAAGCCCCTCTAGTCTCATAGTATAAAGACCACCATGTGTGTAGTGTCATGCTGTGCCAGGCCTTTCATTCTCTTATCTTATAAGTGTCAAACCCAAAGAGAAATGACCTGGAAGACGGCACAGATAGCATCCTTACAACCTAGAAGCAGTGTCTATTCATGCCTGAGAACCTATATTTAAACTTTAACAGGGAAAAATGGTGGTGCTAAGTTCACCATATCCATGTATATGGAACATTATGAAACATATATTATGTGCGATTTTTATATGTATTCTTTTAACCCCAAATGTTCTGACAGTTTCTTTATATATTTTTATACTTTCAGATTTTGTGAATGTCTTTTGGTGTACAGCTAGCATTCCGGTGGATGTAAACTTTAAGTTTTTTTTCACTTATATACATATGTTTTTTAAATAATTTTATCCTCATATATATTTTTACGCTGATTGCACCCCCCCTTTTCTCTTTACCTATTGCGTAGGCTAGAGCCGACGCAATCAAATGAGGGATTGAAAGGCGGTTAGAGTTCCCCCATATGTATTGATAGGCTATAGTTCCCCTATACTAATAATGCATTATAAGGCTTGGTAGAGTTCCCCTATAATGCTTGTATTAATGCTTGTATGTTTACGTATCCTTTTACCCAGAGACTGGAGCCTCAATCCTAACAACAACCCTGCCATTTTGTTATTATTAAGATAAGCTGCAGTAGAAATTAGATTGCTTATGCACGATGTATAATTGTGACGAATATTACTTGTATAACCAAATAACTTAGATATGATTGGCTGGAACATGGGCATCCCTTCTTGTATGATTTGATTATGTACAAGTACGCATGAGAAAAAAAAGTAGAGTCTTGGACATACCCTGAGTGTGTGTGTTTCTGACTGACCAATGCATTGAGGATTTTCCATACATTCAAATTGTCCTTAAGACACGGGTCTAGTTGAACCAGCAACCTTACAGGATGTTGGCAACAACCAGGTCTTTTTAGGTAAATCCTCTTCAAAACATACTGGTAAGGAAGGGGTTAACACTGGGGGCAATCAAATGGTTAAATGTTCCCTAGGGAGGTGTTTCTAACTGTGGGGGGGAAGGGAGGGGACTGATAGGGAGTGTAGAGAGATCACTGGTCCTGACTCCTGATTACTAGAAACAGAAGATCTCTCTCTACTCCCCTGACAGAATGGGGATCTGTCTGTTTACATTGACAGATCCCTGTTCTGGCTCTCTGATAAGCGATCGTGGGTCGCCGGTAGGGATAAGCTTTGCGTTCGATGCGAACATTGCCCATTCGATCGTTCGTCGAAAACAAACAAAACGTGTCGTTCGCGCCAAATTCGAATGACGTGCAACGGCCCATAATTCACTGCGGCGTTGCGCGCTGATGATTGGCCAAGCATGCACCATGACCCCGCATGCTTGGCCAATCACAGCGCCCAAAAAACGAAGAGCCCTAATTGGCCAAAGCCTGGGTGCTTTGGCCAATTATGGCTCAGGGCTTTAGCACACGCCCCACACTAATAAAGGCCGCTTCCCGGGCGGCCTCGTGTAGTGTGTTCCGGCTTGCCTTACAGACAAGTTAGACAGACAGTGAGTTAGAGAGGGATAGATAGATAGAGACACAGGGCCAGATTCAGGTAGAATTAGATTCCCGCAGAGTATCAGAGATACTCTACGCCGCCGTACTTTACCTGGCTCTACGAGGAATTTAGAGAGATTTTGGCCCGTAAGGTACGGCGGCGTAGTGTATTTCTCCCGGCGGAATCAAACTACGCGAATAGGGGGCGTGAGGCATTTAAATTAGGCGCGTTCCCGCGGCGATCGAACTGCGCATGCGCCGTTTAGAAATTTCCCGCCGTGCATTGCGCGAAATCACGTCGTTACGTCATTTTTTTTTTTGAGTAGCGTCGTTTACGGACATTCCTATACCCGAACGACTTACGTAAAAAAAATTAAAAAAATTCGACGCGGGAACGACGGCCATACTTAACATGGCCCGCGTAACGTTAGACCAGCTAATAGCTGGTTTAACTTTACGTAGCAAAAAAATTACGTACGCGATTGCGAACGACGCTCGTAACTTCGTGGATCGCCGGAAAAAGCTAATTTGCATACCCCGACGCTGAAAACGACGCAAACTCCACCCAGCGGCCGCAAAAAGATTGCAGCGTAGATCCGAAGGCGTACAAAGACGTAAGCTTGTCAGATCGAAGCCCAACGCCACCGTATCATGGTTTGAGGATTCAAACTAGTGATACGGCGCGCGTAATTTGAAAGTACTCCTGTCTAACACCAGTTAGACAGGCGTAATGGCTCTCTAAATCTGGCCCACAGTGTCTTTTTAGATAGATAGATAGATAGATAGATAGATAGATAGATAGATAGATAGATAGATAGATAGATAGATAGATAGATAGAATGGGAAGGCTAGTAGCCAGTATAGTTGATTTTACAGTGTGTAGAGAATATATATACATCCTTAGGAGTTGTACATATATTTATACACTGTATAGCTTAGCTAGATCTGCTATTAGTTTTTGTTAGGCAGGAGATTGTGCTGTACTATACCTTTGCTGTGTCTTTGGCCATAAAGACAGGCGATCATACTGCACGTTGCACGTTTGCGGTGTTTTTTGCCCATAAAGACAGACGATCATACTGCACGTTTCATGTTTGCGGTGTGTTTGGCCATAAACACAGTAGATCATACTGCACGTTGCACGTTTGCTGTTTTTTTTGCCCATAAAGACAGGCGATCATACTGCACGTTGCACGTTTGCAGTGTTTTTTGCCCATAAAGACAGGCGATCATACTGCACGTTGCACGTTTGCGGTGTGTTTGGTCATAAACACAGTAGATCATACTGCACGTTGCACGTTTGCTGTGTTTTTTGCCCAAAAAAGACAGGGGATCATACTGCAGGTTTCACGTTTGCGGTGTGTTTGGCCATAAACACAGTAGATCATACTGCTGTGTTTTTTGCCCATAAAGACAGGCAATCATACTGCACGTTGCACGTTTGCGGTGTTTTTGCTCAGTCGATCTTACTATAAGTTTACTGTGTTTTTGCCCATAAAACGCAGTTGATCTTACTATACGTTTGCTGTTTATTTCTGATTTTGTCCTGTGCAGGCTATTAAAATGTCTGGAATGTCTGGAAGGACAACAAAGAAAGGCAGAGCGTCACGAGGGCAAGCAGGTGCATCCTCTTCAGCACGTGGCTGCTCGTCCTTATTTTTGGGAGCTGGCCGTGTTGAGCCTCAACATGCAGACCAAATAGTAGATTGGATGACCAAGCCGTCCTCATCCTCCTCATCCTCTCTCACACAGACTGATCATAGTTTGTCTGGCAAAGCAGCTGCCAAGGCTTCCTCTTCCCTCTGTACCATGGCATCACACAATCCTTCCCTAGTCCCACTGTGTCCTCCTGAGGAGTCCCCCGAACTGTTTCAACCCAGTGTTGGGTACATGCTGCTGAATGAAGATGCGTAGAGTTTTGAAGGCTCCGATGATGGAACACAGATAGAGGAAGGCATTGATGTGAGTCCAGGGAGAGGGGGTGGCCGAGAGGGACAGCAATCTGGCAGTGATGTTCCCCCAGCTAGAGCATACTGCCAGGTTGTTGACAGTGATGAGGAGGGAGGGGATGATAAGGTCACTGACTCTACCTGGGTGCCTGATAGGAGAGAGGAGGAGGCACAGGCACATCTCCAAAGAGGCAGGATGCCCTCCAGGGGTCAGCTTAAGGGCACACCAACTGCATTACAGCGCACATCTACGGCGCTTGTGCATGGCGCTACTGTGTCTGACCGGTACAGCAAAAGTTCTTTGGTGTGGGCCTTTTTTGAAACATGTCCACAAGATCGTACCTTTGCTATTTGCAACATATGTCACAAGCGTATCTCACGTGGCCAAAACATAAACCGCCTGGGTACCACATGCTTGTCCAGACATATGTCGACCTGCAATGCAGCTCGTTGGCAAGCACACCAGAAAGACCCACACCAAAGACAAAAGCGTACCCCCCTTGCCCTTCTGGGTCCTCCAACCCCACTAGACCCCCAGTCCTCTTTGAAGCCTGCAGTGAAGGTGTAGAAATAGGTGTGTCAAAAGCTAGTAGTAGTAGTACATGCGGGCAATCTACTGATAGTACCAGGCAAATTTCCCTGCCCCAGCTGCTGCAGCGCTGAAAGAAGTACAATCCCAGCCATCCACATGCCCAGCAGTTGAATGCTAGCTTAGCGAAATTGCTAGCACTTCAACTGCTACCTTTTCAGTTGGTAGATTCTGCCCCCTTCCGTGAGTTTGTGCAATGTGCAGTACCTCAGTGGCAAGTACCAAAACGCCACTTTTTCTCACGGAAGGCGATTCCGGCTCTCTACCGGCATGTGGAAGGCAATGTCCATGCCTCGCTGGACAGGGCGGTCAGTGCATCTTGCATCTAAGGTGCATCTTACCGCTGACTCATGGTCCAGCAGGCATGGACAGGGACGTTACCTGTCTTTTACGGCGCATTGGGTGACTCTGCTGGCAGCTGGGAAGGACGCAGGGCAAGGTCCAGTAGTTTTGGAGGTTGTTCCGCCACCACGCCTCCAAAGCACTACTACTGTTTGTGACACACCTCTCTCCTCCACCCCCTCCTCCTCTTCTTTTTCTGTGGCCTCTTCCTGTGGTGATATTTTCTCAGAACCAGCCGTGCTCCATAGGCGTACTAGGGGCTACGCAGGAATGCAGGCCAAGAGATGCCATGCGGTGCTAGAGCTGGTGTGCTTGGGAGACAGGAGCCACACTGGGGAAGAGGTTTTGTCAGCTCTGCAGGGTCAGGCTCAGAGGTGGTTGACGCCACGCCAGCTGAAGCCTGGAATGGTGGTCAGGGATAATGGCACCAACCTCCTCTCTGCCCTGTGTAAACATTGGGGGTTTAACTCTTCTGGCAGATGCATTTTTGGTGTAGTGAGTCCACAGCAAACAGGCAATTAGCGTTAAGGGCATGGTAGCCCACGTTTATTAAAAGGAGATAAACATCCAGAGCTCCCTTACCGACACCCTTATTTCCCGGGCCTCATACAAAATTTCAGACATTTATCATCCCCTCCTCCTGCACAACATCCCCCCCCTGGCGTCAACCTCGGCGGCCAACTGGTCGAAAGACTTCCCTGACCCTGACCTGGTGGAGAAGCTCCTGCATGGCCTCACCACCATCCACAGACTTATCCCTAACGAAATATGGAGAGAGACGCAGATCAAGATTGTTCACCGAGCCCACATCCCCTTCAGCCGAGCCCATGCCACCCCAGAATGCCCCCTCTGTAAACAACCCAAACCTAACTTGGCTCACAGGTTCTGGTCTTGCTCCCTCATAGCCAGTTTCTGGGACCAAGTCATCCAATACATTTTCGATGTCACCCTGCTACGCATACCCAGGGACCCGTTACTACTTATCTTTGGGTACTGGGACCCCCTACTGCTCCCCTGGTCCTCTCCCACCACCCCCCTGGGCAGGGACTGGACTCTGATATGCCTCTTGATAGCCCGTAGAGCCATCCTCCAGAAGTGGATATCTGCGGACTGCCCAACCACTGCTCAAGTTAAAAAGGAACTGTTGCAGCTCTTATACAAGGACAGGCTCAACACGGACCTGACCCACGAACGGAGTAAGAACCGCTTCTATCACTTATGGAATCCCTTTCTGTTGCATACTTTCACTCCTACTGAAAGGTTGAACTTTGAGAAAATGTCTTTTCTATACCAGGATCCCCCGCGGGATTGACATCTCTCCTACCCTCCCTCCCTCCTCCCCTACCCCCCCCCCTCTTGTTGCTCTTTTTTTGTTTGCAAGGACTACTATTTCACCTACCCCATGTACCACTTAACCTATGCCCTCCCCCTTATTTGTCTCTCTGAGAACCTCTACATATACTGTTAATCTACTGCAATGTCCTCAGAAAATGCTTATATGTCTTGTTTTTTGTGATTTCTCTGTTATGTAACTTCCTTAATAAAAACATATTTCAAAAAAAAAAAAAAGGAGATAAACAAAACAAAAAGTCCATTCACAGGAATCCCACGCAGGGGTTTAAACAACATCCAAAGATAAATGAAAATACCAGCCCACCTGGCTACTCTTCAACAGCCCTGCTGTTATAGGTAACGGTTCCTCAAACCATCCGCTCCTCCAGACCCACGGTCCTGGATGCACAAGGCCCCTAAGTCCTTCAACGTACACAGCGTCCGTCCCAACACAGGGACACAGCGTCCGTCCCAACACCGGGACACAGCGACAGTCACAGCCACTGTTCACCTTAATTCCATTGCACACGCAGCAGCGGGCCATCAATGAGTACCTGTGCCAATATGGCAGCAGAACTGGGTCAGGGGAGCTAGGTTTTTTTTCCCCATGCCAGTGGGCCTTGATCAGGGATGCATGCACTGTCCTGTCACCATTTGAGGAGGCCACGAGGATGGTGAGCAGTGACAGTGCATGCATCAGTGAGACTGTCCCTCTTATTCACATGTTGGAGCACACGCTACGTGGAATAATGGACAGGGCACTTCAGGCAGAACAGAGGGAGGAAGAGGAGGACTTCCTTACCTATCAAGGCCCCCTTTACCAAGACAGTGGGCCTGCTTGCCCACCTAGCACACAGGAAGGGGGAGGAGGAGGAGGAGGATGATTGTATCAGCAGCATGGAGGTGGAACCTAGCACTCAGCATCAGCAGCAGCAGTCTTCAAGGGATCATTTACAGTCCCAAGGAACACGTGGACTTTTACGTGGCTGAGATGAGGTGCCTGTGGATCCTGTCGTCCTCAGTGACCCAGAGGACTGTGCCCTGAATGCCTCTGCAAACCTACGCTGCATGGCCTCCCTGATCCTGCAAAGCCTGTGTAAGGATCCTCGTGTACGTGCTATTGTCAGAAACACAAGTACTTACCGAGGCCGAGATGCTGAGGACGGCTCACCTTTACGACCAAGCGCACCTGCCCCCTGGAATTTGAGACAGGAGGCAGAGGCACAAGGAGGTACCGGTACCGGGGGGTAGGTAGATGGGATGCAGGTACTGGAGGTCAGAGGCTGAGATGTGCTGCAGGTGCTGGAGGGTCACCAAGGCAGATGAAAGTGGTAAAGTCCCAGGGCACAGTTCAAAAGCCAGCAGACGAATGGAAGCAGATCCGGGGTACAGGTAAAAAGTCCGGGGTTCCGGGTAGCGCTAAGACAAGTCCAGGTATGTAAGCCGGAGTTCAAGGGCAGGAGACAGAAGCAAATCCAGGTCACTGTCCGAGGTCAAAAGGGTTCAAGAAGGCAGCAGAGTTCACAAACAGGCCGAGGTCAGGTTTCCAGGCGAGAGCTGAGTCGGGAAGTAAATCCAGGTCAAAGGGCACAAGTCAAAGTGTCAAAACTTTACTCAGAGCTGACGATAAACCAGCAACCTGTGCAAAGACAGGGGCTGGTTTAAATAGGCCTGTCAGGTCTGTGATTGGTCCCGGGAGGAGGCGCGCACGTCCGCGTGCTCGTGCATGCGCCGCGCCGCTGCGCCACGCACGCGCGCGCGCCCCAGATGCGTGGGCACGCGCCGTGACGCGATTCTAACGTGCCTGTGCACGGATTGAGCGCTGTGAGCGCTGGGACCCTGACAGCTATCAAGGAGAGGGATCATTACTGGCTGGCAACTTTCCTTGATCCACGTTACAAGAGTAAGGTTGCGGACCTTATGTTGCCATCGCAGAGGGAGCAGAAGATGAAACTTCTGCGGGAGGCCTTGCAGAAGGGTCTCTGCAATGCGTTCCCAGAACCGGGGGGATTACTAAAACCTGGCTCTGGACAACGTCTTGCTGAGGCTTCGGTGAGTCACAGAAGGATCGCTAGAGAAGGTGGCCGTCTGACCGATGCCTTCAGACAGTTTTTTAGTCCACAGCCCCAAGGTCTGACCGGTTCCAGCAACCATCGCCAGCGTCTGGTTTACATGGTCCCGGAATACCTGGGGCAAGATCCGACTTGGACACCTTCCCCACTGAAAATCATCTGGCTTACTGGGTCTTGAGAATGGCTCAATTGCCAGAGCTTGCACAGTATGCAATTGAGCTACTGGCTTGCCCTGCATCCAGTGTTTTTTCAGAACGCACATTCAGTGCTGCTGGAGGCTTTGTTACCGATCACAGGGTGCGCCTCTCCACCGACTCTGTTGATCGACTGACCTTCATCAAAATGAATCAGGCTTGGATCAACACCAGCTACCAAACACCTGATGCTGATGTTACTGAATAATATTTTTTTGTTGAAATGCCGGATCCCTTTTAGACTGCGTATGCTGATGCTGAGTGACTGTCCTTTTATGCTGCTGATGGAATATCCTTCTCCTCCTCACTTTTCTTACTGATATCTAGTAAGAAATATTGTGTTTCTGGGCTCCGCCACCAGTGCCTAAGGCACAATTTTTCTGTCCCTGTTTAACAGGGGAGCCTAATAACAATTTTTGATGCAATACTTTGCACGTGGCTCTTTGTTGCGCTCCAATTGGAGTTATTGGGAGGGGTTGCAGTGTTGTGTTGTGCCCAAGGCACAATTTTTCTGCCCCTGTTTAACAGGGGCGCCTAATAACAATTTTTGATGCAATACTTTGCACGTGGCTCCTTGTTGCGCTCCAATTACAGTATGTTTGAGGGGTGCCCTTTTTTCTAAAAATTTTCTTTCACAAAACAATAATGGCCCCCCACCACCGCTAAAATATTCGTCATATTCTTGCCACACAGCACGTGCGCAAGCAGTATTAATTACTTTTTTTTTACAGTCCTCTCATGTTGTGCAGGGACATTTCTAAACATGTGCCACTACTATAGACACCCAGCAGGTGTGATATTTAAATGAATTTTTTTTTTCACTTTAAGCATCATTAAAATGGCTGCTCCGGAAAAAACGTCCGTTTTAAAAAAAAAAAATTCCATTGATACACGTTCCCTGGGGCAAGACCCGGGTTCTGAATGACGTTTTCCAACTTTAAATTGAATATTGGTCTTTAAAATGATTGTTTTTGAATTTGAACGTTCGGATCCCATAGACTTCAATGGGGTTCTAAATGTTCACGCGAACCCGCGGTCTGTTCGAACGTTTTGGTGCGGACCGAACCCGGGGGTGTTCGGCTCATCCCTAGTCGCCGGCAAACATTGCGGCTGCCGGCCACGTGAATCGGGCGGCGCATCATGAGTGCACTCGCATGACCCCTTTAACTCTTGAATAATGTAAGTGAGTGGTGCACACAGGTTCTGAGGGATTAGGGGCTAGGTCTCTTTTCCAGTGACGGGGGATGGTTGGTCTCGCTGATAACAATAGGTTGATTATAACTTTACGGTACTGAACAGGCAAGGGTTCAATCCCTATATTCAAAATAGCAAGACTTGGACTAGGGGGTGTCAGTATTCCTGAAATTACCAGATATAAAACAAAAAAGATTTTCCTCCAGAAGCTGGGAATATTCAAACATGACCATGAGATTCCCCGTGCAACCACAATCTCTCCACCATAGTGAAGAGCATTCGGGGAATATTTGTGTTGACTTATGTGGCGTGAGATTTCATCTATTATTGATCTTTAATAGACATGGACACCGCCAAAAAATGTGTTTGTTTTCATTTTCGTTGCATTCGGGGTTTTTTGGGTCATTCTTTATGATCACAATTTGTAAATTGTAAAATCCGAAAATAAGAAAGAAAATCCGAATTTGTTATTTCGGTAAATTCATAACTTTGGGTTAATTTGTTTTCATTATGTGCACTAACAGCCAAATTTGAAAGGAAATTACAATACCTACAATTTAATAGTTGGTAAAAGTTATTTTTAGTTTGTTATTAATTCAGATTTAAAGATTTCTGCATTTTCGTATTTATGAATTTTTTTATTTACGCATGTTTTAATTTATGAATTTACGTTTTTTAAATTCTTTTTAATTTATGAATTTTTGAATTTACGAATTCAAAAATATTTTAATTTACAATTATTCGAAAAAAAATGTTAAACTGTTTTTTGTTGAAATTTGTTAAAAACAAATTTTGAAAGAAACAAATTGCACATGTCTAATCTTTAATGCCAGTTCCCAGTGACTAAAAAGTAAGGAAACACTCTTGTCTCCAGCACACAGTTCTTGTCGCCCCTCTAGCCAGAGTGGGTATTTCTCACCCGGATAGGTCCCTCTCACTGGCCTAGCAGCTGGAATGGCGCACAAAGTAAAGTACAGTCTCTGCCACATACTTTCCTTTCTTGGCGAGACACTTTGGTCCGGAATCCTCTGCCACAGGATTCAGCACCCGGATCTCTTTAGCTTTTTTCTCTAGAACTTTTAGATCCGACAGGCGACCACCATCAAGCCTCTCGGTGTACTGTGCATCATTCGATGAAGTTTTCAGGCCTTCTCCCAAGGTACCAGCCTCTTGCATGGCCCTCTCCAGGATAGGTCCTCCCCTGGCTTCCTTCATCAAGAGGCTTCCTCCCTCAGGACGGACAGCCCAGGATCACCTTTGCGGTACTGGTTCCAGCCAGACAACTGGGCCCATCAAACAAAGCCGCGGCACCGTGCCAACGTGGTCCCAGAACCAGGATTCAGAGCATGTACCTCAGGCCAGACGGGCCACGAGACGCGTACGGACGGACAGACCCCCGCACCAATGGCGTCTGTCCCTTAAGTACCCCTCCCCAGCATGCAAAGCGGGGCGACCACTCCCACTGATTTGTTTCTGATGGGAACACTTACTACGCCTTGACCTTGCTGCTGCCACCCTTGGCCTGGGGTGGTCCTGACACCCCCAGGCGAGCAATGGTGGATACCGTCAGCACAGCCATGGCTGGAACAGAAGCTAAATTGCCCTTAATCACTGTGGTCTGAGCCAAATAACAGCCCAGACCCCCCACTAAATTTAAAGCAGCGCCTGTTTAACAGGAGCAGGGCGATACAATTAGATTTAGGAAAAATAGCAAAATGCTTTGGAGTCACCAGGAAGATGAGATGAAGGTGTGTTCTGGGGGGGAGGGTCTTCTGGGGGGGGGTGTCTTCTGGTTTGGGGGTCACTTATTATGGGGGATCTGAGGCTGTGCGGTGAAAACAGACAGTTGTCATTGTTATAATTTGAAGTTTTCTTTTTATAGAAAAAAATCACAGACAGAAATATGAAATAAAACCATTATAAAATGGTGAATAATGATTGAGTATAATAAAAAGGAAACAATTTAATGATAGAAACTAATCTATGAAGATTAGCTCAATGTCCCGGAGGAGGAAAGCCTTCTCCACCTGTACTTCTCACCTGATAGTAACCACTATCTTCTATGGATCAGTCTTCTTTATGTACTTGAGGCCCAAATCAAGTTATGGAAAGGACGAGGACAAGTTGGTTGCTGTGATGTACACGATCATTTCTCCTCTGTTGAATCCATTAATTTACAGCCTTCGAAATTAGGAAGTGAAAACTTCTGTTAGGAAAATAATTTACCAGAGTTTGTCCGGGTTTAGTCGTATTAATGAGAAACGGGGATGAGTCTTTATAAGTAAATCATTGGCTCTATGGAGAATGAAATGTGGTGCCGACATGGATGGCAAAATAGGTTGTATGCAGAGCACACCGCCATTTTGCCTGTGCTAATAAGCACACACTTCATCTTAATGCAATAATGCTTCTTAAGCTAAAATTCACTCACCATTCATTCAAGTCAAGAGACATCACCACACTGTTCTCATCTCAGCATCACAGTAATCACTGGTTGCCGATGCCCTCACAGGGTCCTTTTATTACATCAAAAGATCTCACCTACAGGGGGTGATTGGCTGTAGCAGATAATCACCTCCCCCATGGGAGTGGTCATCACAGGATGTCCCCTTCACACAGGAAATGTCCAGAGGACTGGGTGACAGCAGGGCAGAGGACTGGGTGACAGCAGGGCAGAGGAGATGACTGGGTGACAGCATGGGTGGGGACTGGGTGACAGCAGGGCAGAGGACTGGGTGACAGCAGGGTAGAAGACTGGGTGACAGCAGGGTAGAGGACTGGGTGACAGCAGGGTAGAGGACTGTGTGACAGCAGGGCAGAGGAGAGGACTGGGTGACAGCAAGGCAGAGGACTGGGTGACAGCAAGGCGGAGGACTGGGTGACAGCAAGGCGGAGGACTGGGTGACAGCAAGGCAGAGGACTGGGTGACAGCAGGGCAGAGGAGAGGACTGGGTGACAGCATGGCTGAGGACTGGGTGACAGCAAGACGGAGGACTGGGTGACAGCAAGGCGGAGGACTGGGTGACAGCAGGGCAGAGAACTGGGTGACAGCAAGGCGGAGGACTGGGTGACAGCAGGGCGGAGAACTGGGTGACAGCAGGGCGGAGGAGAGGATTGGGTGACAGCATGGCTGAGGACTGGGTGACAGCAGGGCAGAGGACTGGGTGACAGCAGGGCAGAGAACTGGGTGAAAGCAAGGCGGAGGACTGGGTGACAGCAGGGCAGAGGACTGGGTGACAGCAGAGCAGAGGACTGGGTGACAGCAGGGCAGAGGAGAGGACTGGGTGACAGCAGGGCAGAGGAGAGGACTGGGTGACAGCATGGCTGGGGACTGGGTGACAGCAGGGTAGAGGACTGGGTGACAGCAGGGTAGAGGACTGTGTGACAGCAGGGCAGAGGAGAGGACTGGGTGACAGCAAGGCGGAGGACTGGGTGACAGCAAGGCGGAGGACTGGGTGACAGCAAGGCGGAGGACTGGGTGACAGCAAGGCGGAGGACTGGGGGACAGCAGGGTGGAGAACTGGGTGACAACAGGGCGGAGGAGAGGACTGGGTGACAGCAAGGGGGAGGACTGGGTGACAGCAAGGCGGAGGACTGGGTGACAGCAAGGCGGAGGACTGGGGGACAGCAGGGCGGAGGACTGGGGGACAGCAGGGCGGAGAACTGGGTGACAGCAGGGCAGAGAACTGGGTGACAGCAGGGCGGAGGAGAGGACTGGGTGACAGCAGGGTGGAGAACTGGGCGACAGCAGGGCGGAGGACTGGGTGACAGCAGGGCTGAGGAGATGACTGGGTGACAGCATGGCTGAGGACTAGTGTTGAGCAGAATATGCCATATTCGATTTCGCGATATATCTCGAATATATAGTCGAATATTCGAGATATATTCGCTAAATACGAATATTCGTGATATTTTTTGGAAATGAAATGATTGCGAAATTTCGCTATTGCGAATGTGAATGCGAAATTTCGAGAAATGCGGAATGGAGCACTCTGATTGGCTCAGAATATTCGTGATATTTTACAATACAAAATAATTGCGAATATTCGGCAAATGCGGAAGGAGCACTCTGATTGGCTCAGAATATTCGTGATATATTACAATACAAAATAATTGCGAATATTCGAGAAATGCGGAAGGAGCACTCTGATTGGCTCAGAATATTCGTGATATATTACAATACAAAATAATTGCGAATATTCGAGAAATGCGGAAGGAGCACTCTGATTGGCTCAGAATATTCGTGATATATTACAATACAAAATAATTGCGAATATTCGAGAAATGCGGAAGGAGCACTCTGATTGGCTCAGAATATTCGTGATATATTGCAATACAAAATAATTGCGAATATTCGAGAAATGCGGAAGGAGCACTCTGATTGGCTCAGAATATTTGTGATATATTACAATACAAAATAATTGCGAATATTCGGCAAATGCGGAAGGAGCACTCTGATTGGCTCAGAATATTCGTGATATATTACAATACAAAATAATTGCGAATATTCGAGAAATGCGGAAGGAGCACTCTGATTGGCTCAGAATATTCGTGATATATTACAATACAAAATAATTGCGAATATTCGGCAAATGCGGAAGGAGCACTCTGATTGGCTCAGAATATTCGTGATATATTACAATACAAAATAATTGCGAATATTCGGCAAATGCGGAAGGAGCACTCTGATTGGCTCAGAATATTCGTGATATATTACAATACAAAATAATTGCGAATATTCGAGAAATGCGGAATGGAGCACTCTGATTGGCTCAGAATATTCGTGATATTTCACAATACAAAATAATTGCGAATATTCGAGAAATGCGGAATGGAGCACTCTGATTGGCTCAGAATATTCGTGATATATTACAATACAAAATAATCGCGCGATATCGCTATTGCCGAATAATCGCATTGCGATTTTTCGGCAATATAAAATGATCGCTGCAGCTACTCGGCCCAAGGTCTCTAATCATACCAGCAATGCTTTTAGACGTCGATGGGGATCTCTAGGATGTGATCTGTTCTAAAAAAAAAAAATTGAAAAAATACGAATATTCGAAATAGCGAATATTCGCCGCGATATTCGAGTTATTCGCGAATACTCGAATATGCAATATTCGTAGCGAATATTCGCAATGCGAATATTCGTGAGCAACACTACTGAGGACTGGGTGACAGCAGGGCTGAGGACTGGGTGACAGCAGGGCAGAGGACTGGGTGACAGCAGGGCAGAGAACTGGGTGACAGCAGGGCAGAGAACTGGGTGACAGCAGGGCAGAGGAGAGGACTGGGTGACAGCATGGCTGAGGACTGGGTGATAGCAGGGCAGAGGACTGGGTGACAGCAGGGCAGAGGACTGGGTGACAGCAGGGTAGAGGACTGTGTGACAGCAGGGCAGGGGACTGTGTGACAGCAAGGCGGAGGACTGTGTGACAGCAAGGCGGAGGACTGTGTGACAGCAAGGCGGAGGACTGGGTGACAGCAAGGCGGAGGACTGGGTGACAGCAAGGCGGAGGACTGGGTGACAGCAGGGCGGAGAACTGGGTGACAGCAAGGCGGAGCACTGGGTGACAGCAGGGCGGAGAACTGGGTGACAGCAAGGCGGAGGACTGGGTGACAGCAGGGCGGAGAACTGGGTGACAGCAGGGCGGAGGACTGAGTGACAGCAGGGCGGAAGAGAGGACTGGGTGACAGCATGGCTGAGGACTGGGTGACAGCAGGGCAGAGGACTAGGAGAAATTGAGTTGAAAATTGCTCAGTCAGTAGATACCAGATACCATCTTGATCTTTGTCAGCTAATAGCACTTTTTACTTCTATGTAAAACGTCTAGATATAAGTCATACAGTTGACAAAGATCAAGATGATATCTGTGTTTTCCTGTAGCCCTGTCCTGACTGAGAAATGTTTAACCCAATTTCTCCTAGTCCAGTGGCTTCATTAAAAACAAAACAGCATTTTCAGAACCATTTTTTTTTACCTGCTGCTCTGCCCAGAAAGACCTGCGATCATCCCCGAGGCCGCCCACTCAGCTCTCCTTCCCCCAGTGACAGGTGCGATCATCCCTTGGCTGTCCACACCCACTCACGAGTCCCGACCAGTGACCGTGCAGGAGGCGGCTCAGCTCCTTGACATCATAGCCCTAAGCCGCCGAACAACTCTGCCACTGTGGGAGCCGGGGGAGGGATCTATCAGTGTACTGCATGTTGATGTGATAGTTCCCTCCCCGCGCCCCTGCACTATCCCCGGCAGCAGACATTCCCTCTCCTCCGGACCGCTCGAGTACTGTGCACACTCTCCTAAACACGCACCGCACCGCACCGCCCCAGGGGTTACATTCAGCGGGGATGAGTAGGTGACTGGCCATGGCTGCGCTCTAGGAGGCAGTGCGCTCTAGGCGGCTGCCTAATCCGCCTAGTGGTAACGCCGGCCCTGTCGCTGGGGACTAAAGCTCGGTGGAGACTCAGAACAGACCCTGCAATCGGTCCCGTTCATTTTCTTAACTAGTGATAGAATTCACTTTAAATAATAACTTGGGATGCATTTCATCGTTACCCTTGCTAAAATTTACTAAACAAACAAAAAATATATAAATAAACGTAAATACTACTAATTTCTTTGATGTGGTTGAGCCGCTTCTTGCAGTGGCTGGCGTGGTCTCATCTCTCAAGCTTCTTCACAATGACCCAGTCACCTGGTTGGAAAGCATGAAAACCAATTACTGTGTCAGGGTCTAGGAGGGACTCCTGAACCCTGTGAAGTTCATCTTACAGTGACCGCACCCACCCCATCACCCGAGAATAGAAGTGACAGCTAATGAGGAAAGTACGATCCTGATTTTGATTGACTTCCAAACAAAGCATGTGCATGTGTCTTCAAGCGCGTCGGGACCTGTCGGATGCTTAGAATAACAATTTAAAGCAGCGAATTTAACATTAATAAAAAAGAATTTCAGTATGTCATCCTGGTTTTTCACCACTCTGGGACGACCCACAGGCCAGACTGTAACTGCGCCTCTCAAGATGGCTGACAAGCCAGGCCACAACAAAATGGTAGATGAAATCTGGACCACCGCAAGATGGCTGACAAGCCACATGGACAACAACAAAAGGCAGGCCACAACAAAATGGCGATATTAAACGCATGCAATTGTTCCCGCCAAAACCAGCACAAAACTTCCCTACTAGCCAAAACATCTCCACAAAAACTAACAAACATGGGACATCAACTGTACACTTACAAACATTAAAACTTTTCCAAATGACCATCAAAGTCCACTGAAAAATGTGTGTCTTGAGTCAGCTACACACTCCACAAGGCTCATGCAATCTCCACAAAGCCACACACCTGAGACACCACATGAGCACTTTAGGCCTGAAACAACTAATCGACTAATCGACAACTAATCGATTATGAAATTAATCGATTACAATTGTCATAATCGATTAATCGGTCAGTAATATAATGGGGTTAAAAAAAAGAAAATTATCCCTTTATAGTACAAAAAAGCAAATCGCTGCTGTAAATATCACTTTCACTGTCGCATATTAATAAATGAACCCCTTACAGTAGCGATTATTTGCTCTTTTTGTACTTATTTTTGTGTTTTTACCCACCATTATGTTACCAAACATCTCAGGCCGCGTCACACCTCTATGTGTTTTGGTGCTTTTTGCAGAAACACACTACAGTTCATTTCCATGTTTTCCTATGGGCACGTTCACATCCAGGATTTTTTTTTTTTTAACTGCTGCGTATTTGGAAAGGGGCGGGGACTTTAACGCAAAACGGTGCTATGTTTTTTTTTTTTTGGTTCAATATACTTCAATGGAGAAGCTGCACAAAAGCATGGAATGTGTTTTTGCGGCAAATTTATGTTTTGTAATCTGCCCAACAACAAATTGGCCCAAAAATTGTAAAAATTCTATATATTTTTTTTAAGGCTATTATCCGATCAATCGAAACAATAATCGGCCAACTACTCGATTATGAATCGCGAGCGAACCTATACCAGGAGTCAGAACAAAAAATAACTGTAAATGAGTCACGACAACAACAGACATCCGAGTCAGGGGAGGTGAAAGTCATTAATTTATCTGACCTTGTATTAACCCCAGATCATTTGAAAGTGCTACAAAATGGTACTTCCTTTTCTCCAGTATCCAATATGGATGAATTTACTGTCTTTAAAGATGTCACTCTTTTTTTACGAAAGGTTTTGTTTCGACTGTTATACACAAAAAATGAGTCAGAAGTGACTACAACTGAGCCAGTAAGAGCAGAGGACCAGGAAACCTGGACATCCTAAACGCATTGCTCAATGAAAACGAAGTACCGGATGAGGAACCTGTTACACCAACTAGACGAGTCCATTTGCGAATACGGTCCTTGAAAATGCCCCCACTGTCTAAAAATAGATGGCTGAACTTATTTCTTGACATGGTCCAGACAGATCTAGAAAAGATCAACTGGACTAAAAAATGTAACGACAACCTGTCGATCGGAGAACGACAAGCCCTTAAAGATCTACAAAATAGAAAAAACGTTGTCATCAAAAATAGTGACAAGGGGAGCAATGTGGTTTTGCTCAACCAGCAACAGTATGAGAGGGAGAATCAAGGACAAAGGGAAAAAGGAACAAAACAGCACTCACATTTGCCAACATCCGTAATTGAAGAACAAGAAAAAAAATGCTGAAGGGGCAGCGATTGGGCGGACTTTAGAGGCAAGACGGGGACAACAAGTTTAGAAAAAATATAAATTTATTACAAAAATATTAATACAAAAGATATAAAAAAGAAACCATATAGGATATATATTAGTGTAGCACTGACCCCCGAAGGAGCTCCTGGTTTGATTTGGGCCTGCACTCTACCAATAAACCCCACTAACTTGGCTCAATCCCCTTGGCACATCTGTGATGCAATGCAATACAATACAATGTAAGGCAGTACAAAATACCTGTATTGTCACCCCAGGATCCATTGACTGCACCTGGTGGGAGAAAAAAAATACGCCACAACAACTGGGATACTTAACCAGAGATATATTTTACTGTAGAATATGCAAAAAAAGTGATTACAGTAATTGTGCTGTCATCCCAACATAAGACAACAGCACAATGGATTTCGATATAATCAATTTGAAAAAACAGTATACATATAATATATATATATATATATATATATATATATATATATATATATATATATATATATATATATATATATATCAGCCCTCAAAATTTCCACTCGCCTACTAGCATTTGGCGAGTGGATTTAAGCTGGGGGCGAGTAATGACAGGGCTGCATGACCAATCTCCCTGCAATCTGTGCCTACACTTAGAGTCTCGATGAGATTGGCGGCCGAAGAGGAAAGGTGCATGCTCGGGGAAAGTAGTCTGGTGAGCCGTGCACAGGCAGAGCAGTACTCAGGTGCTCTCCTTACAATTCTCATTAAGCCATGGGACCTAACAGTATGACCTCTCTGAGCCTGCCCCCCTCCCCCGAGCAATGGAGGTGGAGGATTGCGAAAATTAATACTCCGGTGCAGTGCTCACTGAAAGTTGCCCTGACATGAGAGCGGCAGCCTTCCAGTTTGTGCAGTTTTCTTCTCCTTGTGCTCTATGTAAGTGTCCAACAGTTCAGCCTGAGCACTGTGAACAGACTGGACTCAATGGCTGTGCAGTTGTGTGGATCTCAGCGCTGGAATGTACTCCCTTCCGCTGTGCTGCAGCTCCTCTCTTTTCTGCCAGGCTGAATAAAAGGGGGAAGTGGGCACATGCAAGCGTGGAGCCGCACACACAGGCCCCTGATGATGATGCAGAGAGGGAGGGGCGCAGAGGGAGAGGCGCAGAGGGAGAGGCACAGAGGGAGAGGTGCAGAGGGGGAGGGGCAGAGGGGGAGGGGCAGAAGAGACAGCAAGATAATGGGGAATAGACCCAGTTCTAGTGCCCTGTCCCTCTGGTCTGCCCCCAGTGCCCTGTCACTCTGGTCTGCCCCCAGTGCCCTGTCCCATTTTGTTAAAGTTGTTGTTGGTAATATTAAATTTTGTAACTTGATTCTGCATAAAACATTGTCATTCCATGAGATAATCTACGAGGGCGTGTTTACAGGTGCAATTAGGCGCAGGGCAGTGTATGAATTAGGTGGGGCAACTGGTGGCGAGTAACTCTTGAGGCCTGGCTAGTAGCTCAGGACTTGAAATTTTGAGCCCTGTATATATATTATATATATATTGTAAGCTGGGGATAGGTAGCGGGTACAAAAGCTCCCTGGGATGAGCCGGCACAGATACCAAAGTCCATAGGATAAGTGAACAACAGTGGGATGTTTATTGGTGCTATACAAAGTCTATTTACAGGTGTTGTACAGTGTGCAGAAAACAAAACAAACAAAAATAGTTTAAACAAACACCTAGCCGTGTCTCGGCTCTAACTACACGATATGTAGGCCCTAACTACTAAGCTACACAAGCCTACCGCTTGTTAGCTCAAAACACAACCTTCTCACCAGTCTTTTAACAACCTCCTTGCTCCTACAGATCCACACTATCTGTTTCTGTTTCCCAGGACAGAGCAATGGCTGTTAGCTCAGGTGAGCTTAAATTGGCCTGGGAGAGGGCCAACACCTGACCTGGATCAGGGATCAGAGATCCCTGAACGTGTAAGGCCTCTTACACACAGATCAGTTTTTCTTCAGGTTTTTCTTTTCAGTTTACCAAAACTATGTAGTACAAGGGCCTGCCTGATTGCATACAAATTGAGACTCTTGAGGTTTGACCTCATATTAGATGGATTTGGTAAACTGAAAAGAAAAACCTGAAGAAAAACTGATCTGTGTGTAAGAGGCCTAAGAGAGGAGCCTGGGAGAGGTATAAACCCTGAACTGAACTTTCCCAGGCTCTCTCTGGGACGCTCTGCTACACACCCTCCCCCATTGTTTCAACTCCAGGGTTGGAACACCTGTAGCCCAACAGGAATGAACACGGGACAGGGCATCTACATTCCCCATCTCAACACCTGGCCTGTGTTTTACCGAAAAGGAATAATCCTGGAGGGCCAAAAACCACCGGTTCACCCGCCTATTAGTCTCCTTCTTTTGGGCCATCCATTTCAGGGGAGCATGGTCAGTTATTAACTCAAACTGGCGCCCTAACAGGTAGTACCTGAGTGCATCCACGGCACACTTTATGGCTAAACATTCCTTTTCAATGACTGCATATTTTTTCTCATGATCATTGAGCTTTCTGCTTAGGTAGACCACAGGGTGTTCTTCCCCATTGTATACCTGTGATAATACTGCCCCGATACCTACATCAGAGGCGTCTGTCTGAACCAAAAAATCTTTGGAGAAATCGGGGGAGTATAGCACTGGCTGTGCACAAAGAGCCTTCTTCAGGACTTGGAAAGATTCTTCTGCTACTGGGGACCATTTTATCATTACGGAGTCTTTCCCTTTTGTCAGGTCTGTCAGTGGGGCAGCTATAGTGGAAAAATTTGGAATAAACCTTCTATAATATCCCGCAATGCCAAGAAAGGCCCTGACCTGCTTCTTGTTTGCAGGACGTGGCCACTCCTGGATGGCTTCTACTTTATTCACTTGGGGTTTAATAACTCCACGGCCAATAGTGTAGCCCAAATACTTGGCTTCCTCCAAACCAATGGCACATTTTTGGGGATTTGCCATAAAACCTTCCTTGAAGAGGGAATCAAGGACAGCTTGGACACGGGGCAAGTGAGACTCCCAGTCAGTGCTATGCACCACTATGTCATCTAAATAAGCTGCAGCATACTGGTGCAGTCTTAGGGTCCTGTCCATGGCCCTCTGAAAGGTTGCAGGGGCATTTTGCAACACAAAAGGCATTTTCTTATACTGGAATGATCCCTCCGGGGTCACAAACGCAGTTTTTTTTTGGCACTATTAGTCAGGGGTATTTGCCAATATCCTTTGGTCAAGTCCAAAGTGGTCAGATAACGGGCCTTGCCAAGTCGGTCTATAAGTTCATCTACCCTGGGCATTGTGTCAAACTTTGTTACTGCATTGAGCTTTCTGAAGTCGTTAGAGAACCTCCAAGTGCCATCCGGTTTTGGGACCAACACGATGGGGCTAGACCAGTCACTATTGGATTCCTCAATGACATCTAGTTCCAACATCCTTCTTACTTCATCACTGATGTCCTTTCTCCTCGCTTTAGGAATTCAGTACGGTTTGAGCTTGACACGGACCCCAGGTTCAGTAACAATATCATGCTGAACCGCCAAAGTTGTGCCAGGCAACTCTGAAAATTTCACTCTATTCCTTATTAGGAACTCTCTAGCTTCCTGTTTTTGGGAATATGACAGGGTGTCTGGAATCGTGACCTCAGGGATCAGAGGGGATTCAGTACCCTTAGGCGTTACCGGTAGGGACCTCGCAGTTAACGCCAGTCTATCCTTCCAGGGCTTTAACAGGTTCACGTGGTAAATCTGTTCGGGCTTCCTTTTACCTGGTTGATACACCTTGTAATTGACTTCCCCAACTCTTTCAATTACTTCAAAGGGGCCCTGCCACTTAGCCAGGAACTTGCTCTCAACAGTGGGAACTAAAACGAGGACCCTGTCACCCGGTGAGAAAACACGGAGTTAGGCCCCCCGGTTGTATATTCTCTGTTGGGCTGCTTGAGCCTGTAGTAAATGTTCTTTCACCACCGGTATTACGGCTGCAATCCTGTCCTGCATTTGAGCGATATGCTCAATTACACTTTTGTGGGGTGTCTGTTCCCCCTCCCAAGTTTCCTTGGCTATGTCCAAGAGTCCCCGAGGGTGTCTCCCATAAAGCAACTCAAATGGAGAGTACCCTGTAGAGGACTAGGGAACCTCCCTGATAGCAAACATCAGGTACGGTATCAGGAAGTCCCAGTCTTTCCCATCTTTGTCAACAACCTTTTTTAACATGCCCTTTAACGTCTTATTGAAACGTTCCACCAAGCCATCCGTTTGCGGATGATACACAGAGGTTCGCAACTGCGTCACCTTAAATAACTTGCACAGCTCCCTAGTTATCCGTGACATAAATGGGGTACCCTGGTCTGTAGGGATTTCTTTAGGGACGCCAACCCGACTGAACACCATAAACAGCTCTTTGGCAATATTTTTAGCAGATGCAGCGCGTAAGGGAACGGCCTCAGGGTAACGGGTAGCGTAATCCATAATCACGAGGATATGCTGATGACCACGGGCGGATTTGGGGAGCGGACCCACAAGGTCCATGGCAATCCTCTCGAAGGGCACTTCAATAATGGGCAAGGGCACTAAAGGACTTCGAAAGTGGGGCTGGGGGGCTGACATCTGACACACAGGACAGGATTGACAATAATTCTTGATATTTTTCTGTATCCCAGGCCAGTAAAACCTGCGCAACACTCTTTCAGTGGTTTTCTCAACCCCTAAATGGCCTCCTAGCAAGTGCCCATGGGCAAGTTCCAACACCACCCTTCTGTAAGGCTTGGGGACCACCAACTGTTCAGTAACTTCATGTAACAGGAGTCACTTTTGTACATAGGGTGACAAAGAATCATAATTCATATTACATGAGATGGGACATTAATAATACTTCATATTTCAGGACTGAGATATCACAAGGAGTCATGATGACATGACCAGGTCAGCCAGTGAGTCATACCTTTTGTATAATAGGCTATTGAAATATCTTAAGGTGTTGGCTATCCACTGTAAAGACACCCACTCTCACAAGACTCTGCCATTGTGTGATAAGTCTGTCTAGGTAATGTGATTGAGGTTTCCTTTCTGTGTGTGAAGATTATCTGTGATTGTGTATTATTCAAAAGGGAAAATCATTGTGTGATAAAGCTGACTAGAGAACTTATTCAACTAGATGTCTGTGTTATTATTAAAGGTTAATTGAACACTATTGAAGATGCGGTGCCGACCGGTCTACATGGTTAGCTTACCTGAATGCCTTTTAGAGTGTGATTGAAGCCCCCCATGGTGTGAAGGGGGGTGGAGATTGCATTGTCCTGTGATTAACTGTATTATGCTGTACTGGATATAAGAAGCTGAGAAAATACTAATAAATTGTCATATCTTTGGAAGCAAGAACGGAGCTCTGTCTCGTCTTATTCTGGGAAAGGATATGGATCGTGTATGCAATATTGTCGGAGTGTGTCAGATAAGCTTGTCGTGGTTGGATGGAAAGTCGTAAGCGGTGGTGACCGTTACACTTCATCATTCTTTTTACATACACGATACAGTAAATCATCATTGCTGCTGAAATAAGGAAAACAGGGCCTATCCCCTGGTTCAACAGGTACATCATTAATCACCATTACATTTTCCCAGGCCCTGGCAAGGGTAGGGTCTTTTCTCTGCTCAGTACCAAAATTTTCCTTGTGCACATTAAGGTCATTAAACTCCAACATAGGCTCTGAGTCGGCAGACAGCTGTCCGGCTCTACTGGTTGTGGGGACTTCCTCAGGCTCCTCCAGCTCTCCTGCCATAACCGAGAAAAGAAAACTCGGAGAGCCCTGAGATGAGTCCCCTGAACCCACAATATCGTAAGTAGCCAGGAGCTCTGGCTCTGCGACTGAGTCAGGTACTGCGACCGGGTCGGGACGATCCCACAGTTCCCAAAACTTAGGGAAGTCCCTACCAATGATGGCCTCGTGCACCAAGTGGGGCACAAGTCTGACCGCATGGGACACTGTACCTAAGCCAGTTTTAAACTGAACTGTGGCTATAGGATACTCCTGGGTATCCCCATGTACACAGATCACAGCAACTTTTTTAGCATGAAAATTCACAGTTTCAACCATCTCAGCTGTAACCAAAGTAACCAGACTTCCAGAGTCCAGTAAGGCCGTAATAGGCTTATCATTAACAGTCATGTGACACATGTGTTTCCCCACATTTGGCGCTGCAGCGCATGAAACAGCAGCAAACATAGACTGCCTTCTAATAGACAGATCACACTGCATTGGTTCATCAGTCAATGGACAGTTTGCTGCAACATGTCCCAGCTCTTGGCAACGAAAACACCTGATGTTTCCCCAAGTTGGTTTGCTGACAGGCAGTGTTTTCCCTTGCTTGGGACGCCAAACTTCAGTCCTGGCACCAAAAATCCTCCCCCCTATTTCCTTGCCATGCTTACCACCCACTTCCCCTGGAACAGTCTTACCGGTTGCCTGGGGAGACCGTGGCTTTGGGTGGAAAGTCCGTGCGGCTGTTGGGGTGGTGACCAGGTTCTCTGCAGCAAAGTACCTTTCGACGAGTTCCACCAGGTTATCTGCCGACTTGGGGTCCCCTTGACTCACCCACTTCTGGGAGTGACCTCAAGAATTGGTCCATGACCACACGCTTCACTATTTGTGGTGCAGACAGGGACTCAGGCTGTAGCCATTTTCGCACCAGGTGGATTAGGTCGAACATCTGCGATCTTGGGGGCCTCTCGATTTGGAAGAACCAGCTGTGGACCCGTTGGGCTCGAACGGCCAAGGTGACGCCGAGTCGCGCCAGAATTTCCTGCTTGACCTTTTCATAGTCTCCTGCTTCTGCTGACTCCAGATCATAGTAGGCCTTCTGCGATTCACCAGAAAGTAAGGGGGCAATCAGTCCTGCCCACTTGGTTTTAGGCCAACATTCCCTCTCAGCGGTCCGTTCAAACGTTAACAGGAAGGCCTCTGGATCATCATCCGTAGTCATTTTAGACAGAAAGCGAGCCACATGGATGGCTGAAGGCTTGTCTCCCATATCCTTGATTTCCGCAGGTGCCCACTGTGCTAGCGTCTCTGCAACCTTAGTCAGGGTTTTCCTATCCACTTCTGCAGCAGTGGAAAGCTGTTCAAACAGCCTCTGCGATTGCTCCTGTACAGCACTAATCTGCCTCTGCGATTGCTCCTGTGCAGCACCAATCTGTTTGTACAGCGCCTTGGTTTGCTCCTGTGCGATAGCATTGGCTTGCTGCAATGCAGCGTTAGTTTGCTGTTGTGCAGCATTGGATAACATCATTTGTTTGAGGATTTCCTCCATGATGTCACTTTAGGTACTGGCCTTTTAAAATAGTAACTTACTACTGCTGATCGCAGCCTCCACCATATGTAAGCTGGGGATAGGTAGCGGGTACAAAAGCTCCCTGGGATGAGCCGGCACAGATACCAAAGTCCATAGAATAAGTGAACAACAGTGGGATGTTTATTGGTGCTATACAAAGTCTATTTACAGGTGCTGTACAGTGTGCAGAAAACAAAACAAACAAAAATAGTTTAAACAAACACTTAGCCGTGTCTCGGCTCTAACTACACGATATGTAGGTCCTAACTACTAAGCTAAACAAGCCTACCGCTTGTTAGCTCAAAACACAACCTTCTCACCAGTCTTTTAACAACCTCCTTGCTCCTACAGATCCACACTATCTGTTTCTGTTTCCCAGCACAGAGCAATGGCTGTTAGCTCAGGTGAGCTTAAATTGGCCTGGGAGAGGGCCAACACCTGACCTGGATCAGGGATCAGAGATCCCTGAACGTGTAAAAGAGGAGCCTGGGAGAGGTATAAACCCCGAACTGGACTTTCCCAGGCTCTCTCTGGGACGCTCTGCTACAATATATACACATACATACACACACACAGTACAGACCAAAAGTTTGGACACACCTTCTCATTCAAAGAGTTTTTTCTTTATTTTCATGACTATGAAAATTGTAGAGTCACACTGAAGGCATCAAAACTATGAATTAACACATGTGGAATTATATACATAACAAAAAAGTGTGAAACAACTGAAAATATATGTCATATTCTAGGTTCTTCAAAGTAGCCACCTTTTTGCAGCAGACACATAACTAGAACAACTGTTAAGAGGAGACTGTGTGAATCAGGCCTTCAAGGTAGAATATCTGCTAGGAAACCACTGCTAAAGAAAGGCAACAAGCAGAAGAGACTTGTTTGGGCTAAAGAACACAAGGAATGGACATTAGACCAGTGGAAATCTGTGCTTTGGTCTGATGAGTCCAAATTTGAAATCTTTGGTTCCAACCACCGTGTCTTTGTGCGATGCCGAAAAGGTGAACGGATGGACTCTACATGCCTGGTTCCCACCGTGAAGCATGGAGGAGAAGGTGTGATGGTGTAGGGGTGCTTTTCTGGTGACACTGTTGTGGATTTATTCAAAATTGAAGGCATACTGAACCAGCATGGCTACCACAGCATCTTGCAGCGGCATGCTATTCCATCCAGTTTGCGTTTAGTTGGACTATCATTTATTTTTCAACAGGACAATGACCCCAAACACACCTCCAGGCTGTGTAAGGGCTATTTGACCAAGAAGGAGAGTGATGGGGTGCTGTGCCAGATGACCTGGCCTCCACAGTCACCGGACCTGAACGCAATCAAGATGGTTTGGGGTGAGCTGGACCGCAGAGTGAAGGCAAAAGGGCCAACAAGTGCTAAGCATCTCTGGGAACTCCTTCAAGAATGTTGGAAGACCATTTCAGGTGACTACCTCTTGAAGCTCATCAAGAGTATACCAAGAGTGTGCAAAGCAGTAATCAAAGCAAAAGGTGGCTACTTTGAAGAACCTAGAATATGACATATTTTCAGTTGTTTCACACTTTTTTGTTATGTATATAATTCCACATGTGTTAATTCATAGTATTGATGCCTTCAGTGTGAATCTACAATTTTCATAGTCATGAAAATAAAGAAAACTCTTTGCATGAGAAGGTGTGTCCAAACTTTTGGTTTGTACTGTGTGTGTGTGTGTATATATATATATATATATATATATATATATATATATATATATATATACCTGGGAGCTCCCCCTACTTTATAAGCTATGTGTGAGATCTCACTTAAAGTTCTTTTCTTCGCTAGCTAAAGTGGCTCCTTGTGATTTGTAATCCATAGTTTTGGTGAGTTAAATTGAAGTAAAAATGCTCCTGGTGTAGCTGTAACAACTATTTTAACATTGCTTGAGACATCAAGGTAGATAGGCCTCAAGCCTTCTCAGTGTCAGTTGCTCTGCTCCTTCGTGGAACTATAATTTGCAGTGAGGCCTGTATACGAGTCTAACTGCATGTGAGATTTAACAAACTGTGGGCCGTGACCCGCTCACCCACTGGATAGAGGCTCTGTGTGGTAACTTTTGTCCGGTGACTGCAACTTGCTTCTCGATCAGCTGGGCCAATCGCTCCGTTCAGCTCCACTGGGTGGATCCCGTCCTCCGATGCTCGGATGAGTGTCTCTGGGTCTCTGCAATCTGGCCACCGTCTCCCCACAGGTCCTCTCAGGCAGACCACACGATTCCAAGAGACCTAAAATGGCTGTTCCGGCTCCTTTTATCTCCTACCCAGCATGCCCTGCTCAAGAAGGTGTTCATGGGTAAGTCACCAAACCTCCTGGGTGAAAAAGGTCAGCCTCCTCCTTCCAAAACAACAGTCACTTCCTGTCTTGTCTTTTGTGCTTCTTTCAAGAAAAACATACCTGCATTACCAGTATTTGGTCACTAGATGGCTCCAAATACTCAAACATAGCAATGTCCATAGACGTTTTATTAAAGTATACAAACACATATTAACATGGGAGAATATCAGCGCTACATTAGTGTAGAAAATATCCTCGTCAATCGACGATGCACAGAGGATATTTTCTACACTAATATATATCCTATATGGTTTCTTTTTTATATATTTTGTATTAATATTTTTGTAATACATTTATATTTTTTCTAAACTTGTTGTTACCGTCTTGCCTCTAAAGTCCGCCCAATCGCTGCCCCTTCAGCATTTTTTTCTAGTATGAGAGGGAGGTCAAACTACTACTCAGTGATGAATCAACTTATAAGCAACTTGACATTAATCCCTATCATGCTGTCGTTGATGAGCTCAGCTATGGACGAGGGCCTCTTAACAATTAGAGAATACAATTACCTATATGTACGGGAATATAACATTCCAAACCTTTTATATTATCCCCAAAGTACATAAAAACATCAAGGACCCCCCCAGGCAGGCCGAGTTTCTGCCTGCCAGGGACCACTAGAACGAATTGGGAAATATTTAGACTTACTGCTAAAAGACATGGTAATGGACCTAAAATCATTTGTGCAGGACGCTCAGCATGTCCTGGCCAAATTGGATGAATTAGATACATGTAAGCAACTGGAAGAGGTTCTATTATTTGGTATTGACGTTGAATCGTTATATACGTCGATACTGCATCTGGTTGGTATTCTTGCAATCCAAACTAGCTTGGAGTCCACTTATCCAATGTCAGGATCACAGAACAAGTTTATTCTAGAATTGTTGGAATTTGCATTGCAAAACTATTTTTTCCAATTCCTGAATATCTTCTACCATCAGGTCAGGGGGACCTCGATGGGGGCGGCGTGGGCACCAGCATACGCTTGCCCTATCTGGGTATCTGGGAAGAAAACGTATACACGTCCCCGATGTACTGCTGCCATGTATTGACATGGTGGCGGTACATTGATGATGTCCTGATGCTGTGGCGAGGTACTGTCGACTCTAAAATGAACTTCTTGATTATCGGTGAAAGATGCATGCATTTGTTAGAAATGTTAGTTGATGATCCTGAGAGCGCTATAGTAAGCTGTGATTATTCAGGTTATGGAAGTTCAAAAGAATGTTTAAACATTATCATTCCTGATTAAAGCGGGGGTTCTGCGGGTTTATACATTTTTTTTTTCAATCTTCAAAGCCTGGTAACAGAGCTACCTAGGTACTACTCACCTGCTATGCGCTGCTATGTCCGTTCGCTCCGTTTTCGTTTGAAAGAAGAAGTTATAAAACATCCTCCAGGGCTTTTTCATCTTGCTTGTGGGCATTTTGAATCCCACAAACAAACACTTCCTGGATTTCTTCACGAAATGCCCCCATCATGCACCGCAGGATCTCGCGCATGTGCTGTGTTGACGGAGAGCAGCGTGAGCCTCGCCGTCAACACTTACTGATTACAGTCAGTACCATGACAACGGCTGACGTCATTTAGAATACACCCCCCCCCCCCCCCGTTGTAATCCCAGGAGTCCTTGCACACAGATCACATTACGCCGAGAGTCGTCGGGGAAAAGGAGCGACACGCCCACTCCCCCGCAGGGAAGAAGACCCGGAAGTCAGCAAGAATACAGGTAAGGGTACACACATGACAAAAAATGACAACGCAGCAGTGATTTACTAAGGCTGGAGACAGGTTAGCTATAAAGTTCAATTTGAGGGTGAACCTCCGCTTTAAGTATATCCAGTAAACATTAGTAACTTTGGCTTCTTCAGCATTGATTGTGTATTTATAAACAGTTCCGTCACAGTTGTAAATAGAGGAATACTGGCATCAAGAAGATTAAAGGAGTTGTAAAGGAAATGTTTTTTTTGCCTAAAATGAATGTCTGCGAGGTAGACGGACAGAATAGTGTAATGATTCTGTTATTAAATTCCTTCATCTATATCTCCTCTGGCGTTCTAGTTTCTGTTCTCTCATTAACTTCCCGGTTTGCGGCGCTCGTTCATGCAAGAACTACATTTCCCAGTATGCATTGTGGCACGCCCAGTAATTCACACCTCCTTGAAGTCTCTAACACGTAGAGAGCGTCCTGCCGCACAGTTCCCAGGAGGGGACGGGGCACGTCACTGACCATCGCAGTAAAGTCTCCCTTCACGGTGGTGAGTAACAATCAGACAAGCAGTAAGTGAACAGAACAGAGAAGAAATGGAGCAACTTCTGAGCAAAAAATGAACAATGAGGAAGTGAAAAGAGGAATGTCTGCAGGTAAAAGATGCTTATTATGAAAAAAAAATGTATTCCTTTACAACCCCTTTAAGATCATTATTGTGTAGAGTACCTGGTTCTTTTTTTTTTTTGACCAGCTCACAGTAAAGGTGCTCAATTTTCGTCTCTATTTCAGTTTTGCATCATTTGTGGAAGTTTTCTCTCCTTTTTTTTTTTTTTTTTTTATAAGTTTGTTGTATATGTAGATATATATGTATTGGGTTTTTACTCTTTACATATTTTATAAATACATTTATTTATATGTTTAATTCCCTTATGACCTATCCCTCATACCCCCCTCCCTCCTATCCCCCCCTCCCACCCTCCCTCCCATCTACCACACCATTTGGTAATCTCTTATCTTGATTTAAGCTAATTTTACCTCCGGCCTTAGGTTTTCTGCATAGCTCCATGATTTTTTTAAAACTCTCCAATTTTCCCATTTTGTGCTATCCCAATTTTCCTCTGAGCTATCTCTTAGATCTTCCATCATATATGTTTCCTCCACGATGTCTATCCATTCCCATATCGTTGGACACTCTGGTTCCTGCCACTTCCTTGGTATTAACCTTTTGGCGGCATTTAATAGGTGTGGGACCAGTGATTTCCTGTATTTCTTTATCCCTTCTCCCCCTCCATGGAAGAGTACCGTCCATGGCTCTATTTTTAATTTTTCTTTTGTGATCTCTTCTATTATTTTCATGATCTTTTCCCAGTACATTTTGATCTTTGGGCATTCCCACCACAGGTGGGCCATGGTTCCGGGGGGATTTACAGCCCCTCCAACAGTCTGCGGACTGGTCAACCATAAATTTACTCAATTTTTCTGGTGTCCGATACCAACCTGACAGGCATTTAAAGTTCATTTCCGCGGTTCGACTGTCGATAGCCGAGGTATGGGTCAGTTTTAAAATGTTATCTATTGTGGGTCTATTGCAACGTGATCCTAATTCCTTCTCCCATTTTTTAATGAAGGGGTGTACGTCCAGCTCCTCCCACTGTATTAGAATCCTGTAAATCTTGGATATGATACCCTTCCTGCTGCCCCTCGAACATATTTTTTCTATGTCTGAGAGATGGTCCCCAGTTCTTAGAGGTTGGGGAAGTTTCTGAATAAAGTGGGTTAACTGTTGGTACCTCCATTCATTAAGTGTCATAAAATGTTCTTTTTGCTCTATTTGATTATATGCTAGTATGTGTCCTTGGTGTGTTATATCCCTTACTTGTGCTTTATCATTTTTAATCCAGTTTCCCCCCACCTCTATTTTCCCCGGGGGGAAGTACTCGTTATCTTTTAAGAAGATGAGGGGAGAGTTAAAGTTTTTGTCTATTTTCTTTTGTGTGTAATCCCATACCCTCAGTGCATTCATGGTGATTGTATGTGTTTCTATATCAAGTGCTCTAAATTGTGGGGGATTCCATATTATTTTTTCTAATTTTACATTTGCTAGTGTATTCTCCAAACTAACCCATCTTTTTTCTGTGTTTACTCTGGCCCATTCCACTACTCGCGACAGGATTATTGCATCGTAATATTTTTTGAGATCCGGGATGGCTAGTCCCCCCTTGTTTTTAGTCTGTCTAAAGGGTCTGGAAGGAGATCCTATGTTTCTTCTTTCCCCAAATATAATTCATGATCATTTTTTGGAGGGTACAAATCAGTTGTTTTGGGAGTTTAATCGGGATCATCTGGAACTTGTATAGTATCTTAGGTATCAACACCATTTTACAGAAGTTAATTCGACCAAACCACGAGGTAGGTCGATTTTTTTATTCTAGTTATTTCATTTTTAATTTCTTCTATCAGGGGGATATAATTCATTTCGTAAATTCTTTTTTCCGTGCTCGCCAACTGAATGCCCAGATATTTAAGCTCTTTTACCCATGGGAATTTGTGTTTTGCTCTAAGGGTTAGCATTTCTTTCTTAGGGGTGCTAGCATTTAAAATTTCCGTTTTGTTAATATTTGTTTTAAAGTTTGATATTTCCCCATATTGACTACATATATTCAATAGTTCTGGAATAGAAGTTTTAGGGTTGGTCAAATAGAAGAGCACATCGTCCGCAAAAGCCGCTAACTTGTGCTCCTCTCTTCCCACCCTGATTCCATTTATTTCAGGGCATTTACGTATTCTAGATAGTAGAGGTTCAAGGGACAGCACAAAGAGTAAAGGTGAAAGGGGGAACCCCTGTCTCGTTCCATTTTTCATCAAAAAATATTGGGAGAGACCTCCATTGATTTTAATCCTGGCCGTTGGGGCCTTCTATAGGGTTCCGATCCACCCCATCATCCTACAACCGAATCCCATGGCTTCCAAAGTTTGCAGCATAAATCCCCAGTCTACCCTGTCGAACGCTTTCTCGGCGTCAATCGACAGGAGTAAACTGGGGACCCGACCCCTCCTCATTTCCTGAATCAGGAGGAGGGTCCTTACACCGTTGTCCCTCCCTTCACGTCCCTGAATAAATCCTGTCTGGTCTGGGTGAATCAGCCCCGCCATTTCACTTTTTATTCTATCGGCCAATATCTTTGCGAACAATTTTAAATCTGTGTTTAACAGAGATATAGGCCGATAGTTCGAACAAACCCTGGGGTCCTTGCCCTCCTTCGGAATGACCGTTATTATTGCCTCCACGGCTTCTTTGCTCAGGGTATAATCCATTCCTAGGCCATTAAAATATTGGCATAGTCGGGGAATGAGAATATCTTTACATTTTTTGTAATACATTGCGGTAAAGCCATCGGGACCCGGGCTTTTCCCCAATGCCATACCCGATAATGCTAGTTGTACTTCCCTTTCTGTAATCAGCCTATCCATGGTTGAAGCATCTGTTTGTTTCACTGATGGTAGTCCCGCCCCCTGCAGGAAATCTGAGGTTTTAGCTCTTTTCTCCTCGTTTTCCCAGTTTTTCTGTTTAACTGCATATAGATTTTCGTAGAACGCTCGGAACGTTTCCGCTATATCTTTTGTTTTATAAACCTCCTCTCCTTGTTCGTTTTTAATTTTTCCTATATAGTTTCTTCCTTTCTTTTTCTGGACCAACTTTGCCAGGTGTTTGCTGATTTTGTTGCCTGTCAGGTATCTATCTTTTGCAAGTATCTGTATATCTCTTTTAGTTTCTTGAAATAGCAGATTTTTAAGTTGATTACGTTTATTAACTAAGTCTTGATATAGATCTTGTTGCTGCGTTCCTCTTTTATGTTTTTGTTCTAGTTTCTCTATCTCCTTAATTATTTTCTCTTTTTCGAGCCGGTTCTCTTTTTTCTTTCTTGCTCCCTCAGATATCAGCGTGCCTCTAATAAAGGCCTTGTGGGCGTCCCATAACGTAGCTTTAGATATGTCACTTGTATCGTTTATTTTGAAATATTCTTCTAACTCCTTTTGGACTCTAATTAGGCTATTTGTGTCTTTCAATAATTCTTCGTTAAGTCTCCAGATTTGGGGTGGCTTCGGGTTTCCTGACTCCTTGAAGGACACGCTGATTGGGGCATGATCTGATATAGTCATGGGCTCTATTGTCGCATCCAACACATCCTCCAATAGATAGTGATCGACGAGGATGTGGTCGATACGAGAATAGCATCCATGGACGGGGGAATAGAAGGTATAGTCCCGCGTTGTCGGGTTTAGCACGTGCCAGGCGTCTACTAATTGACTACTATGCAGATTGTTTCTTAGTTTACTTAGTTGTTTTATATTAGTCCCTACTGTCTGGGTTGTCTTATCTACTTTTGGGTCCATGCACAGATTGAAGTCTCCTCCCAGGATAACCCTACCTTTTTTAAATTCCCTTATCTTTCCTAGGATGTTGACTAAGAAATGTATCTGTTGGTTATTGGGTGCATAGATATTTACTAGAGTACATTCTGTCTCTTCTAGTTTCCCTTTTAATATGAGGAATCTCCCCTCAGGATCTGTCAATCTATCGATCAGCTGGAATCTCACTCCTCTGGCGAACCCGATAGCTACTCCCCTTGCGCGTTTTGAGACAGTGTCCCCATAATACCATACCGGTGTCATAAGTTTTGGCGCGAATTATAATGATATATTCAATATTTCAGCAAAAATATGAAAAGGCCATTAAAACTTAAATGTGATCGTAACGATTATATAAGGAAATCAAGATGACTCCAAAGTGAAAAAGAAACACATGTGACTTAGATGTACAAGGTCCCCAATACATCAGCTATCTCTACTTTTTACAAGCTCGAATGAAACTGAATGACAATGACAGTTATCATAGAACAAATGATTGTTGTCCTAAACCTTGGTGAATAAACAAGCGATGTTTAAGGAAACCAGCCTTATCCTAGAACATCCGTTGTAAGTCAAGAACTGATTTCAGGTGAGGAAATAAATCCATTGTAGACCGAAGACCGAACATTGACTTAGCCATTCTAAAACAATGACTTGTGTTGACCAACTAAATTTCCTGAGAAGAAGGTATTTACACAGCTGGGCTCTCGGGCCACCACGGAAGAGATAGTTTTAAATATGGTCTTCACAAACCAATGTACAAAGTTGACTTGCATTATGAATATACGGGGTATTAGGAAAATATACGTTGACATGAAAAATAATATTTCCAAATTATCAAGGACATCTTAAGGACTGTGGGATATATATAACCATCGCATCAGCTAATTTAGAAATTTGTAAAAAGAATTATAGGAGAAATTTGTTTTTATCAATAGATGTGTTTTTAAAGAAACTAAATCCACATTATGGAAGATATAGAATTGTGATTATAAAGATGTATGCTGCAACATGTGTCCCTCAAACACATATCAAAATAATTCATGTATCCACATTAATAATTATTTTGCATTGATTGAGATATCAACCTGTGCATGATTGGAAAGAATGTTGTTGGAAAATATGCGGTTATACAGGAATATACGTTCATATGATGTAGGGATCAAATATATATTAATTGGATATGATGGAACATAAAGTTATCAGAGATACATATATAGAAGTTACCAATAATAAGAATAATAAGTTAATAATAATAATACAAGTCTCCCCAGTAATATAAAATTATCTTACAGATATTCTCACAATAAAGGTGAGACACCTAGTGGCTGAAAGTGATATTACTTGAGGTTCTCAAAACTCAGTGACCCAGTAAATGATTAAAATCGTCAGCCAATAGGAGCCCGACATGTATTGCCAGGAACTCCCATAGAGACCAGAGGCCAATGAGTTAAGGACAGCTGTTAGATGGGCAGAACTTAGTATAATTTAATGGTCCTATTGTTTTGAGTAATATAAGAAAGATAGCCCATGAGAGAGAGGGGGGCATTCAATTCAAGGAGGAAAAAGGAAAAAGATGAATAAGGTACAGGCAATGAAGTTGGATCGATGAAGGAAGAAGACCCCATCCATAGGGGGAGGGGCACGCTAGGACAAGGTATGAAGGCAGCTTGTCGTCCCATGAAGGGCCATAGAAAGCACTGCATATTAACTTTGGTCACCTGCAAATTGCCATCGTGGAATTGGTAAATATGCCATTTTACTTTATCAGAAATATTGTTGTTCTGTAGGATTTAAAGTTGTATATCGTGTAGTCATGGTCTGGTCTCATAATCAATAACTGGTAGATTTTTCTGTAAGCATACCATTTTTATATTTTAATATTTTAATATTTTTTTTACATAATTTCAAAATTAATGACAGAACAAAGCCTTCCAATACATTTTCATATTTTTCCCGCTTACTTAAACTGCAGTAAAGTAACAGGTTGAAATATGAAATAGAAGCTTTCGTTTCATTGTCTTTTTATATAGTTATCTTGAGACTGGCCATGACACACAGATCAAAGGTATTGCACGCCCATTTTGGGGATAGTTTAATGTATCGCAATGTGTTTATGTAACGCAACTGGTATTCTAATGTCATGTAAATATCCATATTTTGTCAACCAATAAATTAGCTATTTTGTATGATTACACGTCTCCGTGAATACGTTTCATAATATAGACTATGTCATATAGATTGACTTGTATTTAAAAACTTCTTCGTTATCAAAGAATTCAATATAATTTTACTGTGCGGGTAAATATAACCTTAAGAAAGCACAACATATAAATGGAGGCACTCGCTGAGATAATGTCGATGTTTTGTACAAGTTCAATCATAGCTATGGTGGTGACAAAAATTACATTTTGCATGAAATTATGAAATTATGAATTATTAATTTTTGAAATCATGTATTATCAAATTTGGATAAAAGATATTTTTCTTTGCCTAAAAAGGTCTGGTCAAAATATATTGTTTGTTAATAGGGATTACCAAGAGTCGGCCCTTAGTGGTGAGACAATAACTCAGAGAAGATTGGTACGGATACAGGAAATGTTGGAAAAAATTTCCAAAGCTGAAATGACAGATGAGGCCAAACAAAAATTGTCTGATGAGACTGATATAGCATACATTACAGGCCGTAAAACCCATGCCCGTCAGATAATAAAAGACGTGTGGAACTTGGGCGGTCAAATTGATGCACAAGATAACTCATCTAAGGTAAAGACAATAAAAAGGCTTGATCACATTATTGCGGATTTACGCATTATCCTGATGTATCTTAGTAATGGGTTTAACTGTCAAAATCCCCAACAGGAGATAGATATCTCAGAATCCCAGCCACATGTAACAGAAAAGGAATGTGAGCTCACTAAAAATAGAGAAGTGACCAATGAAAAGGCAGATCATTATCACAAGTCATTAATAACAGTGCGAAAGAACACTAGAATAAATCAAGACAAATGTCACAAAGATGCGAGACGATTAATATCAATAAAAGAGGTTGAGAGTTTTCTGCAGAAAACTGAATATCTTGACAAAAGTTGCAGAGTAATGAGCAGTGAAAATTTAGAAAGTTGCCGAGTAATAAGCAGTGAAAATTTAAAAGAAGAAACAAAGCAGTTTAAGTCAGAACAGGAATCTCCAACTAAGCAATCAAAAGAATTAAAAGTGAAGTTTGTGCCCCAGGGTAATTCTCAAATGCCTCACCCTGAAAGCGTAGAATGTAACCGAAATCTAATATCTGACTCTCAATCTAAAATATTGGAGTTAGACAATGAAGAGGGATCAGAAAAAGAACCCTCATTCTATCCCAAGCCATCTGTTGAGCAAAAGGGGGTAACAAGTGAACCACCACATGAAAGTAGGTTTAATAAATTTCCCCTGGGATCCGAGGAAAAGATAGATACCCCTAAACAGGATGCCTCAGTGAAGTTCGTGCCCCAGGGTAATGCTCAAATGCCTAACCCTGAAAGTGTAGAATGTAACCAAAATCTAATATCTGACTCTCAATCTAAAATATTGGGGTTAGACAATGAAGAGGGATCAGAAAAAGAACCCTCATTCTATCCCAAGCCACCTGTTGAGCAAAAGGGGGTAAAAAGTGAACCACCACATGAAAGTAGGTTTAATAAGCTTCCCCCGGGATCAAAGGAAAAGATAGGTACCCCTAAACGGGGCGCCTCAGAAATAATATACATTTTAAATGATACTTTCCCTGTCTTTGAGCAAGAGGGATCCATGTGCGTCAATGACCACATCGAGGCCTATGAAAATACCTTATCAGCTTTAGGCCTAGATGATGACCAGTCAAGGATTAATTTCTTACCGTGGGTATTTAAAACCAAACACCGTAGATTCTGCGAATCTTTAAAAGGTCTGTCTGGTACTTCATGGCAAGAAATTAAACACCGCTGTCATATAGAATTTGGCCAGTACAAAAATGTTACAGCAGCTGGTGTGGCTAAACAAAATCTGAGATGTTCCAGTAATCAAAGCCCCACAGAAGTGTTGTCTGTGCTCAGAAGTGCTTACCACTTAACAGAAAATGAGCCAGATTGCAATAAAAGTGAGTTTAAATCCACGTTCGTTGAGACTCCACCTACCCACACAAAAGTGCATTTAGCAAAAGACTACGAAAGGGGGTGTTCACTTAAGTCCTTGGTAAAAGAGAGTAACAATGTGTACTCTATCCAACGAACTGGTGAATACAACGGAAGGCCTCAACCCATCACTCAAATGGTGGACGAAACTAATGTATCTCCCCAATTATTACGGTTTGATACCCAGAAAATGACATGTGCTGATATAGCCAGAGGAGATATGCCACAGAGTCTTCTCAGCGGAAGACCACATACCCCACAAATTAGAAGGGGGGAACAGAAAACACCCTTTCAAGGGAGAGCACAAAGCCCACCTCAGGATTACCATCCTGGGGAACCAGACGCAAGGTTTCAGAGAAACTATAGGGTCTACCTCCAACGGGTCAAATTTAAACCCAAATGTAGAAACCCGTATTACCGGTCCAATTCGCCCCGGGGACCAACACAGGTAAATAGGGAGCAACCGCAGGGTAGGACACGCCAAAATCCCCTGAAAAATAGGGAGAAATTAAGGCCCAGACAACTATCCCAGAATCAGGACAGTGTTGCTGAAGGGGATATGTCTGATAAAACTGAGCCAGTAGTCCCCAGAAAATACAGAGACTGGGTCACAGAACCCTATTCTGATCAGCCTGTAAGCAATACAGAAACCAAGATAAAGCAAGTTATGCATATGATACACGGTTTCATTGCTGTACAAAGTGTGAATCACATTTCTGTAAGAGGCAAATACTGGGGCCAGCCAAGGGCCACAGAGCCTTTGAAGCGCCTATGTTAAAGTAAATCAGAGGAATGCACTGGAAAGGCATAGGAGACAGAGGTTCTAACACCACATAAGTTTTTCCCCAGGTTACAGTAGTGAGGGTCCTGGAATCCCCAGCAGGGATCTTGGTCGTTAGAAACTAACTGTTATCCTATCTTTCAGTGGTCACTTCATTCCTCTGACATAAACAGGTCGCTCAAAGCCGCTTAATTTCAAGAAGTCGCAGAAGACGATAATTACGGAGGATGATCGAATCCTAAAGATATTAACATCAGAAGGCCTAAAACGGTTTGATATTTTGGTAACAGATGAGTCACCCACCTAAGGTAGTTTGATTACCTCTATTAAGTTGTATTGACACCCCACAGGGGGGAAGGTTTTATTTGTTTTTCCCCACTAGAAGGTTGATTATCATATCAGATACTTTGTTGTTGACCAAAAGTGTCGCATGTCAAACTGAATTATTTTTAAATTTTATTATTCCAGAACCGCAATAATTAAGCTAAAAGAAAAAAATGGTTCTGAAGAATGACAGTAGATTGACTATTGTATCAAACACTTTATTGCTGACAGTAAGTGTCGCATATCAATTTAAAAATTTAGAAAAATTTTACTATGCCAGAACCGCTATAATTAAGCTAAAAAAAAAAAAAATGGTTCTGAAGCATGTCAGTTATTAATGCATGGTATCCTCAGGTATAAATACATGTCCTCATGTTAATGAGCCCTAGAGCTTTATCTCCCAGAGCAAATATTCAGACATTGTCTTGAAAGCCAAAGTGCTTAGTCAAAGGACAGGTGACACAATGGGCCAAAAGGGGGGGCTCTGAGAAAGCCAGGATACCAGCCTGACACGGAGATCTCAAAACGCAGGTCATGTAAAAAAAAAAAAAACACATATACTGTTTTTCTCATGGAATCCACTTTCCTTTACAGGACTAAGAGGTCCATAAGCCAATCTACAGATCTGGGAGTCCAACACGTGTGAGTCATCCAGAGAAAGAACCGTACGGGGGAATCAGAGACACCGCTAATGGCTAGTCTGCACAGACGGAACTCAACAGGACAGCCAAGTACAAAGTCGCCGTCCGGGTGATCCAGTTCCCGCTAACCAACGGCTAACCAACCCTGAGATGCATGCATCAATCACAAACCCACTTCTTTTCCTCAAGGAACTACACCCATCTGCAGGTGTCAACTCTTCTTAAAATGCTATTTTCAGCATCCACAATCCGGATGCCATACAAGGCCGAATGAAGCCTGATTTCTTCACCACTTTGCATTTTGAAGTCCTCCAAACGACTACCGGCATTTGGAGCTTTCAAAAGGGGGGATCTGTCGTAAGTTTTGGCGCGAATTATAATGATATATTCAATATTTCAGCAAAAATATGAAAAGGCCATTAAAACTTAAATGTGATCGTAACGATTATATAAGGAAATCAAGATGACTCCAAAGTGAAAAAGAAACACATGTGACTTAGATGTACAAGGTCCCCAATACATCAGCTATCTCTACTTTTTACAAGCTCGAATGAAACTGAATGACAATGACAGTTATCATAGAACAAATGATTGTTGTCCTAAACCTTGGTGAATAAACAAGCGATGTTTAAGGAAACCAGCCTTATCCTAGAACATCCGTTGTAAGTCAAGAACTGATTTCAGGTGAGGAAATAAATCCATTGTAGACCGAAGACCGAACATTGACTTAGCCATTCTAAAACAATGACTTGTGTTGACCAACTAAATTTCCTGAGAAGAAGGTATTTACACAGCTGGGCTCTCGGGCCACCACGGAAGAGATAGTTTTAAATATGGTCTTCACAAACCAATGTACAAAGTTGACTTGCATTATGAATATACGGGGTATTAGGAAAATATACGTTGACATGAAAAATAATATTTCCAAATTATCAAGGACATCTTAAGGACTGTGGGATATATATAACCATCGCATCAGCTAATTTAGAAATTTGTAAAAAGAATTATAGGAGAAATTTGTTTTTATCAATAGATGTGTTTTTAAAGAAACTAAATCCACATTATGGAAGATATAGAATTGTGATTATAAAGATGTATGCTGCAACATGTGTCCCTCAAACACATATCAAAATAATTCATGTATCCACATTAATAATTATTTTGCATTGATTGAGATATCAACCTGTGCATGATTGGAAAGAATGTTGTTGGAAAATATGCGGTTATACAGGAATATACGTTCATATGATGTAGGGATCAAATATATATTAATTGGATATGATGGAACATAAAGTTATCAGAGATACATATATAGAAGTTACCAATAATAAGAATAATAAGTTAATAATAATAATACAAGTCTCCCCAGTAATATAAAATTATCTTACAGATATTCTCACAATAAAGGTGAGACACCTAGTGGCTGAAAGTGATATTACTTGAGGTTCTCAAAACTCAGTGACCCAGTAAATGATTAAAATCGTCAGCCAATAGGAGCCCGACATGTATTGCCAGGAACTCCCATAGAGACCAGAGGCCAATGAGTTAAGGACAGCTGTTAGATGGGCAGAACTTAGTATAATTTAATGGTCCTATTGTTTTGAGTAATATAAGAAAGATAGCCCATGAGAGAGAGGGGGGCATTCAATTCAAGGAGGAAAAAGGAAAAAGATGAATAAGGTACAGGCAATGAAGTTGGATCGATGAAGGAAGAAGACCCCATCCATAGGGGGAGGGGCACGCTAGGACAAGGTATGAAGGCAGCTTGTCGTCCCATGAAGGGCCATAGAAAGCACTGCATATTAACTTTGGTCACCTGCAAATTGCCATCGTGGAATTGGTAAATATGCCATTTTACTTTATCAGAAATATTGTTGTTCTGTAGGATTTAAAGTTGTATATCGTGTAGTCATGGTCTGGTCTCATAATCAATAACTGGTAGATTTTTCTGTAAGCATACCATTTTTATATTTTAATATTTTAATATTTTTTTTACATAATTTCAAAATTAATGACAGAACAAAGCCTTCCAATACATTTTCATATTTTTCCCGCTTACTTAAACTGCAGTAAAGTAACAGGTTGAAATATGAAATAGAAGCTTTCGTTTCATTGTCTTTTTATATAGTTATCTTGAGACTGGCCATGACACACAGATCAAAGGTATTGCACGCCCATTTTGGGGATAGTTTAATGTATCGCAATGTGTTTATGTAACGCAACTGGTATTCTAATGTCATGTAAATATCCATATTTTGTCAACCAATAAATTAGCTATTTTGTATGATTACACGTCTCCGTGAATACGTTTCATAATATAGACTATGTCATATAGATTGACTTGTATTTAAAAACTTCTTCGTTATCAAAGAATTCAATATAATTTTACTGTGCGGGTAAATATAACCTTAAGAAAGCACAACACCGGGAAATCTATTGAGTTTAATTTCACATTTGATTCTAGGGTAAGATGGGTCTCCTGTAAATATGCTACATCAGTTTTAATTCTCTTCAGTTCCTTTGAAACTTTATGTCTCTTTGTGGGACTATTTAAACCTTTTACATTATATGAAACGCATTTTATTATCGGCATGATCTAGTATTGGAGATCTTCCTCTCTATTTCCAATTTTAACCTCGGCCTATTTTCGTATGTTTTCTCTATCCATCCTTTAGGTGTGGTGTGACTCCCTCCTCTCCCTCCCCTTCCCTTAGCCCTCCCTCCCTCCCCTCCCCTCCCCTCCCCTCCCTCCTCTCCCCGAGTACCCCCCCTCTTCTCCCCTCCCGCCCTCACCCCTATTCCCACAGACTCCCCCCCTCCCCTCTCCCCAACCCTAATGGTCAATTTATAGACCTCTGACCCAATATTCCCTTGGATCAGTACCCCAGTTGGTGGGATGGGACCTATTTTCCTATCCCCCTTCTAAGCTTAGATGGGGGAATGATTCATCCTCTTTCTCCTATGGCTGGCTCTCCTATTTAGTTTTCCTCCCCCTTCTCCTCCTCCGTCACCCCCCTGGTATTCTTTTCCATTCTAGGCCCATCCTGGGAGATCGGGTATCTGCAAGTCCAGCCGGTTACAAAAATCCCTCAGGTCTTCAGGGAATCTTAAGATTGCAGATTTCCCATCTTTTGATCCTACCAGACATGCTGGGAACCTCCAGTTATATATATTTTTTTTTTCTACGAGTTGTTCCAGTAGTGGTTTTAAGAGTCTTCTTCTAGCCAGGGTTTCTGCGGCTAAGTCCGCAAAAATCTGGATACTAGTCCCCTCATAAGAGGGGGGGGGTGGCCTCTTAGTTTCCACCAGATCTCGTCTTTGTCTTCAAACCTGTGGAACCTCACAATAATGTCTTGGGGCCTTTCTGTTTCTGATGTATTCGATCTTCCTATTCGATGTACTCTTTCTATTTTGATCAGATCTTCAATGGGTTTTCCCAGGATAGGGTTAAATATTATCCTAATTTTTCCCTTCAGATCTTCTCCTTTTTCTTCCGGTACTGACCTAATTCTCAGGTTTAATCTCCTGGATTTTTTTTCCTGGTCTTCTAATTTATAGAGTATGTTTCTCTGTTGTAGTTGGACCAGCTCTACCTGTTCTCTAAGGGTGTTTAATTCTTGTTTTTGTATCTCTGGTTGTTCTTCCAGGGCCTCCACCCTAGATAGAAGGTGGCCAAAGTCTGTCCTTATACTGTGTATTTCATCTTTAATTGCGTTTTCAAGCCGCATCAACATTCCATATCTCCCATAGTTGGAATGTGTTCCTCAGATCTCCTCTCCTCTCCTCTGCCACTCTCTGCCTCGTCCCCGTTGGTCCCCTCTCCTCTGGTGTCCTCCAGTGTACCCCTTTGCTTTGGACTTAAGGATTTTTTCCCGTCCATTTTTTTATCTGTTTTCTCTTGTGGGGGCTTTGGTGATTTGGACATATACTGTCTGATTGTACTTGATGGGGTCACGCTGACAGGGTTTTTTGGGGCTCCCCCTTTTGTTGATCTACTTGTCATCCTGGACATAGTATCCTTCACTTTTCTGATTCTCTTCCCCAGATTGTCAGCTTATTAATCTCCTTTCAACCACCTGATCCAAGCCTCTCTCCTTCTCTTCTTTCCCTTCCTTCTCTACCTTAATAGTGGTTGCTGGTGTAGCTAAATGAAGTGGGGGTGTCCCTCGCCTCTTACCCTTGGGGGGGGGGCTTCCCTCTTGTCCAGTCGGACCTCTCGTGTGTTTCAAAAAAAAGGTTTTATTCTTCTCCAATGGGGAATAAAGCAGAAAAACCCAAAAAGAAGGAAGAGATAAAAAGGACTCAACAGCAGACAAGGGGGAGGTTGGGCAAAAAAGGGGGCAAAGTGTCTTCCTCCCCGGAGAGACCCTGTTTGCAGCTTAGCTATCTTCTGGAGTCTCTTAATATTTGGGGTTTTTTGGTGGGGTGGTTCTTGCCTTTCCTCTCTCCCCTTCCCCTTCAGACCTCTGCCCATTAATCTGCGGTTTTGCCTCCAATTTCTCCCTCCGGGACCAAGCCATTAATCCCTCATGGGTACATATAGCATGGTACTTATATTTATGTTACAAGCATTTCGGGAGAATCACCCAGCCTCCTCCCTTGTAGCAAGAGTCCTTTTACCCCCCGTTGTATCAATAAGAAACAGACACCAATATGTTTCTCTCTTTGAATAAAAATGTAAAACGTTCTTCAGATCAACATACTGTTTAAACTTTTCGGGTTTTTTGATTGTTCACAAATAATATTCATCTATTCACAAACTTGTGCAGGTAAATTGTGCAGGTAAATTGCAGCAGTGCGTCTGGGTTTGAGGTAACTTCCAACTATGTTTATATGATCAGTATAAGGCAGTATAGTACGATAGAGAACAGTACCTTCAGGTTCAGCTTCTATACTACCTGTAACACCCGGGGGGGGCTTTGTTTCATACTCGAAGCGTGGACGTCCGTGGTCAGCTTGACTGAGAGGGGGAGGGGGGTAGGCAACGGATGGAGGTCCGGATCGGGGGACGGAGGGATGCGGCTTTCCTGTCTCTAGACGCCGACTTCGCCCTCTTCCTCTCCAGGCTCGCAGCGGGGTGTCTCCCTGTCAGTTGGCAGCGATTTCCCGGTCCCCATTCGCTGCGCTGAAGCTCTATGGCGTCGTGGGATCCTGGGCATGCAGCGTGGAGCGTCTCCTCCGTCCCGGCCAGCCATCAGCCGCGTCTCCTGGTCCCTCCCACCTACGGCGCGTCACGTCCTCACGTGCGCGTCATCCCCCCTTGCGGCCTTGAGCCGTAGAGTACCTGGTTCTGATATCCAATTAGGTTGAGCAGTCAGAGGGAGGTTAATACGTTACCAGTGTACGACCATTTTGGGGCTTGTTGATCCATGTGTTAAACAGCAAAGCTGTCTTGTGAGAGGGTCAGTGTAGATTCACTCAACCAGCTGAGCTGGGAGATCGAACAATATGTCACTGTCCACAAGTCTCCTCAGACACACAATCGGCTGTTCAGAGTCTGCCAAAGGGCGGGAAAACATGGTGCCCCAAGACCAATGCCTCTCGAGTTCAGCAAACAAACTCTCTGCCTTGTAACTCGCTCTCTAACCTTGTACTCCTCTCACTCATAGAGAACGTCACATGGCAGGCACGCGGTGATGACGTCAAAGCGTTTCGCTGTGTTGATGGCGTAGCTTCTTCTCGGACGTTAACCCATCACCAGGGGCCAAGTATTAGGATTCAGCCATAACCATGTCAGGAGTCCAGGAAAACCTGTTGGCACTAATGATTTTAGACAGTAAACCCACCACTTTTCTTTTTGTAGGAGAATGCGATCATAATCTCCTCTTCTGTTTGGCAATTTTAGTGCATAAATGCCTTTAACAGTAAGTCTGCTGGAACTCCTGCCGTGGAATTGGGCAAAATGCTTTGCCAATGTTTTTTCCGGTGTCTTTTCCTTATTCTCCCTCAAATGTTCGCCGATACGTATTTTAAGTGGTCTCTTGGTCTTGCCAACATAATTTTTTTTGACATGGACAGGTAATCATGTAAATGATATAAGAAAGAAAGAGATACGGCGCTGGATGAAATTTGAAACTGGATGGATGATCGATGCACTATAAAATGTAGCATATGTGTACCACTGAGGGTAGGTATCAAAATAAATGAAAAATGAGAGTCTTCACACACTGTGATGTTCAACCCCAAATTGTGCAGTAAACAAAAAACTTCTTGATGGTTTTGAATTAACACAAAAGAGGAAAGAAAGTCCTTAATAAATAACCAAACGTGAAAAAAAGTCCCAGAGAATGAATCATGTTGGTCATCCAAAGAAAGAAGAAGTAAAAGTAGATTTATACCACCAGAAGAGGCACCAAAAGTTAAGATATAGTCTCCTTACCAAAAGTACTGTGCTGGATGGAAAATATGTAAAGAAATTAATATTTTTGTGTTATGAATAAGAGCCATTTAGATACTGCCTTGAAGGGGTTGCCATTTTAAATGAAGTGTGTATATTCCTTTTAAGTTTTTTGTATTCTATTATATAATCTTTTTATATACCTTTTTTATGTGTACATTTATGCACGTATGAGATGATGAACCAAAATAGTGCCTTATCTTCCTTGATGATTACATAAGATGTGATAATGAAAAATATGAGTGGACATTGAAAGTCTGTGCTTTTAAGAGCCTGCAAGAGATCCTCTCTCCTATGCCCCCCACGGTGAAGAACTTCTGAAAGGAGCTTGTGTGCTCTGCTTCTACCATCCCCCACATCCTGTCTCCCTTCTAGCAAAGGAATGTTGACTTTTTGGAGAACTGATCCCAGGAGCTGACAATTTACTCTTCTTATGCCTATATGAACTGAGAAATGAGAATTCTATCCGGAATACACGGGGCATGTAATAAGAGACTGGGTGAACTGGGTGTGTTTTTATCATGTGAGGGTGTGTATCTGTATCATGTTAACCAATGAAAAACACTCTGTGTTGTTTAATAAAACTGAGGCTGCCTATGCAGCAGCCATTCCATTTCCTTTCTCTCTACTGAAGACATCCCCTGCCTTTTTCTTGATTGCAGTAAGATAATGCCAGCCTCCCTGAGACTGTAAGAAGAGTAATTGATTAATTAATCAGGGTCTCTAATAATTCCATTTCAGTTGGCGCTCAACGTAGATTTTTTGAATTCGAAGCAGGACATCAGCGCTGCCCACACGAAACTGTTTGAGAGCTGCGGGGAGCCTGAGGCGGAGGAGAGCGTCATGAACTCTAAGCACCAGGTAAGTCGGTTTTTTTGTTGACTAACTTGCCTGTGCGGCTTCTGCCTCTGAGCCCCCTCTTTTCTCACTCGGTTTGTATGCGCATTCCTAGCTTCGCTAAGGCGGTTCCTTGTTCAGAAACTTCGAACCATCGAGGCTGGGTTATCAGGCTGCAATCTATTGTCTTGTGTGTTATCGTGTTCTGTGTTGCATGAATGTGGCCATGTTACTCGGTGGTCGTCTGTAGAGTGTAATAGTGTAATAGCCCCTTTTCGGATTCCTGAGCTGGAGGCGCACAGACTTGGCGTGTCTCGGGATTCTGAGGGTCTCTTTTTGAGAGGCAAATAAGCTGATTGTTAAGACGGGGCGTTATGGCGAAAAGTCCAGTGAACGCAGTAATATCTTGGTCAGTTTATCGGATCTGTTGTGTGTATGCGTGTGGTATACATAACAGATTTTTTTTTCGTTTTTTGTTTTTATAATTAGTTGTGGGGTTTTTGAGGTGTTTCCTTGTTTGAAGTACAAGGCGGGGGTTAGGTTTTTCTCGGGGGTTAGGGTTTTTGATATTACCGCCCTGCAGACGGGGTTGCTGAGAATGGCCATGTTCTGTTTGTAATCTTGTATCAACTGTGTGTTCCTTCTGTGCTTGAACTTTTTTTTCTTACACTTTTGTCCTTGCCTGCAGCAACCACCCCACCCCCCCTTCCCTTAGCTGCTGTGTTTAAGGTAACATGCTTCCAAAAGTTTTTCTTTTTGCCTGCAGCTCACCTCCTCCCTCCTTTCTGCACGTTTAACCCTTTGCTTGCTGAGAGATTAGCTTGCCTTTTCCTGATTTTCCCTGCTGCCCACAATACGTCCTGCTGTGCTTTAAGTAATTAGACTATGCCTAAATAACCTATTGTGTCAGTAGCTGCACACTTTTCTCTTGATACACTCAAGTTTAATCGCTATCTTTGCTCCAGTATATGCCATCTGTGCCTGATAAACTTTTCTTCCCACCCTCTCCTCCCTTTTAAAACGTCACTGATTCTTTTTCCAAAATCCTTGCTTGAACAAATAACATAAAACTAAAAATGGTTGCCTGAATCTCCCTCCATTTTAAATTATTCCCGCCTCTTCTTGGCCCATCCCTTCTTTTTCTTCTCCTTCTTCATCGTCCATACATGCCTCTTCTTGGCTCCTCCCCTTTCTCCTTCACCCACCATTACACAAAATAACCCTTTCCTCAGCTTTCACTCACTTTTAACTACTACCTTTTCGCCTGTAACCATTTTCCTTTTTTAATGCTGGTGGGCAATACTCCTACTGAAACACAAGTAACCAACTCGCTCTTTTGCTTAATCTCCCCCCTGTGTCTTGCATGATGTTATACTTTCTGTGCAGGAAGTAATTTGTTTGTCTTGTCTTTAGGGTCCATTGTGTTGCATATTGTGAACTTTCTGCTCTAATTGTTAGACAGTGCAAAACGTTATATGTTCTTACATCTTGTATTTTCTTTTCTTGAGCTCTGCTTTTCTATTACTGGAAATAAAACTCTTTATTTCCCTCTCTCTCTCTCTCTTGTCCTCACCTATCATACCCTTTCTTCTTCGTACTCCATCTTGCCCCCCCTCCTCTCTGACTGCCACGCCTCCTCCCTGATCGCCCCTCCCTTCTCTGTTTTCCCGCTCTTTTTGTTTGCCCCTCCCTTTCTTCTTCATACTCCATCTTGTCCTTCCCCCCTCCTCTCTGACTGCCCCGCCCTTCCTCTCCATACTCCATTTTGTTTTTCATTTAAAAGACAGGCTGCTGTTTTGCGACTTGTTACACGTTTATGGCAACTATCGATGTTATATAAGAAGGAGTTTTGGTGGATCACACTGATTTAGATATTATCACATACATTATGTGATCTGTGGGGACCTGTCTCTCTGGGTTGCCTCTATACACACCCTGACGATGGTATGCATTGCATGACCTGATATATAAAGGGATTTTTGCCAGTTTAGCTGTTGTCATGTGATGCCCAAGCCTGTTGCTCTTGTCCATTCCTTCCCCTCATGTTCTGTCCAAATGTTTGTACGATGCCCGGCTCCGAATACTCGAGGCCTTGCCCCATCTTGCCCTGTCCTGCCCTATCCCTGAACGCAGTTGGTGTCACCTGCTACGTGCCTGGAGGTGCATGGGCCTGTCCCGGATGCTCCTACCGGCCCTTTTTCTCTCCTTGAGTTTGTACAAGGGGGGAGTAGGATACTACAATTCTATTGTACAAACACGGAAAAAAGAGAATTGACAGGGCCGTAGGCCTCGCCTGGTGGATGGCCGAGATGGTAGAATAAGGGTGAATAAATCCTTGCGTTCATTGCTACTGTCCTGGTGCTCACAGTCACAAATGAAGGATGAAGGCCTCTGGGTATCACATCAGAACAGGTTTTACATATAACGTTTAAACGGTTTTATTCCACATGCCATGACATGCCACCTTCAGGGTTAGTGGGTAAATGGCCCCAAGGGGGGAGTATTTATTATCCCTTTTGAAGTCTTGTTTGAAGACAGTCTCTAAAATAGGTTGCTATGGGCAATGACAGTTGCAATTACAGTCTGGTACTTTGAAAATTATGTGACCGCTTTTGAAAAGTAATTAACTAATATCTGTGTATGAGTTTTTTTTGCATTTTTCGATGTAGGTACCGATAATTATCGATATCCCCTGGGTGACGATTAAAAGGTTCCTTCACAAAAACATTCTCTGGAGATATGATGGACTGTGCCACCCACGTCTGAATGAAACTATATATCTTTTTTCAAATACATGTCATTGTGACAATTGGGGAATTTGTGGGTTGGAATATAGCTGATATATGTGTGATATATGCCCTAATGTATAGAGTGGCCCCAGACAAGTTTAAATCAAGAGATGAAGTAACTACAGGTTTTGAGTCCCATAATCACTGTGATATATCTCATAGGATAATTAGTTAATTAATGTTAGAGTGTAAAGAGGTTCTATAATGAGAAAATTGAGTTTAATATTGTCTGTAGATGTTTATGATATGTAAAAGCACAAACATGGTATCAGAACAAAGGTTTAAGAGAGAATTATTGATTAAGGTTGTGTAAAGAATTGTATAAAAACTCAAATGATGGTAAACAGCATGGTATTTGGTATTTAAACAGAAAATCCTACAGATCTGGTTGCAAGCAATGTTTACAACCGATTCTAAAAAATACATATAAAAATAGTAAAAATATTAAAATATGAAAGGTTTGTTCAATCAAAAAATAATAATAAAAAGAGTAAACATAAAAAATTAGATAAAAATAGTAAAAAAAATTAAAAAATTTTGATAAAAAATAGAATAAAAATAAACAAGTGGTAAAAAGTTTTATAATATGACGTTTCTGACAGAGCGGTTGGTTGAAGTAATTGGAGAAATTTTCTTGGAGGAAAACGCTGGTCGGTTCATGCGCAGGGACTGATCTGTGGGTTTCGTAAGATTTCTCTTTTAAACAATCTGTTGTCACTGTTTTAGTAAGAAATGTCAAATTGTAATATAATATACATAATTCTTGGCATATATACAAACTAAATATGTTTAAAAAATTTTGAAAAAGCGTAAAAAAATGAGAAAAACGGCACAATTCGATTGTAAGGTATATGGTGCATCTATAACTCCTATACAATCTTCTCCAAGTAAATGGATGGGAAACAGATGTTTCCTTTGAGAAGAGAATTAAGGATATGTGATCCTAGCTGTTGGAGATCAGATCAGGTTACACAGTCCCACATGCTGTGTGTTTTCAGATGGCAGAAACTATGTGACTTTCCAGGAATGGGTTGTAAATGACTCTGAGAGTTTATTGAGAGGTTTTGAAGGCAAAGATATCTGAGTTTATGTTAAGTAGACTTTTAAAGTTTTTATAAATATATGGCACATCTTTCTTTTAATAACACAATCGCTTGGAGATCTGAAAGAAAACCCTTATTTTTAAAACTAGTTTTTGCCAGAGATAGAAATGTTTCTTTTTTTTTCTCTCTCTCTTTCCATTTCTCTTTCTTTCTCTCTCTCTTCCTCTCTTTCTTTTCTTTCTCTTTCTTTCTCTCTCTCTCTCTTTCTCTCCATCTCTCTTTCTCTCAAACTCACACTCTCTCTCTCTCTTTCTCTCACACTCACACTTTCTCTCTGTCTTTTTTCTCTCTCTCTTTCTCTCATACTCATACTCTCTCTCTCACACACACACACACTCTCTCTCTCTCTTTCTCGTATATTTCACTAAACTATGGGGTTTTTGCACCATTTGTTTTGAAGACTATTTTACTTTAAGGATGTCATTTCAAAGAGAATAAAACATGGAGTTAATCTGCATAGGTTAAAAAAGGTCAGATAAAATAGTGAAAACTAAAGATATGATATGAACAGATGATACAGCCATATTTATGGATTAAAATGTCACTTTCCAAGCTTCAGATTGACGAATGTATTAATGGAGGGAATATTGGCCCTTATATTTGGATCCGTGTAGGAAATGAAACTTCTGAATGTTCGTTTATGCTGAAGGCTGCTATGTTTGTTTAAACAGTCATGTGACAAGACCATTCATGCTGTATGATCAGTTCTGAAAACTAGTGTAATGTAATGAATAAGTTCCTTTAGGGAGTAAAGTATTTAGGAAAGAGCCCAATATAAAATTAATGTTCTTCTGGAAAATTAAAATGTTTATGATTGGAAATATAGTAAGAAGACAAATACAGGAATTTGGTGAAACGGATGCTTTTATGAAATTTAAGTTAGTAATGGAAATGAAGCAGATGGCCCTAATGAACTAGGGGGGTGCCTTTTAGAATGTCACCTGAGGACAGTACTTTTGGGTGATAATACATTTGTACTTAGGTATAGCAATTTTTGTTTCTGCTTATATGGGGATAATGTTTTGTTGTATTGACCATGTCCTCTGTTATAGTCCTTGCCTGTTAAGAAAACACAGGAACAAAGAGAGTATAGGGAACAGTACTGATTAAAAATATTAATTTAGGGGGGCCTGTGCTGGATGGAAAATATGTAAAGAAATTAATATTTTTGTGTTATGAATAAGAGCCATTTAGATACTGCCTTGAAGGGGTTGCCATTTTAAATGAAGTGTGTATATTCCTTTTAAGTTTTTTGTATTCTATTATATAATCTTTTTATATACCTTTTTTATATGTGTACATTTATGCATGTATGAGATGATGAACCAAAATAGTGCCTTATCTTCCTTGATGATTACATAAGATGTGATAATGAAAAATATGAGTGGACATTGAAAGTCTGTGCTTTTAAGAGCCTGCAAGAGATCCTCTCTCCTATGCCCCCCACGGTGAAGAACTTCTGAAAGGAGCTTGTGTGCTCTGCTTCTACCATCCCCCACATCCTGTCTCCCTCCTAGCAAAGGAATGTTGACTTTTTGGAGAACTGATCCCAGGAGCTGACAATTTACTCTTCTTATGCCTATATGAACTGAGAAATGAGAATTCTATCCGGAATACACGGGGCATGTAATAAGAGACTGGGTGAACTGGGTGTGTTTTTATCATGTGAGGGTGTGTATCTGTATCATGTTAACCAATGAAAAACACTCTGTGTTGTTTAATAAAACTGAGGCTGCCTATGCAGCAGCCATTCCATTTCCTTTCTCTCTACTGAAGACATCTCCTGCCTTTTTCTTGATTGCAGTAAGATAATGCCAGCCTCCCTGAGACTGTAAGAAGAGTAATTGATTAATTAATCAGGGTCTCTAATAATTCCATTTCAGTACTGACCATTATGCTGGTCACTCTGTGCGCGGGGATTTAAGGTCTCCTTCCTGACCGTCTGTATGGTCTCTCTGCAGCTCTAAAATGTAACTCTCCATTCAAAGGAAACATAAAGAGAAGAAAGACCATGGCATAATACCAGAGATACAGAAAATGTATTTAAGATAGAGTTGATGCACTCACATTTCCGATGTAAACAAACGGCGGTGTGTAAAAGTAGAAAGCCGGCGGTTGTACGTCCCCTCCTGCTCGTGTTCGTTCAGGGTTTCCTCTTGGAATAGCGTGATGTCGTCGATGCCGCAAGCCACACCTACGCGTTTCGTCACCACGGACGTCGTCTGGGATTGGCTGCGTGCACCGCATCATCATGCTTTCCCTTAAGTAATGCCGATCCACCATTTTGAGTAAGGGCGTCAAATGTAAAACTAAGGGATAAGAACGAACCACTAAGAGCGTATGAATACAGGTTACTTAGGAGTGAGAGGGATGAAAGTAATAAGATGTTGCTGCCATCTTGTGGCGCAAATGAGGAAATACAAAGAAATTACATTTCAATTACATCTCAAATACATTTTCTGGATCTTAATATCCTAATCAATGGGGGGGGCCCTGACTACTACCACACATTTTAAGACAACTGACCGTAACGCTTTTATTCCCCTAAGTAGCTGCCACCACCCCAGCTGGCTTGCAGCAGTCCCAAAAGGGCAGTTCCAACGAATAAGGCGGAACTGCACCTCTTTGCTGGACTATCAACAACAGGCACAGGTTTTAAAACAACGGTTCTTAGAGAAAGGGTATTCAGAGACACAAATAGATGACACTATACGTGTAGTCAAAGACATGGATCGGAATCTGATGCTCACTAGAAAGTCAACTGTGAACCAAACCCCATATAATCAATTTGGATATTCCATGATAACTGGCTTTTCTAATCAACATTTTTTAGTCAGAAAGATATTCAATAAACATTGGAATATTTAAAAAAATGATAAAATATTAGGCCCTGTTATTCCCACAAAGCCAGTGGTTATTTTTAGAGGTGCACCTTCCCTCAGACAGAAAATTGCCCCTAATATTATTGACCCCCCTAAGATTTTATCCTTTTTTCAGACAATGAAGGTTTTTTTTTCCATGCCGTAAGTGTAAGATATGTGAACTGAACTCATTTAAGGGACGTAGACTTGAAAAATTTCAGTCGACACAAACCGGTAAGACATATGAGATTGACTCTTTTATCACGTGCTCTAGAGAATACGTAATATACCTGGTTCAATGCCCATGTTCCAAGCAGTACGTAGGCCGCACCAAGCGAGCTGCACATGTTCGTTTAGAGCATGGGTCTTCAAACTACGGCCCTCCAGTTGTTCAGGAACTACAATTCCCATCATGCCTTGTCATGTCTGTGAATGTCAGAATTTTACAATGCCTCATGGGATGTGTAGTTCCGCAACAGCTGGAGGGCCGTAGTTTGAGGATCCCTGGTTTAGAGGAACATGTGGGCAATATAAGTCGAGGATATTCAAAACATAATTTATCTAAACATTACGCTAAGTTCCATGACCGTCAAATCAAGGGGACTTTAATTGTACCCATTGAGAAGCTCCGCCCTCACTGGAGAGGCACCAACAGGGTGCGAGCTATCTCAAGAATTGAGACCAGGTGGATATTTGACATGCGTTCCTACACACCTCATGGATTAAACGTAGATTGGGACATTAACTTTTTCATAAATAACTCCTGATTACGTTTTCCATTTTATTTTTATTTTTATATAAAATTATTGTCAATTATTGGATTTTTCCAATATTTTTAATTTTTAATAATTTCTGATGTTTCATCTTATTCAGCTATGTTTTAAACATATTTTTAACATAATATTAATTTATTATTGCAGTGGCGTGTTTGTATCTCTTTTTTTTTTTTTTTTGCAAACTTTGTTTATTAATTTTCAACCAGTACAATCTCCATTTGGCACAGTAGCCGTTACAACACCGGCAGTAATTGACACACAATACAGTAATACCAAATGGATTGACCCTGCATTAGAAACAAAACCCATCACATCACACACATTCGACATCCAGAACCACTCACACACATACATCCCTCCTGGCCCTCACCCCCGCTCCAACTATACCTGTTCCCCCTCTGCCACCCTCCAAACACTCTGCGGTTTACCACAATCTCCCAGATTCCCCCTATTCACGGATGTTTGTATCTCTTTATAGAATAGATTTTACATAATGTACAAGTCAGCCCATGTTCCATGCCCGTGTTTAATTTCTTTGTATATCCTCATTTGCGCCACAAGATGGCAGCAACATCTTATTACTTTCATCCCTCTCACTCCTAAGTAGCCTGTATTCATACGCTCTTAGTGGTTCGTTCTTATCCCTTAGTTTTACATTCGACGCCCTTACTCAAAATGGCGGATCGGCATTACTTAAGGGAATGCGTGGTGACGCGGTGCACGCAGCCAATCCAGACGACGTCCGTGGTGATGAAACGCGTAGGTGTGGCTTGCGGCATCGACGACATCACGCTGTTCCAAGAGGAAACCCTGAATGAACACGAGCAGGAAGGGACGTACAACAGCCGGCTTTCTACTTTTACACACCGCCGTTTGTTTACATCGGAAATGTGAGTGCATCAACTCTATCTTAAATACATTTTCTGTATCTCTGGTATTATGCCATGGTCTTTCTTCTCTTTATGTTTCCTTTGAATGGAGAGTTACATTTTAGAGCTACAGAGAGACCATACAGACGGTCAGGAGGGAGACCTTAAATCCCTGCGCACAGAGTGACCAGCATATTGGTCAGTACTTTTGGTAAGGAGACTACATCTTCACATTTGGTGCCTCTTCTGGTGGATTAAGTCTACTTTTACTTCTTCTTTCTTTGGATGACCAACAGGATTCATTCTCTGGGACTTTTTTTCACGTTTGGTTATTTATTAAGGACATTCTTTCCTCTTTTGTGTTAATTCAAAACCATCAAGAAGTCTTTTGTTTACTGCACAATTTGGGGTTGAAGATCACAGTGTGTGAACACTCTCATTTTTCATTTATTTTGATACCTACCCTCAGTGGTACACATATGCTATATTTTATAGTGCATCGATCATCCATCCAGTTTCAAATTTCATCCAGCGCCGTATCTCTTTCTTTCTTATATTGTTTAATTTTTGTATCACAAATTTCTGATACTGGCAGCTTATACAAGGTTTCATACTTGTACATGTTAATTCATCATTTATTATTTCTTATCAAGCGCAGTGTTTCCCTTCTGTTTTTTTTTTACAATCATGTAAATGACACGGGAAGAGGGACAATTTATTAAGTTCCTTATTTCAAACGTGCCATGTCCATGGGCATCTGAAAATGTTGAGGTGCGATGTACACAAGGACAGATCTGGCATTTATTGCACGGGAACATGCCAAGAGTTTGTGGATAGTCAGAGAGCCATGTTGTTTCTGGCTCTCTCACAAATTCCGACTGTATTAGCATGTCTCCAATATTTTTGGCATGCCATGCAACGAGTTTGGGCGAATCACTGACTGTTCGAGCATTCGCGGGACCTTGCATGTAACTCCCGACTTTCTCTTCTGTAGTCTTATGTGTTTGAGCAGTTCCTTTTAATGCGTAGGAATTGTCCTACAGGGATTACATTTTTTAGCCATTGGGGGTGGTGGCTAGTTGTGTATAATAAATTATTCGCCGCTGTGTCCTAATGGTAAGTGCGGGTACTAAGCTGTCCCTGGTTCATGATAATCTGTAGATCAAGGAAGGGCAGTTTTTGGGTATCAAATGTATATGTGAGACGTATATTGTGTTGGTTTTGATTCAGGCTCAGGGTGAGAAGGTGGCGACCACGCCCCAGCCGCAGATTACAGAATGTATGGACTGTTCAGAGGATGTTGCAGATTGTGCATCCCCAGCAGAAGTGCTAGCAACAGGGCAGAGTGCTAGCTATCCCTGCCCAGCACCGGGACCAACTGAGGAGTTCCAGGGAGCCGGGACGGTTGGCCACCCTCCCAGCAACAAGCTGAGGTGGTAAAGCTCTTACTCCCAGCTGAATCACTGGCAGCAGGACAGGATGCTACTGACGGCTGCACCCCACTACAGCTTGAGCGGATATCGGTGGATGGGACTGTGGTCTCCACTCACAGCAACCCAGCAGAAGAGCTGGCAACAGAGCAGAGGGCCACGGGCCTCTGCTCTCAACGGAGGAGGGGGTTCCTGTGGTAGTAGATGGAACTTTGGTCTTCAAATGCACAACCCCAGAAAATGGTGCGGCACTAAGACGGGAGGATGTCAGCCTTGCTTTGCAAGCACTGGGGGGTTGTCATCTACCACCAGTGGATGGGACTTCAGTCTCCACTGGTATACCCCAGGAATGGTGTATAGTTGGCCCAGATCCCCAACAGCATGATGAACTGAGCCCAGCCACCCTGTTTTCTGTCCAGCGGCTGAAAGGACTCCAGGGAGAAGGGCCAATCCAGGCCTCTCACCAGCGGCAGGCGTGTTCTCTGAGAGAGGCAGAGGATGGCGGGGTGAGTAATGCTCTGTTTAGAACAAGTAATTTGGGGTACTGTATGGATACCGGCATCTGGGGACTGGAACTACTGACTAAATTCAGAATCAACCCTTTTGGAGAGGACTGAATGTGAGCCTCTTGCCGTCCGATTATGGGCCAGGGCCTCAAAGCAGGAAGGTTTATCCTGGCAGACAGTCCTAGAACCTTAAGACTACTTTTCCAACATCCTCGAGTGGACCCGTTTGGGTCCCACTGCGGCTGTTGGACTATTTCCCAGGGGGAGTAATGTCATGGACCTGGAGATACTAAAGTGTTTCTACTTGACATATGTTACACAGGAGAGGGTGGCTAATAAATCATAATTCATGTATTGCAGAAGATGAGACATTGTGGATAGTACATATTGCAGGATGTCTTGGGATATTATCAGGTGTAAATATCTTCTGTCAGTTGAGACAGTTTGTCTTTTTAAAGATATGGATTGAAAGACATACCATGTTCTATTGTGTGATGCCAATACTGTGTTGTAACTGATTAAGTCAAAAGGGTCTCTGCCCTGTCTTAAGGCTAACTCACTCTCCAGACGGTCCCATTGTTCTGTGGCTGGCTATTGTGTACATTGATTACCCCCTGGGGCTTTTGTCTCAATACACAACAATCTTTCTATTCAAACTATCCGACCAATCTCTGCTGCATCATTTTCAAGTCCTCATTTGCATGGTTAAGGAGGACCTGAGTGAGGACTGCATACTTTACAATGGACCAATAGGAAAGCGGTTGTTGGGGGTGGGATGTTGCAAATTCTGTATAAAAGTGTGCTGTGTACTTTCAATAAGAGAGTCCTGTTTGAACAGACATACAGCCTGCCTGGTGTTCTGTTCTAATGGGTCCGATCGGCACATAGCTGTAGGTCGGATCACGGAACCTTGGATGACTGGACCATCAGATGTGGCAATCTGCAATCTGATCCAATAGAAGCAGAGGAGTGTCGGGAGAGCAGAACCGAGCGAGCAAGGGTCTCGTCACAATGTATATTAGCTGTGGCTGAACCGCTAAACGTCCGGACTGGTGTTGTTATGTGTTGTATCATGTGTGTCCTGTGTCTTATACATATTCATGATAATTCATGCTCGTTTTAAGAATTCCAAGTTTCTTCGTTGTACTATTGAGTTCTATTTTTGCACTTCTCAAAGATTTAATGATACCCAAATAAATTTAATTGTATCATTTTTTGTTATGATCATTATTCGCTACTAAAAGTAACCTCTTTTCAAGTGATCTTTCCTTAGTTCACTCCCCTTCCCAGTCCTCCCTACCTTTTTATAGAGCTATATATATTTTTTTTTATATATATATATATATTGGTTACAGCAGTGAAACCCAACAGGGTATATGATCAACAATAGGTGTTCTCAGATAACCTATTAAATTAGCGAACAATTTCTGTCCCCCTGTCCCCAATATTCCCTTCTAGTATTTGCAGCCTTAGAGCACTTACAAATATTTTAAGGACAATCTTCACACACTTTAGGCTACTTCAACTTGGACCCTTTGACCAACTAAACAGCACATTCAAAAAATGTTAGTTACATGTGCAACATTAACAACAACAACACTCTTTTCTCAAAGTTCATGTACTCGGGATTAGTCACCACACACACACACAGTATAATGTTTCTTGTATGATTTCTCAGAACATCAGATTATCATCCCTCAGGGCGTCACCCTTCCAACACAAAACCTGAACTTTTGTAAACCGACTGCTTGCAATAGGCATCCTGGCTGCCCATCCCCGAGCCACATGGCACACAAAGGATCATCTACTTACGAACAGTTTAGTGTAGGCTGCACTAAATAATCCCACAGCTATACCTATATTTCATCCACAATATACAGTTTCCATATGCATTCACACAGGCACACATACGATCTAATTCAGCATTGTTTTAAAAAGACGATCAATGTGTTCTTTTCCAAAGCATAGCCTCCCTACGCATCAGGACGTGCATCCATTCTCCCCATCTGCAGAAACGATGCTCAAAGAGGCCGTAATTAGTCCTACCGTTGGCCCGCCATCTGACATGGCAAAATAGGTTGTATGAAGAGCACACCACCAGTTTGCCTGTGCTATTAAACACATACTTCATCTTAATGCAATAATGCTTCCTAAGCTAAAATTCACTCACCATTCATTCAAGTCAAGAGACATCACCACACTGTTCTCACCTCAGCATCACAGCAATCACTGGTTGCCGACGCCCTTACAGGGTCCTTTTATTATATCAAAAGATCTCACCAACAGGAGGTGATTGGCTGCAGCAGATAATCACCTCCCCCATGGGAGTGGTCATCACAGGATGTCCCCTTCACACAGGAAATGTCCATATAAGGGCATCCCTGTAACAGGATGTCCAATACAATACATGAATACAATGCTAAAGTCTTATGGGCGTGTCTGAGCAGGGAAAGCATGTATGCTTCTAGCAAATTAAGCAGTATTGCTTTAAAACATGGACGCCCCCCGACTATGAAAACGCTCACAAGCTCTCATATTACCGCTGATAGGAATGCTTATTTTGCGCTATTCCATAGAATAACGCATATACCATTATTATAGGTGGAATGGAGGCTACCTACAGCCGTGCGCTACAAATCCCGACCTGTGTTGATCAGACACAGCAGAGATAAGAGCGCACATCCGCCTATAACCACCAATGTCCATGCGGAGCGAACATATCCCCTCCTCAACGATCGTCTGCGCTAATGCACAGAGGGCCCCTCGCTGGCGGACATACGCCCACGCCGCAAAAATCACACTCCAACCTCAAGACATTTTCCAATACAAGACGGGATTCAACCAATCTCAGACTGCCCCAGTCAGCTCTTTAGAGCGGGTTGCAGAAGTACTAACACTGGGTGACACTATGACAATACATATTAAAGGGGAGGTTCCACTAAAAAGAAACTTTTAACATTCCATGTCTCTTTTTAATTACATGTAGAATCGGCTGGTAGTTTAAAAAAAAAAACGTCCGTACATACCATTTTCGGCATGTAGTCTCACCGTCGCTTCCGGGTCTGGCGGTCGGGGACAGGCATCCGATCGACGCATACAGCGTGTCACGAGTTGCCGAAAGAAGCCGAACGTTGGTGCGGCTCTATACGGCGCATGCGCACCAACGTTCGGCTTCTTTCGGCATCTCGTGACGCGCTGTATGCGTCGATCGGATGCCTGTCAATCAAGTAGGCACACCCATACCCGACCGCCAGACCCGGAAGCGATGGTGAGACTACATGCCGAAAATGGTATGTACAGACGTTTTTTTTTAAACTACCAGCTGATTCTACATGTAATTAAAAAGAGACATGGAATGTTAAAAGTTTATTTTTAGGGGAACCTCCCCTTTAAATACATCTTCATAAAATTTCCACAACAGTGCCCATTCCATTATCGATTATCATCACCTGTATTTCTGCCAAGGATTAAAGAGAAAGTAAACCCTGGTGGGTTTTACTTCCCCTTTTTTTCCCCTGCAAATGTAAAAGCTAATGGACTAGTATGCATTGTATACTAGCCCATTATGTGACAGTTACCTGCAAACAAAGCCTACACTGTCCCGCTGGTGGCCACATCACCCTTTCGACCCTGTTCCTTCCGGGGGCCGCAGACTCCGGCTCTGTGACTGGCTGGAGTCACGTGATGTCACTTCTGCGCATGCACGCAGGAGCTGTCAGTCACGGCATTATATAGAAAAGAAACTGCTCAAAGGCCGTTTCCGTTTCTTCACAGCGCATGCGTCAATAACAGCATCAGCACACTACAAGGTAGATATCTCCTAAACATAACACATTTGGGAGATATTTACAGTACCTATAGGTAATCCGTATTATAGGATCTCTTATAGGTACAACTTCCACATTAGGGGTATATAACCAACTTAAATTTGCCTCTTTGGCTTAAATTTATGACAAAATTCGATTTTATTAAAAAAAAAATTTAAAAGAAAAAGAAAATATATTTTTTTTCCAAATTTGCGTTTTTCTTTGCTTATAACGCAAAAGATTTAAAAACGGAGTCGTGAATAAATATCACCAAAAGAAATCTCTATTTGTGTGAGTAAAATGATAAAAATGTCATTTGGGTACAGTGTAGCACGACCGCGCAATTGTCATTGAAAGTGCGAGAGTGCTAAAAAATAAGGGGGTAAAAGTGCCCGGCATTTAAGTGGTTAAAGAATGAGATGTGATTCCCGCGCCCTCCTCTGGGTGTAGCAGGCGTCTATCTGTGATGCTCATCCTTGTCTTCACAATGTAATGCATTGCTGACCTGTCTATATGTTGTGTCCCTGGTCATGTGTATCCAACACAACCACCTGACACCTTTTCTATTCAGAACGGGTCTCCCATTCACCTGGCTGTTCACAGAAGGTATTTACCTTTTACGCTGTGTGAAATTTATGACATACAGTACAGACCAAAAGTTTGGACACACCTTCTCATTTCAAGAGTTTTCTTTATTTTCATGACTATAAAAATTGTAGAGTCACACTGAAGGCATCAAAACTATGAATTAACAGGGTGGGGGGCGTGGCTACCGAGCTCCTGCATGGTCGCACTGAGCAGTGAGCTCTGTGCCAACGGTAGGAAAAAAAAACGACGGACCGAGACACTGCCTGCTGCTCTAACAAGCCCGATCCGATCCACGAGACTGCCTGGCGTCCGAAGATGGCCCGCAAGAGAAAGAATCTCTCGCAGGTACAGAAGCTATCTCACTTCTTCTCCCGGTAGCCGCGTGGCCCTGGACAAGATGGCGCTGGTGCGTCTCGCCGGCCTCCTCCAGCGACTCCAGCTCTGCCCCGGCAAGCCTAACATACCGCCCGGAACAGCCTGCGGTTCACCGGATGCCTCCATGCCGTAAGCGCAGAGCCCAGCTAAATCTAAGCCCCGTCTGTCCCCTGAATGTTCTGGTGGGAAGGCAGTCGGCAATCAGGGGAAGACAGTCAGCAATCAGGACTCGCTAAATGACACCGTGGAGCTTGCGGAAGCCATTACCTCCTTCCCCACTACAGATAAGCCTCTCTCAGACACTATCCCTTCGCAGCTCCCTCCATGCTGATATGATGGAGTGTTTGAGAGGGTTTAAAGCAGATGTTCGAGAGCTTGGGGTTAGGGTAACACATTGGAGAAAGAGACGCCGCTCAAGACAGGAGCTCCCCCAGTGGTAGTTACGATCCAAAGACCCAGTGGGTGCGGGCAATGCACAAGACAATAACAAAGAAAAGAAGGAGATGGACAGCCGCACTCCAACACGATACCAAAAATGTAAAAAATGGCGCCTTTTAATACCAGTAAAAAAATGACACTCCACAGCAATAAAAAAAGCAAACAGTGGGGTAACAATGCTGACACAGCGTTTTACATCAATAACGATGCTTAGTCATAGCTAAACGCTAATGATAAGCATCAGTTATTGATGTAAAACGCGTCAGCATTGTTACC